>JAPUBQ010000005.1:14773300-14775800 GCA_035578125.1 Mellilla xanthometata | reverse complement strand
AACCTAACCTAACCTAACCTAACCTAACCTAACCTAACCTAACCTAACCTAACCTAACCTAACCTAACCTAACCTAACCTAACCTAACCTAACCTAACCTAACCTAACCTAACCTAACCTAACCTAACCTAACCTAACCTAACCTAACCTAACCTAACCTAACCTAACCTAACCTAACCTAACCTAACCTAACCTAACCTAACCTAACCTAACCTAACCTAACCTAACCTAACCTAACCTAACCTAACCTAACCTAACCTAACCTAACCTAACCTAACCTAACCTAACCTAACCTAACCTAACCTAACCTAACCTAACCTAACCTAACCTAACCTAACCTAACCTAACCTAACCTAACCTAACCTAACCTAACCTAACCTAACCTAACCTAACCTAACCTAACCTAACCTAACCTAACCTAACCTAACCTAACCTAACCTAACCTAACCTAACCTAACCTAACCTAACCTAACCTAACCTAACCTAACCTAACCTAACCTAACCTAACCTAACCTAACCTAACCTAACCTAACCTAACCTAACCTAACCTAACCTAACCTAACCTAACCTAACCTAACCTAACCTAACCTAACCTAACCTAACCTAACCTAACCTAACCTAACCTAACCTAACCTAACCTAACCTAACCTAACCTAACCTAACCTAACCTAACCTAACCTAACCTAACCTAACCTAACCTAACCTAACCTAACCTAACCTAACCTAACCTAACCTAACCTAACCTAACCTAACCTAACCTAACCTAACCTAACCTAACCTAACCTAACCTAACCTAACCTAACCTAACCTAACCTAACCTAACCTAACCTAACCTAACCTAACCTAACCTAACCTAACCTAACCTAACCTAACCTAACCTAACCTAACCTAACCTAACCTAACCTAACCTAACCTAACCTAACCTAACCTAACCTAACCTAACCTAACCTAACCTAACCTAACCTAACCTAACCTAACCTAACCTAACCTAACCTAACCTAACCTAACCTAACCTAACCTAACCTAACCTAACCTAACCTAACCTAACCTAACCTAACCTAACCTAACCTAACCTAACCTAACCTAACCTAACCTAACCTAACCTAACCTAACCTAACCTAACCTAACCTAACCTAACCTAACCTAACCTAACCTAACCTAACCTAACCTAACCTAACCTAACCTAACCTAACCTAACCTAACCTAACCTAACCTAACCTAACCTAACCTAACCTAACCTAACCTAACCTAACCTAACCTAACCTAACCTAACCTAACCTAACCTAACCTAACCTAACCTAACCTAACCTAACCTAACCTAACCTAACCTAACCTAACCTAACCTAACCTAACCTAACCTAACCTAACCTAACCTAACCTAACCTAACCTAACCTAACCTAACCTAACCTAACCTAACCTAACCTAACCTAACCTAACCTAACCTAACCTAACCTAACCTA
Source organism: Mellilla xanthometata (assembly GCA_035578125.1). Classification (NCBI taxonomy): domain Eukaryota; kingdom Metazoa; phylum Arthropoda; class Insecta; order Lepidoptera; family Geometridae; genus Mellilla; species Mellilla xanthometata. Next base: position 14,774,339 of record JAPUBQ010000005.1, on the reverse strand, counting down.
ACCTAACCTAACCTAACCTAACCTAACCTAACCTAACCTAACCTAACCTAACCTAACCTAACCTAACCTAACCTAACCTAACCTAACCTAACCTAACCTAACCTAACCTAACCTAACCTAACCTAACCTAACCTAACCTAACCTAACCTAACCTAACCTAACCTAACCTAACCTAACCTAACCTAACCTAACCTAACCTAACCTAACCTAACCTAACCTAACCTAACCTAACCTAACCTAACCTAACCTAACCTAACCTAACCTAACCTAACCTAACCTAACCTAACCTAACCTAACCTAACCTAACCTAACCTAACCTAACCTAACCTAACCTAACCTAACCTAACCTAACCTAACCTAACCTAACCTAACCTAACCTAACCTAACCTAACCTAACCTAACCTAACCTAACCTAACCTAACCTAACCTAACCTAACCTAACCTAACCTAACCTAACCTAACCTAACCTAACCTAACCTAACCTAACCTAACCTAACCTAACCTAACCTAACCTAACCTAACCTAACCTAACCTAACCTAACCTAACCTAACCTAACCTAACCTAACCTAACCTAACCTAACCTAACCTAACCTAACCTAACCTAACCTAACCTAACCTAACCTAACCTAACCTAACCTAACCTAACCTAACCTAACCTAACCTAACCTAACCTAACCTAACCTAACCTAACCTAACCTAACCTAACCTAACCTAACCTAACCTAACCTAACCTAACCTAACCTAACCTAACCTAACCTAACCTAACCTAACCTAACCTAACCTAACCTAACCTAACCTAACCTAACCTAACCTAACCTAACCTAACCTAACCTAACCTAACCTAACCTAACCTAACCTAACCTAACCTAACCTAACCTAACCTAACCTAACCTAACCTAACCTAACCTAACCTAACCTAACCTAACCTAACCTAACCTAACCTAACCTAACCTAACCTAACCTAACCTAACCTAACCTAACCTAACCTAACCTAACCTAACCTAACCTAACCTAACCTAACCTAACCTAACCTAACCT
>JAPUBQ010000005.1:14388300-14770800 GCA_035578125.1 Mellilla xanthometata | reverse complement strand
AACCTAACCTAACCTAACCTAACCTAACCTAACCTAACCTAACCTAACCGGTTTTGTAACTCTTCATTTGACAAAATATATTGTATACAGTCGACTCGGGACCTCGCCTGGACGCGCCTGGAGTGCTCCGCTTTGCTCCTGAAACAGAAAAAACAAAGTTACAAATCAATTTCAAAATTTTTCAGTGGTAAAATTCAACTTTTTCGGCAATAACTTTTCCAAAAGCAGCCCAATTTTCTTCCAAATTGTTTTGTAAGGTGCGCAGGGCTTGCGCGCACCCCTTCAAAGCGTTTAATTTATTCGTTTCATACGAATTTTTTACACGCAATAGTAAAAAACTCATTTCATCGACGATTTTTGCCCCGCCCACCCACCCTTTGGTGTTTATCGGTAGGAAGAGCACCTTCCGGAGTTTATATTAATCGACGCTGGAGGACGAGAGCTTCCAAAATCTCTCATTAATATTAGTTTAGCTTGTAGGATAAAATTTATAGGGCCCTTTACACCCTATAAATTCATTGACTGTGATATTATTGTGTGATTCATTTTATAATTATTTATATTGACATTGATATTTTATACACATTTTATTTTTACATTTATTGACATTTATTCGTACTATTGTACATTAGGTCTTAAGGTTTATTTTAGGTTTTTATTTAGACTAGTTACATAATATACCCCAGAATGTTTCATACACCAAAGAGTATGAAACCGGTTGCCAACCGCACTATAACGCTATCCGGTTCGACAACGGAGAGCGAGGGGCGCCCTTCGACGAACGTCAGGCGCAGCATCGGTGAGTGGGAGACCGGCAAGCCGGACCGCAACCGAGCCAGCCCAGCGCCGACGAAGGGATCCCCTGTAGTGGCTCCCGTGACCCCGACACCGGCTGCACTAACGCAGTCGGCGAAAATCACGGCGAGCCCCTCTAAGCTGTCGAACCGTATAGCGGAAGCAAAGAGCCTGCTTGTCACGGGTAAGAACTACATTACAAGTTCTAGGAACTTGAAGACGGATATTAAAAACGGAGTTGTGAACGTCCTTGACCGCCTTTACCAAATCGTAAAGGCAACGGATCCCTCTTCTTCGAACACGCTGGCCAAACCGCCGTCGAGTCAGACGACGAAAACAGGCAAAGGCGATCAGAGCCTGGTGGAGAGAATGCTGGGGGAGCACATGGCGCTGCTGAAGGAGAATTCCGAGCTGACCAGGCAGCTCAAGGAGACCCTCACCAGCGCCGAGTCCACCCGGCTCTCTGAAGCTCACGCCAAGTCACAAACCGAGAGCATGGAAGTGCTCTTGGGTGAAGTGCGTGAGCTCCGCCAGGTCACTGAAAACCGGACATATGCCAGCGTAACGGCGGGAGCGGCCGACTTGCCAGAACTAGCTCACCCCCAACAGAGTGCAAAGCACTCTGTTATTGTCAGCTCGAAAGACGACCAGGACACGGGTGATCTAGTTCTGAACAAGATCAGGAAAGCCGTTAACGCCAAAGAAGAGGGCATTCGCATTGACAAGTTTAGGAAGGTCAAGGACGCAAAAGTTATTGTCACGTGCCGGACGCAGGAAGAGAGGCGGAGAGTCAAGGACAGACTGTCGAGGGACGATGAGCTCAGCGTCGAAGATGTCCAGAACAAGGACCCGCTCGTTATAGTTCGGAATGTTCTGAACTATAACAGCGACGACCAAATCCTTAGGGCTCTTCGATGCCAGAACAAATCGCTCTTCGGCAGTCTGACCAAGGACGAAGACCGCCTCGAAATCGCATACAAGAAACGTGCAAGGAACGAGCACACAAGCCACTTGGTGATGCGGGTTTCGCCGAAGTTGTGGCAGGCCATGACCGGAGCCGGGGCAGTGCATATAGACATGCAGAGGGTGAAAGTGGAGGACCAGTCTCCACTTGTCCAATGCTCCCACTGTCTCGGATTCGGTCATGGAAAGCGCTTCTGCAAGGCAGACAACTTGTGCTGCAGCCACTGTTCGGAGCCCCATCTCAAGGCGGACTGCCCGAACCTGCACGAATATGCGATGTGCGTAAACTGCGTCCTGGCAAATGAGCGTGACACCAGGCACAACTCCTTCAGTGACAAGTGTCCAATCAGAGCCAAATGGGACGCCTTGGCTAGGGCATCTGTAGCATACTGCTAAAGATGTCATGGCTCTAACACCTGCCACTACTCATTGCGCAATGGAAGCCTACACACGTGGACAGAAGGTGAGCCTTTCTTGTCCCGAAACTGAGATACTCAAGCTTAGACATTCTGCAAAATTCAAAGATCTTTCATATAACATAAAGCACAATCGGGGCAGGTTTCATGGTGAAATCAACCCAATTGCAGCTACAAAATTCACTTTTAGTTTCACTTTTCTTTTTCGGTTTACAATGTTCAGACAAGATTCAATCGGGAAAAATTTCATGGGAAATTTACCATTATTGATGAGTCTGGACGCACCAAAATTACTTTATTAAATTCTTCTAAATTGTTAATTTTATTCAGCTGATGCAGAATGTCTAAGTTCGAGGATCAAAGTTGGGCGCAAGAACAATTAGATGCTTACCTTCATATCCGCGTAGTGGCTATACACCATTGTTGTAACGCAAGTCATCACACCGGGCAGAACACGAGGCTTCTGAAACAAAAGTCGAAAATTAGTAGGATACTTAGATACATAAGACAATACAATTATGTTGGCAATCAATTTGTAGAGAAAATATTAACTATTTGTAGTATAGGGACAACTTAAATAAAATTTGGTAATAAGTAAAATAAGATTAAAAGAAATGCCTAATATACATTAACATGTATATTATAGCATAAAAATGAGTAAATAATAAAGATCTAAATTATAAGAAAACAATATGTTACATGATGACTTACAAAAAGTTAAGTATATTCAATTCAAATAATTAAAATAGTAAAAAATAACAAAATATACAAAGTCCCGGATCTTCATGTCTGGGGTATTTGGTGGAGGAGGACGGAAAAAAAAAAAAAAAAAAAAAAAACCTAACCTAACCTAACCTAACCTAACCTAACCTAACCTAACCTAACCTAACCTAACCTAACCTAACCTAACCTAACCTAACCTAACCTAACCTAACCTAACCTAACCTAACCTAACCTAACCTAACCTAACCTAACCTAACCTAACCTAACCTAACCTAACCTAACCTAACCTAACCTAACCTAACCTAACCTAACCTAACCTAACCTAACCTAACCTAACCTAACCTAACCTAACCTAACCTAACCTAACCTAACCTAACCTAACCTAACCTAACCTAACCTAACCTAACCTAACCTAACCTAACCTAACCTAACCTAACCTAACCTAACCTAACCTAACCTAACCTAACCTAACCTAACCTAACCTAACCTAACCTAACCTAACCTAACCTAACCTAACCTAACCTAACCTAACCTAACCTAACCTAACCTAACCTAACCTAACCTAACCTAACCTAACCTAACCTAACCTAACCTAACCTAACCTAACCTAACCTAACCTAACCTAACCATACCGATCCAACCGTACCGGAAACAGTTCTGCATGTGCTCATAGAATGTCCCCGCTTTATTGCCGCTAGGCATGACTTGGAAATGCAAATCGACAGGAAGATCACAGAAAAGGAACTCCGCAACATCCTGGAGGATCCCAAATGTCGAGAATATCTACTGTCTTTCATTGACAAGTCGTTCCGAATAGCGGCAAGAAGAAACAGCACACTCCCCCCTCTTAACACACAGCACACAATCAACGCCACTATCACTGTCCCCGCCGTGAATTCGGAGCCCCGATCTTCTGCCCTTAAAAGCGTAAGCGCAAATCGTTTTCTTGCCTGCGCAGTGGAAGGAAGACCGGGGATACGAATCCGGGGCGTGGCCCTCTTTATGGATAGTACTGAAGAAAGACTCGGAATGAGTTTCTGCAAAGCATGGGGCACCAAGCGGGTTCGTTTGTCACCGGGGCTTGCATGTCTGCTTAACGGGAAAACCACGAAAGTCACCATGAAGCGGAAAACGTATGACGCTCTGCCTGTGACGGAGGTACTTGGACGCCAATTTCGAATGGTGCAATCGAATTGTAAAACGATTGCGCTATTCGAGTGGGCGGACAAATCACCTTTCGAACAGGCGTGCGCACTCCTTACGTCGCTTGGTGAACTCGCAGACGGCAATGCTCGGGTGATAAGCGTCGACGCCATGGCAATCGAATACGATAAAGGAGAAGTCACAGACCGGCTCGGCTGCATAAAAGCCGCTGAACGCCACGAGATCGTTGTCTATGAAAACCGAGGTGAAAACCTCAGTCATCTCAAGGCTACGAGATCAAGCGGCTTAAGTGCAACCGATAGCTGGGGACACCCTATCCCGAATTCGAGCTCCATGAGTGGCTCCGAAAGAGTACAAATGCGATTGGCCGATGAAGAAGCCGCGAAGGAAATGAGCGGCAATAGTCCACCGACCAGTAGCGGGATACTCGCGCTAGTCAACACCTTGAGCGCAGCGATGCGAAGTCCATTCCGAAAACAACGTACACCGCCACCAGAACCGACCCCATCAACATCTCAGAGTCAGCAGCCACCGATACGGACGAGAGCCGACAAGGGCCAGGTCAGTCCGCCCCGGTACATCTCTGCCTCGGAGCCAAGAGACCACGCCAAGAACGCATTCCGCGAGTTTCTGGCCGTCACGAGGGCTACAAAACAAGTGCACACGAGAGTTTGCGAGAAAATTCTCGAGGCTTTCAGACTTGGTTTGGAGAACTCGTTGGCGGTTAGGCTCAAGGAAGCAGAAGGAGCCATATACGACAATAGAACGTCCCAGATCATCAAGGGGTCTATGTCAGTAAACCATATGGCAGCGTTCAGTAGCACGAGTGGTTTCGTGGCCCTAGACAGCGGTGCGACGGAGCGAGCTGGAATGCCCAAGTATGCGACACCATCGTATGATCCAATCGTGGTTACCACCCGGTACACCAGGATAATGCTAGACGACAGGATCCTGCAAATGGCGGATGCCATTGAAAGGGGCCACGTCGATGGGCAATCCTGGGACAGCTGGACGGTACCGAAAATACGATGGATCAACGGGGTTCCAGGATGCGGCAAGACAACATGGTTGGTTGGTAATTTCGAGGTTAGCAACGACGCCATCATCACCACAACAACTGAAGCAGCCAAAGACCTGAAGGACAAGTTAGCGCACCGAGTAGGTGACCTGGTGAAAACCAGAGTGCGCACATTATCATCCGTCCTCGTAAATGGTTACAAGAATGAGAGATACGCCCGTCTTTTCCTGGACGAAGCTCTCATGAACCATTTCGGAGCCATAGTCATGGCCTCTCGGCTGTCTGGTGCTGGCGAAATTGTTCTCATCGGAGACATCAACCAGGTCCCTTACATCGATAGAGAGAACCTCTTCGAGTTAAGGTACCAGCGCCCGAACCTGGTGACGAACATCAGCCAGGAACTGTTATGCACGCATAGGAACCCAATGGATGTGGCATACGCGATGAGGGAGATATACTCTGGTATATACTCCTCATCGACCCGTGCTCAGTCTCTGGAGCGGAGAAGGTTCACTGACTCACAGATCCCCAAAGATGCCCCAAACACCCTCTTCCTAGTTCACACACAGGAGGAAAAGGAGGCCCTATCGAACCAGGGTTATGGAGCAGCATCCGGGTCACGAGTCATGACCATTCACGAAGCGCAGGGATTGACGTACGAGTCGGTCATCGTCGTGAGGACCAAGTCCAAAGGTAAAATCCAAGACAGCGTCTCCCACGCGGTCGTTGCGGTCTCCAGGCACACGAGGAGTTTTGTGTATTATACAGACGATGCAGAGGACGCCATCGGTCGCTTCGTGCGAAGAGCCGTAGCTGCGACACCTCGTATGATCGCGAATTATAACCTCGAAATGGCAATGAAGGACCGAAACATGGCAGTGGCGGAAAAACTAAGAGAAACACTGTGTAAAATGTAACGATCTGTGTTACCCATCATTCTCTCCCCTCTTTTTGTAATAATAATTTGACGAAATGTATAATTTTGACAATACGTATTAGAATTTAAATTAGAAATAGTATTAAGTGTACTCCTGTATTTGTAAAAAATTTGTTGCAATAGTAATTATTAGTTGATAATTCATGTAAATGATAACAAAAGGCATGGACCCAGGTGTCTATGGTGCGTAGAATAAAAAAAAAAAAAAAAAAAAAAAAAAAAAAAAAAACCTAACCTAACCTAACCTAACCTAACCTAACCTAACCTAACCTAACCTAACCTAACCTAACCTAACCTAACCTAACCTAACCTAACCTAACCTAACCTAACCTAACCTAACCTAACCTAACCTAACCTAACCTAACCTAACCTAACCTAACCTAACCTAACCTAACCTAACCTAACCTAACCTAACCTAACCTAACCTAACCTAACCTAACCTAACCTAACCTAACCTAACCTAACCTAACCTAACCTAACCTAACCTAACCTAACCTAACCTAACCTAACCTAACCTAACCTAACCTAACCTAACCTAACCTAACCTAACCTAACCTAACCTAACCTAACCTAACCTAACCGAGTCGCTTCTGGCCTGCGGTTGCAAGCGCCACGCTTATAACTTGCTCCGCGGCGTAAAAATCGATTAAAAATCAAAATAGTGGGAAAAAGTTTCGCTATATAGACGTGTGATATATCGTTAGATGCGGAATCGTTTTATCTACGATACAGTGAAAAGTTTGTGAAAATCGGTGCAGTGAATAAAAAGTTATTGGTGAAAAACTGGAATTTCCTCGCCAGTCCCAAACTTCATCTGCGTACGCTGCTCGCTCAGTCGGCTGTACCCCCTGGTTTCTTGGTGGTGCTGGATAGCGCTGCTGAAGACGCATCGAGCAGCATTTTTCCCGGAATTTTCCCGCCCCTGGGGGCGGAGAAAACCGGGAAAAAGTCTCCGACCACGTTCCACGTGCACCAAGTTCCAGCAGTGCTGGAGACCAGCTACCACCGTAACCGCAAGTGCGGCGGTACGAGGAGCAGAACCCCGTTTTCCGAATTAAAATCCCACCAACCGTCACAAAGAAAAGACGGAAACAAAATTGAGGTATTTTTTCAAAATTCATATCTCGAAAACAAAAGCGACAAGGCCCCCCTTTTTTGAGATCAAAAAATAGAAGGTTTCAAGAGCTATCAAATAGTGAAAACCGCATCCGCGCGCGATCAACGGTCGCGGAGATACAGCTTTTTCTGTGAAGATCAACCGTTGACCTACTTACGTTGACGCTATAGCGAGTGGGCCGCCCCAGTGGGCGGGTGACGTCACGGCCGACCGCCCTACCACGCCCACCGATCAAACTGAGACCTGTGCAACGACCTACATCTAGTTGTGGAACTACAGTTGCCGCTTGACGATCCCAGCGATCCGGATACCGGAAGTGGACCAGCTGGTTCGAGGTGTGACGTCACGTGACTGAGTGGTTGGCACCAGCGCACAACCAAAACCTTATAGTGAAATCTGTAGTGTTTTACGTTTTAGGTCTTCTAATATTTACGTGTAATATTTAGTATTGTAATTGTTATTTTAAAAACTTTCTTAAAAACTTTTGATATATTTATGAATGTTATATCAACAGACGGTATAAATTACGCTTAACATCATACAGAAATTCCCATGTCAATCGAACCTATAGTTTACGAGTAATAAGCGTTAAAAGTTAAGCGTAATAACGTAATAATACAAATAACGGGACCGGCGCTCGCGCGCGAACAAAAGGCGGCCACATTCCACAACTGGCTTCCGAGTGACGTCAAGGCCGAGCCCCAGTTACTATAGCGGGTCACGGTCAAGGTCGGGCTTCTATATCTCAGCCATTTATAGAGATACAGACCTCGGGTTTTCGGTACTGGACTCAGAATCCTTGCGCCTCTCAGGACGGGATATAAGGCCCGCCCTTCTCCCCTCACCCCGCAAAATTTTGAAAGCCCGTAACTCCGGAACGGGGGGCCCGATTTGTTCCGGGTTTTCACAATTAAACTTGTTACCAGACAGGAAACCTGTATTTACTTAGGTTAGGGATATTATTAAGATAGTTAATTTAATTTTAAAAATTGTATTAATATTGTTATTATACATTGATTATTAATTGTTAATGGTTAACTTGCAAGCCGACGGAGTGCTGGCCGTGGTGTACGTCCGAAGTCCCGGGTTGCTCGCTGCTGCTCCTCTCCACCTGGAACAGAAAATAAACTATAACCTAAATAACAAATATAACTAGCGAGCACTCACCTTCCGACGGGCACTGCGTCACGTACGAAGTCTGCACTGCATCTGGAACATAGATAGTACATATAATTAAAACAAGTGGCCCAGTATTTCAAACAAAACCGGCCATTAAAAATTTTGTATAAAATTAACATCAGTGGAGAGAAAAAATTACGCTTATCTTCACAAAGAAAATCCCATCTCAATCGGACTAGTAGATAGTGAGATATTAGCAGTAGAAGTTAAGCGTAATAACCTCGAGGTAACAATAGAACAATAGAAACCGCATTCCACAGCCGGAACTAGTCCCACGGCCAAGGTTACGGTTACGTCATACTGTTGCGAGCCGGGCCACAGATTAGCCGCTAGCTAGTACTGCGGAGTTAGGTGGATATGTTTGGGGGCTTATATCTCGGCCAAATATTGAGATAGAAACTTCGCGTTTTCACTAGAGGACTTAAAATCCGTGCGCCTCTTAGGCCGAGCTATAAAAACCCACCCCTCCCCCTCACCCCGCAACTTTTGACGAGCTAAAACTCGGAATAGGGACTCCCTATCTGTATCCGGTTTTATTAGTATTATAAGTATTAGTTCTATATAATTATAAGTATATTGACAGGCGCCATATACACGCCTCTTAAAATAGTATAAACATTTATTGCACTGTAGCTTGCAAGCCGACGGAGTACTGGCCGTGGTGTACGTCTGAAGTTCCGAGCTGCTCGCTGCTGCTCCTCTCCACCTGGAACAGAAAATAAACTATTATCTAAGTAACAAATATAACTAGCGAGCACTCACCTTCCGACGGGCACTGCGTCACGTACGAAGTCTGCACTGGATCTGGAACATAGATATAATAAAATTAGTAGTAATAAGAATTGCTTATACAGTAAAATAACTAATCTTGTACAATTATACAGCACTAGCTGCAGTGCAACAGGTGTAAGTTAAGGTTGGCATAGGCTCAATAATTTGACAGGCGCCTTTTACACGCCATAAGTTAATATACAACTTGACCTGCTTGTGCTACCTTACCTGTGCGCCAGTGATACTTGCAAGCTGCTCCACTTTGTATTTTAGAATATAAGTTGTAGCAGTCACCGGGGAGCGGCTGGAGTCCCGTGTCGCCGTCGGCAGTCACGGATACAGGACACAAACTATCGTTAGTGATACTGCACCCGGCGCCGTCTCCCGCCGCGCGCCGCTAACTGCTGCACCTGTAAACAAAGTAACATATACAAATATTAATAATATAGGAATTAGTTAAGTAAATACTGACAATATATATTGTAGATATTGACAATACCTGTCCGTTGGGCAAAACAATAATTGTAATAGCGTTGACATCCTACCGTGTTACATCTACATAACGTGGCCCGGGAAACCGGGCGCCACTCGCTATCAGATAGCACGCGATAAGGTTTCTCCGTGAGAACAACTTTTACCATTTTAACATCGACAGTAGGTTTATTGACCTATTTATTGACACGGTCTATTGACCGCTTAGTTAGTTAGTAAGTAAACACACGGAAGGATGTTCCGCACACCAAAGACCAGCAAGCCCGCTGAGGCCCGCCAAACATCGCAGGACGAAGGGGCGGGTCCGTCAGGCGCCCAACAGAAAACCGACGGAGGAGTTAGGAGAAGTATAGGCGAGTGGGAATCCGGTCAACCACGGAAGAGCGTCTCCCCGTCTCAGAAGACCTTCACGGTGAGCCCGCCGGGACCGCGGCCGGCGACTACGCGGCAGCCGCCCGCCGCGGCCGCGACCGCCTCACTGCCTGCAGTGAGCCGCCCGGCGCGACCGGCCGACGCTTCTCCCAAGGGGATCGCCTCGCTCGTGGCGCCGAAGACCAAGCAGGTCACCGCCACCAAAGCACAGACGGACACGGTGGGCAGTCCACCCATACCCACCAAGTTCGCCGACCGGACCGCAGAGGCGAAGAGCTGCCTGACCAGGATCAAGACGAGTCTCGGCAAATCTGGGAACATAAAGCGAGAAATTAAAAACGACGTCCAGCTTGCGGCCGAGCGCCTTTATCAGCTCGTTAAGGAGCTTGACGCGGTAAAAGGCCAAGCCAGAACCGCAACCACAGCTACGACCGTGCAGCGCGAACCACCTGCTGCAAGTAAAGAGTGTCTGTGGGAACGAGAAGAGAGCAGGCTGCTGAAGGCGCTGAGTGAACACAGCAAGCTGATAGAGGATAGCTGCAGGAGAATAGAGAAGGCGAAAATAGGAGAAGGAAAAGAGGAAAAGATAATAATAGAAAGGATAGAAGCATGCAATACACTAGTGAAAGAAAATAGTGGGAAAATGGAAGAGCTAAAGGAAGTTATGGGAAAGCAGATCGGGCTCCAGGACGCGACCACCTACGCGAGTGTGGCGGCGGGCCGAGCGGCGGCGTCCGCCCCCGCGCGGGCCGCGTTGCACTCGGTGGTGGTCACGTCCAAGAATGATAAGGAAACAGGGGATGAGGTTCTAGGAAGGATTCGCAGGGTGGTAAATGCGAAAGAGGGAGGAGTCTCGATTGAGAGGATAAGGAAGGCTAGAGATTCCAAGGTGATCATGGCATGCAGAACCGAAGGCGAAAGGCAAAAGCTGAAGGACAAATTGACTAAAGCGGAAGACTTGAATGTGGAAGAAGTGAAGAATAAGGATCCCCTGCTCATATTCAGGAGCGTCCTCCATTACAATAGCGACGAGGAGGTGCTAAGGGCGCTCCGGAATCAGAACCGGGGTATCTTCGGGGAGATCACCACAGAGGATGACCGCTGCCAAATCGCCTACAAAAAGCGAACGAGGAATCCGCACGCCAGCCACATTGTTATGAGGGTCTCACCAAAATTATGGAAGGCCATGGTCGCGGCCGAGACAGTACATATCGACCTACAGCGAGTAAAAGTGGAAGATCACTCCCCACTAGTACAGTGCTCGCTCTGTCTCGGCTACGGCCATGGTAGGCGCTTCTGCAAGGAAACCTTGGAGAAGTGCAGCCATTGCGGAGGACCTCATACCAAGGCAAAGTGCGCGGAATGGCTCGCCGACGTTCCGCCGTCCTGCTGTAACTGCTTACAAGCTAAACTCAGCAGGGCGGATCACAACGCTTTTAGTGCAGAGTGCCCAATCAGGCGTAAGTGGGACGCCTTAGCAAGGGCCACCGTGGCGTACTGCTGAGGTGGTTCCAGGCACAAACACTGCAGAGAGCGGAGCGAGGCCATATCTTGTGGCACAAGCAAATCTCCGTAGAAAACGTCTGGCAACGGATGAGATTATGCTAGAGGCAACTAACAAGAATATGGCCTTCGTTCTGCTACAGGAGCCGTACGTCGGGAGCGTGGGTCGAATGAAGGACTATGGGGGAGCGAGGGTCTATCAATGTGCAAGACAAGATATGGGACCGGCTAAGACGGCAATAGCGGTATTGGACCCGGACCTTAAAGTGGTGCAGTACCCGGATCTTACCACACCAAACATTACCGCAGTGAAGATCGGGACAAAGACCTGGGAGATCCTCGCCATATCCCTTTATTTCGAGCCACACCCCGAACCGGTCGAGCCTTACCTCGAACAACTGAGTGCGGTTAAAAGAAAATTTAACCTACCTACAATCATGGCAGGCGACGTAAATGCAAAAAACACATGGTGGGGCAGCGACGAGGTAAACTCTCGAGGAGAAATTGTGGCAGGAGAGCTGGAAGACATGAATATGCACGTGCTGAACACCAATACCATACCGACTTACTACGACGTTCGGGGAGGGAAGGTGTACTCCAGCTTCGTCGACGTGACGGCTTGCACGGTGGACCTGCTGGACCTGGTGGATGGCTGGACTCTTGACGAAGGCATGACGAGCTCGGACCACAACACGATTATATTCAAAATTAATAAAACTAGAAGCAAAGGAATTAAAATAGAGAGAACCACGAGAATATTTAACAGTAAGAAAGCTAACTGGAACCTTTTTCACACGGAACTGGCCCAGTCAGCGGAAGAAAGAGAAATGAACAGTAAAGAGATTGAAAAAATAGAGAACAAAATAGAACTAGAGCATAAAATAAATACATACATAGACATAGTTAAAAAAGCATGCAACTCAACACTACCTAAATTTAACAAAAAACAAAAAGTTAACTTACCATGGTGGTCCGAAGAGCTCGCTGCGTTGAAGAGAGAAGTCGCCACCAGGAAACGCAGGATCCGTTGTGCCGCACCGAGACGCCGCCAGATGGTCATCGACGAGTACCTGAAAACAAAAGAGAGTTATGAGAACCAAGTCAAGACTGCGCAAACCACCAGCTGGAAGGCTTTCTGCGAGAGACAGGACAGGGAAGGAATGTGGACGGGAATTTACAGGATTATGAGGAAGACTGCAAGGCGTGAGGAAGATATGCCCCTTGTTAAAAACGGTGTCACACTTGGGCCCATAGACTCAGCCCGTCTAATAGCCGACACATTCTACCCCCCGGACGATCAATCTACGGACGAGGCTGCTCACATAGAGACCCGGCAAGAAGCTGAACAAGTAAATGAGTCGGCTCATGATGAACAACATGATCCACCATTTACCAAAAAGGAGCTTATGGCAGCCGTGAGCAGCTTCAACCCGAACAAAGCCCCGGGGGCGGATGGCCTCACAGCCGACATATGCCAGCATGCTATCACGCAGGACCCAGGAACTTACCTATCACTGGCAAACAAATGTCTAGAGATGGGTCACTTTCCCTTGCCATGGAAGCAAGCCACTGTTGTGGTCTTGCGAAAACCTGGCAAGGAAAGCTACACAGAACCCAAATCATACAGACCTATAGGACTGCTGCCAGTGATGGGAAAGATCCTGGAGAAAATGCTGATGGGCAGGGTAAAATGGTATATTGTCCCGAGGCTCAGCAGGCGTCAGTATGGCTTTATGCCACAAAGGAGCACCGAGGACTCCCTCTATGATCTAGTTGAACACATTCGAGCAAAGCTCCAGCAAAGAAAGCTGTTAGTAATGATATCGCTAGACATAGAGGGAGCATTCGATAGCGCCTGGTGGCCGGCCATACGGACGAGACTGGCTGAAGAAAAATGCCCGGTGAATCTGAGGAGACTCCTCGACAGCTACCTCCAGGAACGAAGCGTCCACGTGAGGTATGGAGGGGAGGAGGTCTCCAAGGAAACAACCAAAGGGTGTGTACAGGGCTCGATTGGCGGACCCATACTCTGGAACCTTCTTCTGGACCCACTGCTCAAGGGCCTAGAGGAAAGGAAAGTATGGTGCCAAGCGTTCGCGGACGATGTAGTCCTGACGGTGGATGGAGACACCGCGCTGGAAATCCAGGGAATTGCGAACTCTGCTCTCGCTTACGTTCGGGAGTGGGGCATCCGAAATAAGTTAAAGTTTGCACCACACAAGACAAGTGCTATGGTGCTGACTAGAAAACTTAAGTACGATGTCCCCCTCCTGAGCATGGGCGGGGTGGAGGTCGCGATCTCCAAGGAGATAAAAATTTTGGGGCTCTGGATAGATGACAAGCTCACGTTCAACACTCACGTGAGTTACGTTTGTAAGAAAGCGTTGAACCTGTACAAGCATCTATCCAGAGCAGCAAAAGCCAGCTGGGGTCTGCACCCTGAAGTAGTTAGGACCATCTACACGGCCGTGGTTGAGCCCGTTGTGATGTACGGGGCAAGCGTGTGGGCGGAAGCCGCCGGGAAAATTGGTGTGCAGAAGCACCTGAACGCCGTTCAACGGGGCTTCGCTCAGAAACTATGCAGAGCTTACCGGACGACGTCTCTAAACTCAGCGCTCATACTAGCTAGACTGCTCCCGCTAGACCTGAGGATCAAGGAAGCGGCCGTCCTGTTTAAAGCAAGGCGAGGAGTAGTACAGCGTGAGTTTGGAGACGTTGAGGTGGAACGGCGGACGGCGTTCAGAGACACACCACATCCCGCGTCCCATACGGACATACAATTCGTGTGCCTGGAAGACCAGGAACAGTTGAGTACGCACAGTAGCCAAGCAGTCCAAATTTATACGGACGGCAGCAAAATTGACGGGAAGGTTGGAGCGGCATTGTCTCTGTGGAGCAATGCCGCCGAAATCTTTTCCCAAAAATTTAAGCTGTCGTCCCACTGCACGGTCTTTCAGGCGGAATTGTTGGCCGTATGTAGGGCGACCGAAGTGGCAATGAAGCGCCCAGAGAGCAGCTTCGGAGTCTTTAGCGACTCCAGGTCTTCGTTGCAGACCGTCGCCGATTCCACCGCCCTCCACCCCCTCGCAGTCCAGATACGCAAAAACTTGAAAAAATGCACCGAACTACACAAAAAAGTGGATTTTTTCTGGATAAAGGCACATGCTGGACTCGAAGGGAATGAGAGGGCGGATGAATTGGCGAAGGATGCAGCGTTGAAGACTAAAACCAGGCCTCAATACGACGGGTGCCCGGTTTCATTCATCAAGCGTCAGATCCGGATGGGGACGCTTGAGGAGTGGAACCGGAGGTACCTGACTGGTGAAACGGCTGCGGTCACGAAACTATTCTTCCCGAACGCAAAAAGGGCATATCATATAGTCAATAAAATGACAATTGACAGTCTCCTCACGCAACTGTTAACCGGACACGGAGGGCTCTCAGCGTATCTACATCGATTTAAATGCAAACAGAGCCCAGCCTGCATATGCGAGCCTGAAAAGCAGGAAGATGTACCGCATATCTTAATTGAATGCCCAGCCCATGGACGGGATAGATTTGATACCGAGCAGCTTATGGAAATAGACATCACAGCAGAAAATATTGGAGCGTTAATAATGCCGGACAGGAACAAGCGGCCGATATTCTTAAAATACTGCCTTAAAATTATGCAAATAGTCACGCAAAGAAATAGATAGAGAAGTAGTTGCTGAACTTATATATTGAGATATATAAATATCAGCAATAAAATATACTAAAAGATGCAAACAAGTAATCGATGATGAAATGGTAGAAATTTAAGTTTTCAATGGATAGTTTGCTCTGCGCGTTAAATCACTGCAAGCGAGTGGCGCTCAGGCGCTCCATAGAACACGTTACAAAAGAATTCGTAGAAATAAGAATAAACTGTAAGATAAGGCAAAATATTGTAATAATGAATAGGTAGGTTAATATGTTTAGTTTAAGAAAATGTAAAAGATAAACTGTAAGAAAATTAAATAAAGCACAAATCCCCTGATAATGTTAGGGACTTAGCTCGCGGGCCTGGCCGGTTGTCCTGTACAACGCGCCCAGGACAGGAAAAAAAAAAAAAAAAAAAAAAAAAAAAAAAACCTAACCTAACCTAACCTAACCTAACCTAACCTAACCTAACCTAACCTAACCTAACCTAACCTAACCTAACCTAACCTAACCTAACCTAACCTAACCTAACCTAACCTAACCTAACCTAACCTAACCTAACCTAACCTAACCTAACCGGTTCTGTAACTCTTCTTTTGACAAAATATATTGCATACAGTCGACTCGGGACCTCGCCTGGACGCGCCTGGAGTGCTCCGCTTTGCTCCTGAAACAGAAAAAACAAAGTTACAAATCAATTTCAAAATTTTTCAGTGTTAAAATTCAACTTTTTCGGCAATAACTTTTCCAAAAGCAGCCCAATTTTCTTCCAAATTGTTTTGTAAGGTGCGCAGGGCTTGCGCGCACCCCTTCAAAGCGTTTAATTTATTCGTATCATACGAATTTTTTACACGCAATAGTAAAAAACTCATTTCATCGACTTAGAAAAGTTTACATAGGCCCTCCATACTTCGGACTAAAGTTGGTTCTGTAACTCTTCTTTTGACAAAATATATTGCATACAGTCGACTCGGGACCTCGCCTGGACGCGCCTGGAGTGCTCCGCTTTGCTCCTGAAACAGAAAAAACAAAGTTACAAATCAATTTCAAAATTTTTCAGTGTTAAAATTCAACTTTTTCGGCAATAACTTTTCCAAAAGCAGCCCAATTTTCTTCCAAATTGTTTTGTAAGGTGCGCAGGGCTTGCGCGCACCCCTTCAAAGCGTTTAATTTATTCGTATCATACGAATTTTTTACACGCAATAGTAAAAAACTCATTTCATCGACGTTTTTTGCGCCCACCCACCCACCCTTTTTGTGGTAATCGGTAGGAGGAGCTCCTTCCGGAGTTTACATAAATCGACGCTGGGGGACGAGAGCTTCCAAAAACTCTCTTTAATATTAGTTTAGCTTGTAGGATAAAATTTATAGGGCCCTTTACACCCTATAAATTTAGTGACTGTGATATTGTGTGATTAATTTTATAATTTATTATTATTTATTTTGACATTGTATATATATTTTAATTTGATAATTATTGACAATTTATATTGATATTTATTTGTACTATTGTACATTAGGTTTAAGGTTTATTTAAGGTTTTTAATTTGGACAAGAGATTTATACCCCAGTATGTTTCATACTCCAAAAGGCATGAAACCGGTTGTCAACCGCACTTTTTCGCTATCCGGTTCGACAATGGAGAGTGAGGGGCGCCCCTCGACGAGCGTCAGGCGCAGCATCGGTGAGTGGGAGACCGGCAAGCCGGACCGCAGCCGAGCCAGCCCAGTGCCGCCGAAGGGATCCCCTGTAGTGGCTCCCGTGACTCCGACACCGGCTCCGTTTACGCAGTCGGCGAAGATCACGGCGAGTCCCTCTAAGTTGTCGAGCCGTATAGCGGAAGCAAAGACACTGCTTGTCACGGGCAAGAATTACATAACAAGTTCTAGAAACTTAAAAACTGATATTAAGAACGGAGTTGTGAGCGTCCTTGACCGCCTTTACCAAATTGTAAAGGAGACGGAGCCCTCTTCTTCGAACGCGCTGGCCAAACCGCCGTCGAGTCAGACGACGAAAACAGGCAAAGGCGATCAGAGCCTGGTGGAGAGAATGCTGGGGGAGCACATGACGCTGCTCAGGGAGAACTCCGAGCTGGCCAGGCAGCTCAAGGAGACCCTCACCAGCGCCGAATCCACCCGGCTCTCCGAAGCTCACGCCAAGTCACAAACCGAGAGCATGGAAGTGCTCTTGGGTGAAGTGCGTGAGCTCCGCCAGGCTACTGAAAGCCGGACTTATGCCAGCGTGACGGCGGGAACGGCCGACTTGCCAGAACTAGCTCGCCCCCAACAGAGTGCAAAGCACTCTGTTATTGTCAGCTCCAAGGATGACCAGGACACGGGCGATCTAGTTCTGAACAAGATCAGGAAAGCCGTAAACGCCAAAGAAGAGGGTATTCGCATTGACAAGTTTAGGAAGGTCAAGGACGCAAAAGTGATTGTCACGTGCAGGACGCAGGATGAGAGGCGGAGGGTCAAGGACAGACTGTCGAGGGACGATGAGCTCAGCGTCGAAGATGTCCAAAACAAGGACCCGCTCGTTATAGTTCGGAACGTTCTGAACTATAACAGCGACGACCAAATCCTGAAGGCTCTTCGATGCCAGAACAGGGCGCTCTTCGGCAGTCTGACCGAGGACGAAGACCGCCTCGAAATAGCATATAAAAAACGTGCACGGAACGAACACACGAGCCATTTGGTGATGCGGGTTTCGCCAAAGTTGTGGCAGGCCATGACCGGAGCCGGGGCAGTGCATATAGACATGCAAAGGGTCAAAGTGGAGGACCAGTCCCCACTCGTCCAATGCTCCCACTGTCTCGGATTCGGCCATGGCAAGCGTTTCTGCAAAGCAGACAACTTATGCTGCAGCCACTGTTCGGAACCCCACCTCAAAGCGGACTGCCCGAACCTGCACGAATACGCGATGTGCGTGAACTGCGTCCTAGCAAATGAGCGTGACACCAGGCACAACTCGTTCAGTGACAAGTGTCCAATCAGAGCCAAATGGGACGCCTTGGCTAGGGCATCTGTAGCGTATTGCTGAAGATGCCATGGCTATTACACCTGCCACTTCTCATCGCGCAATGGAAGCCTACACACGTGGACAGGAGGTAAGCCTTTCTTGTCCCGAAACTGAGATACTCAAACTTAGACATTCTGCAAAATATAATCTTTCATATAACATAAAGCACAATCGGGGCAGGTTTCATGGTGAAATCAACCCAATTGCGGCTACAAAATTCACTTTTAGTTTCAATTTTCTTTTTCGGTTTAAAATGTTCAGACAAGATTCAATCGGGAAAAATTTCATGGGAAATTTACCATTATTGATGAGTCTGGACGCACCAAAATTATTTTATAAAACTCTTCAAAATTGTTTATTTTATTCAGCTGATGCAGAATGTCTAAGTTCGAGGATCAAAGTTGGGCGCAAGAACAATTTGATGCTTACCTCCATGTCCGCGCAGTGGCTATACACCATTTGCTGTAACGCGAGTCACCAAACAGGGCAGACAACGAGGCTTCTGAAACAAAAAAGGCAAAATTAGTAGAGTACAAAGATAATAATAATATGTTGGCAATCAATTTGATGTGAAGAATTTTAACTATATGTAATAAAAGGGACAGTTGAAATAAGAAATGGTTAGTATAAAAATATGATAAAAATCAATGCATAATATATATTACATATATATTATAGCATAACTACAAGTATACAATAAAGATCTATAATTATAAGGAAATAAAAAATTAATCATGATGAGTTCTAAAAGTGTCATCAACATTCAAATCAAAATAATTGAAATAGTAACAAATAAACAAAATACACAAAGTCCCGGATCATCATGTCTGGGGTATTTGGTGGAGGAGGACGGAAAAAAAAAAAAAAAAAAAAAAAAAAAAAAACCTAACCTAACCTAACCTAACCTAACCTAACCTAACCTAACCTAACCTAACCTAACCTAACCTAACCTAACCTAACCTAACCTAACCTAACCTAACCTAACCTAACCTAACCTAACCTAACCTAACCTAACCTAACCTAACCTAACCTAACCTAACCTAACCTAACCTAACCTAACCTAACCTAACCTAACCTAACCTAACCTAACCTAACCTAACCTAACCTAACCTAACCTAACCTAACCGTGGCGTGGTCGTTTCGTTTCGTTTCGTTTCGTTTCGTTTCGTTTCGTTTCGTTTCGTTTCGTTTCACTATCATATGTCAAGATCGACATCAGCAACTTGGCATGATTGTATCAAGCATATTCGCGCAAATTCAACAGACATAGAATTTTCATGGTACAAACACAATTGATAGTCAGACACAATTCGAGAGTACACACGACTTCTGTTCCAGCACCCGCGCTCCACAGTTTTATGAAGATTGTTTATTCTTATTTCATACTTCCTCATGTACGTACAACGAAGCTATTTTCGATGCGAGTGTTATGCGGAGAGTGATGCACATTGCGCTTCACAAACTTCAATCCGTCCGGCGCCGACACTTTTACTGTGCGTCGTATGCCAGGACTTTCACAATCCGTCAGGCGTCGAGACTAAATGTGCGTCGTTATCTCACAAGGAGAGTTATATAAACCATAACTCACGACGCTGGTCAAGCGTCACGTTTTCGGATATTGTGGTCTTTGAAAATGTCAGTTTCCTCACGATGTGTCCTTCACCCTTAAGCAGTGCAATTCCACACATAACTTGAAAAACAATGATAATACTATACTACTTTTCGCAGGCAATGCCGCGGGTAACAGCTAGTACTTCAATAATAATAGTGCCGAAACTCAATCAATAATAATTCCAACAGGCGCTGGTTTATGAGCGGACTAGATATTGTTGGAGAGAAACTACCCTCATCTACCACGTGATGACGTCACTGTGACGAGTAAAAAACGCCGAGGAGATTGGACATCGACACACTTTGCTTTCGGCTACCGTAGCGACAACATCTCTGACTTTACTCTGCCCATTTTTCCATTTAATTGTTTTGATTAGTTGATTGTTTGTATAATTGTGTAAACCTTTGCTGTTGTTCAATAATTTGTTTGTTATTAAATAAAATCAAGTTGTGTTCTGCTAGATTTGGGTTTTCTTTTTTAAATATATTTTGGCCTTATTGCCAAAACTATAATAATTTTATTTACCAGCGCGTGTGATTCGGCTCTTTTATTATGAAAAACGTTGTTTTGCCTTATAAATTATTTTTATTCTAGTTTCTAGACAAATTCTAGTAAAAACAAAAAAAAGTCACTTATTGTAAGTGTGTATGGTATATGCGTAAAATAGGTATGGAGCGCTATAAACGAACATCAAGGGAACATAAAAAAAATATTATGTTCAAGTTTTTATAGTTTATTACCTGAAATTACATATTAATTACGCCAGGAACACTAACATACAACAAAGGTAAATCTCTAAATGCTATAGCGTGAACCTTATCCATAGCACGAATTACCTACCACATTTAATCATTTTTAGTATTATAATTATTCAATAGAGGGCCCATACTGCCAATAAGGGTTGTATATCTTAAATGCCACTTTATAAAAAAATTAAATCAAAAACTTACGTCTAAAAATTAAAAAAAAATATTTAAGAGTGAACCACCCTTAACATTTAAGGGTATAAAAATAGATAGTAGCCAATTTTTTCACCTACTAAATACGCATAAAACATTTGGTAAGGATCAGTCAAGCCGTTTCGGAGGAGTACGGTAACAAACACTGTGACACGGAAACTTTATGTTTAAGAAGAAGATTGTATCGAACATAATTAATTATATAGATAACACTGAAATTCATTATGATAATATGATACCTAATAATTTTTCAGATTCTTCAGTTGATTATTATGTAGCCTGCGCCTGCTGGAATTATAATAAATTATGTTTCGACACAATACTCGTACTCTAAAATAATGTTTCCGAAACACAATGACAGCAGTCGCTAGTGTACTCGCGCCTGCTAGAATTATAATTAATTATGTTTCGACACAATACTCGTACTCTAAAATAATGTTGCCGATACCCAATGACAGCAGTCGCTAGTGTACTCGCGCCTGCTAGAATTATAATTAATTATGTTTCGACACAATACTCGTACTCTAAAATAATGTTGCCGATACACAATGACAGCAGGCGCTAGTGTACTCGCGCCTGCTAGAATTATAATTAATTATGTTTCGACACAATACTCGTACTCTAAAATAATGTTGCCGAAACACAATGACAGCAGGCGCTAGTGTACTCGCGCCTGCTAGAATTATAATTAATTATGTTTCGACACAATACTCGTACTCTAAAATAATGTTGCCGAAACACAATGACAGCAGGCGCTAGTGTACTCGCGCCTGCTAGAATTATAATTAATTATGTTTCGACACAATACTCGTACTCTAAAATAATGTTGCCGATACACAATGACAGCAGGCGCTAGTGTACTCGCGCCTGCTAGAATTATAATTAATTATGTTTCGACACAATACTCGTACTCTAAAATAATGTTGCCGATACACAATGACAGCAGGCGCTAGTGTACTCGCGCCTGCTAGAATTATAATTAATTATGTTTCGACACAATACTCGTACTCTAAAATAATGTTGCCGATACACAATGACAGCAGGCGCTAGTGTACTCGCGCCTGCTAGAATTATAATTAATTATGTTTCGACACAATACTCGTACTCTAAAATAATGTTGCCGAAACACAATGACAGCAGGCGCTAGTGTACTCGCGCCTGCTAGAATTATAATTAATTATGTTTCGACACAATACTCGTACTCTAAAATAATGTTGCCGAAACACAATGACAGCAGGCGCTAGTGTACTCGCGCCTGCTAGAATTATAATTAATTATGTTTCGACACAATACTCGTACTCTAAAATAATGTTGCCGATACACAATGACAGCAGGCGCTAGTGTACTCGCGCCTGCTAGAATTATAATTAATTATGTTTCGACACAATACTCGTACTCTAAAGTAATGTTGCCGAAACACAATGACAGCAGGCGCTAGTGTACTCGCGCCTGCTAGAATTATAATTAATTATGTTTCGACACAATACTCGTACTCTAAAATAATGTTGCCGAAACACAATGACAGCAGGCGCTAGTGTACTCGCGCCTGCTAGAATTATAATTAATTATGTTTCGACACAATACTCGTACTCTAAAATAATGTTGCCGAAACACAATGACAGCAGGCGCTAGTGTACTCGCGCCTGCTAGAATTATAATTAATTATGTTTCGACACAATACTCGTACTCTAAAATAATGTTGCCGATACACAATGACAGCAGGCGCTAGTGTACTCGCGCCTGCTAGAATTATAATTAATTATGTTTCGACACAATACTCGTACTCTAAAATAATGTTGCCGATACACAATGACAGCAGGCGCTAGTGTACTCGCGCCTGCTAGAATTATAATTAATTATGTTTCGACACAATACTCGTACTCTAAAATAATGTTGCCGATACACAATGACAGCAGGCGCTAGTGTACTCGCGCCTGCTAGAATTATAATTAATTATGTTTCGACACAATACTCGTACTCTAAAATAATGTTGCCGAAACACAATGACAGCAGGCGCTAGTGTACTCGCGCCTGCTAGAATTATAATTAATTATGTTTCGACACAATACTCGTACTCTAAAATAATGTTGCCGATACACAATGACAGCAGGCGCTAGTGTACTCGCGCCTGCTAGAATTATAATTAATTATGTTTCGACACAATACTCGTACTCTAAAATAATGTTGCCGAAACACAATGACAGCAGGCGCTAGTGTACTCGCGCCTGCTAGAATTATAATTAATTATGTTTCGACACAATACTCGTACTCTAAAATAATGTTGCCGATACACAATGACAGCAGGCGCTAGTGTACTCGCGCCTGCTAGAATTATAATTAATTATGTTTCGACACAATACTCGTACTCTAAAATAATGTTGCCGAAACACAATGACAGCAGGCGCTAGTGTACTCGCGCCTGCTAGAATTATAATTAATTATGTTTCGACACAATACTCGTACTCTAAAATAATGTTGCCGATACACAATGACAGCAGGCGCTAGTGTACTCGCGCCTGCTAGAATTATAATTAATTATGTTTCGACACAATACTCGTACTCTAAAATAATGTTGCCGATACACAATGACAGCAGGCGCTAGTGTACTCGCGCCTGCTAGAATTATAATTAATTATGTTTCGACACAATACTCGTACTCTAAAATAATGTTGCCGAAACACAGTACTAGCGCCTGCTGGAATTATTCACCAGAACAGACCGTCTGGAACACTGATCGAGGTAGATCCTGAGGTTACTTTTCTTAATAATATATTACTATTATACATTTTTTCGTACTTAAGTCCGTATTTAAAGTATTATTTTCAAATATGAAAAAAATAAAAATCATTAATACGTAAGTTGGCGGTTCCAGGTAGTCTGTTTTCCAACTATCGTTTTCTTAGTTCGCACGGAGTGGAACACATGACACATACGCGAGACTTTATATAGAAGGTCGGTCATATATTTGTATCATGATAAACATATTGTTATAATATGTTATCGTTCATATTCATTGCCAATCAGTATATAAGATGTAGAATAGCATATAATAAAAATAGTAGCCGCTGGGAGTGTACAGTAGGAGTGGACTCCACACACACACACGATGTATTATAATATAGTATTGTTGGGTCGGGCGGCGCCGGCGGCGGGCACACAGTGTATTCACATGCTACCATCACTGCGCGAGGGACGCGTCTCTGGAGGGCTGCGGGTTGTCAGACATTGTGAACTTTGACTAAACTTGTCGTAATAACACATCGTCAGGGATATACAAATATTTTTTACTAGCTGACCCGGCAAACGTTGTTTTGCCTTAAAAATATATAGTAGAAGATTCTCAGACCTACTGAATACGCATATGACATTTGGTAAAAATCGTTCAAGCCGTTTCGGAGGAGTACGGTAACTAACATTGTGTCATGGAAATTTTATAATTCTTTATTGGACACATAAATAAAAAGGCATAGTAAAAGACAATTAACTTAAAATTAGTGTACCACAATTGGCGGCCTTATCGCTTAAAGCGATCTCTTCCAGGCAACCTTTGGATGGAAAGGAATTTATAAACGACTAAAGAAGGACGTAGTGTACAATAAAGAATAATAAAAAACATACATATAATATTAATAATCTTATCTTAATTTATATAAATCTCGTGTCACAATGTTTGTCCTCAATGGACTC
This sequence comes from Mellilla xanthometata, assembly GCA_035578125.1. NCBI lineage: Eukaryota > Metazoa > Arthropoda > Insecta > Lepidoptera > Geometridae > Mellilla > Mellilla xanthometata. Next base: position 14,746,393 of record JAPUBQ010000005.1, on the reverse strand, counting down.
CTAAACCACTTAACCGATTATAATAAAATTCGCACACCATGTGCAGTTCGATCCAACTTGAGAGATAGGATAGGTAGTTTAAATCTCAAATTATAGTCGCAATTTTAATTTATTGCTAATATAATTTGTTATCATTAACTGTAAGTAACCTATCTATATAGTAATTGAATTATCAATGAAGTAATTCGTAAAAATGAAGTATCTTTTTGTACGTGTTACTCCTAACCAAAAAGAAACCTGGCAATAACTAACCTTAGGCCTATATTACTTAAAGTAGGCGACCATACGTTTTTATCAAATTGCTAGTGCCTTGAAAATTCGCAAAACGGACACAACCGTCAACGAAGTCTGCCCTCACGCGTCTGCCCGCTTTCGAGTCGCGCACTCAGCGATGAGCCACTTCTTCCCCACCGCACGTACCCCGCTCCCCCCACGCCCCGTTCGCCTGGCGCCGCTGTATTTATCGCCGAAATTGCTATGACTCTGCATTTTAAATCTGTGATATCTTCGAAAATATTTATTTAATTTACATGCTGTAAAAAGCCATATTAATCTTTATTAAATGCACAATGTATTTAAGATACTTAATTGGATAAGGATTAATACTGTATTGCTTAAAATCGCTTCGTAAATAAGCAATTATTTCTCGTACAAAGTAAAGGATAAAAATGGTTATTGTGGGTTATTCCTAAGAGATAGACATATACCATCACGGACTTTTTTGTAGACCTTTTTAAGTTGTACAATACTGTAGTAAATTGTTTTGATCTATCTTGTAGGATTCAGTCAGAACGCTGACTGAATCCTACAGAATAACACATAAGAAAAAACACATTTTTTGCGCTTACATTGCAAACGTGCAATGTAAGCGCAAAAAATGTGTTTTTTTTTACGACCTCACATTAAAAACCTCAAAAATTGTAGCCTATGTGTTGTAGCCTATGTGTTATTTTGATGTATAAATTATAGCCTATGTGTTATTCTGATGTATAAGCTATATTGTGGTAAAGTTTCATTCAAATCCATTCAGTAGTTTTTACGTGAAAGAGTAACAAACATCCATACATCCATACTTACAAACTTTCGCCTTTATAATAGTAGTAGGATTTGTACCATAAAGGTTTGGTGACTTCCGTTCGAGGTTTACAAATTAAAACGAATAAATAACATGAAATCATTTAATAATTCACTTTCTTACGCTAATATCACACATCGGTTCGACGACGCCGAATGAGGCGCGCAGTCAGACGAGCACCGGGCGGCGCGCGCGCAGGGCGGGCGGCCGCTATAAGGGCGGCGCGCGGCAGGGCGGCAGCGCCGCGTGCAGCTCGGCCAGGCGGCGCGGGTCCAGGCGCAGCCCGTTGGCGGCGGGCGCGGGCTCGGCGGGCGCGGGCTCGGCGGGCGCGGGCTCGGCGCGCGCGGGCCACAGCGCCGACTCGTCCGTCTGCACGTGGCGGTCCGAGCTGGCGCGCTCCTCCGCCAGCGCCGACAGCTCCGTGGAGGGCGTGAGGTCGGCGCGCGAGGGCGCCGCGCCCACCAGCGCCGCGCACACCGCGCCGCCCGCGCCCGCCCGCCAGCGCGCCGCCGACACGCGCGCGCGCACGTTGCGCTCCGGACGCATCACGATGATGTACAGCTGCAAGCCAGCGCCGTCAGCCGGGAGCGGGCCGCGGGGAGGGAGGCGGGGAGCGGGGCACGCACCTTGGGCGAGAAGAGGCACACGAGCGTGACGGAGGCGCTGAGCGAGATGGTGACGGCCATGCTGGTGACGCGCAGCGGCACGTGCGACGCCGTGCCGAAGTACAGCGGCACGAACGCCAGCCAGATGACGCACGTCGTGTACATGGTGAACCCTGCGGGACAGGGCCGGTCAGCGCGCGCGGGCGGCGAAGGGCGCCGGGGCACTCACCGATGTGCTTGCTCTCGTTGAAGGCCTCGGGGATCTTGCGCGTGAGCACGGCGTACACCGTGCACACCACGATGAGCAGCACGGGGTAGAAGAAGGCGATGGTGTAGGAGGCGTCCACGTAGGAGTCGCACACCAGCATGTTGTCGGCGCGCGTGGGGTGGTGGCGCACGGCGCGCGCGGGGGCCACGGCCTGCCACACGCCCACCACCGCCAGCTGCACCGACACCAGCGCCGCGCAGATCAGCAGCTGCGACTTGGGCGAGATGAGCGACGGCCGCCGCGCCGAGCGCCTGCTCGCCGCGAAGATGCGCGCGATGCGGTTCGTCTTGGTGAGCAGCGCCGCGTACACCACCGTGAAGCAGGAGCCCGTGCCGAACCTGCGGGGCGGGCGGCGTGAGCGGGGGCGGGCGCGGGGCGCGCGGGGCGGCGGGGGGGACGTACCGCTGCAGCGAGCACAGCAGGTCGGTGGGGCGCGCCACGAGCGCGAAGGTGACCAGGTAGCACATGAGGATGCCGCCCAGCAGCACGAAGGACAGCTCGCGGCCGCTGGCGCGCACCACGGGCGTGTCGCCGCGCGCCGCCCACACGCCGCCCACCAGGCTGCAACACGCGGGCGTGAGGCGGGGCGGGCGCGAGGGGCGGCGGGGGCAAGCACTCACGTCGTCAGCACGATGCCGAGCGCGGAGAAGGCCATGGCGCCGATGGCGGCGGGCTCGGAGGGCCGCAGGTACAGCTCGGGCACGGGCACGCAGCGCGCGCGCGCCGCGTCGGGCCGCGTGCCCAGCGCGCACTCGCGGCACGCGGCCGCCGCGCGCGCCACCACCTCGTACTGCGTGCAGTTGAAGCAGTGCCAGCAGCAGCTCTCGCCCTCCACGTACTGCTTGGCCTGGCCGAGCTCGCACTCCGCGCTGCACACGGACTCCGGCGGCCGCGGGGACTCCCACTTGAACTGGATCTCTGTTCACAAACACGGCTGTTTCCCTCGGCTCCTCGCTCATAGTGGATCGCCCGGTGTCGGGTCAGCGCAGGTCGGTCCCGAGCACGGAGCGCCGCGACCGGCCTGCAGCCCCCGCGAGCGGTAGCGGGCTCACCGTCCGTGCGGAGCTGCAGCTCGCCGTCCAGGTAGCGGCCCACGTTGACCCAGCGGTACACGCCGCGCGCCACCTGCTTGAAGTGCAGGATGTTGTACCGCGCCGGCCCGTCCCCGTTCGCGTCGAAGTGGAACTCGTCCCCGCTCAGCCCTGCACACACAGTCCGTGAGGCGCGCTCCACGCGGCCGGGGGGGGGGCGCGGGGAGGGGCACGCACCCACGAAGCGCACGCGGCGCAGGTAGCGCAGCAGCGCGGCGCCGCTGATGGGGCGCATGGCGTCGCACAGCCCCGGCTTGCCGCCGCACACCTCCGCGTGCATGTCCCTGCAAGCAGCGGCGGGTGAGTGGGGGCGGGCGGGTGGCCAGGCGGGGAGCGGGGGTGGGCGGGCGCCAGGCGGGGGAGCGGGGGAGCGTGGACGTACCGCAGCGCGTGCGCGAACGCGAGCACGGCGTCCGTGACGAACTGCAGCTGAGCCTCGAACTCGATGTTGTCCGCGGAGAGGCGCTCGGCGCCCGAGCAGCGCGGGTAGTGCGCGTTGTAGGGCGTGCGCGCGCTGCCCGGGTAGCGGCACCGGAAGTGGTCCTCCCAGAACTCTGCGGGCGAGACGAGCGTCAGGCGCGAGGCGCGCGGGAGCGACGCGGGCGGGCGGCGGAGAGATTACCTACGAACCAGGGGTTCCGGCGGTTGTTCTCCACGGTGAGGTTGAGGAAGTACTCCCGGAAGCCCCGCACGGGGTTGGCCTGCGGCTGCACGCTGATGGTGCCCTCCACGGCGGGCTCGCGGCCGTCCGACACGAGCGCGCGCGCGCTCCAGCCGTCCGAGCCCACCCAGCTGAAGGCGCGCTCGGCGCGCGCGCGCCCCACGGCCGCCATGACGCCCGCCACCTCCTGGTCGGACGCGAACACGATGACCCCTGCAACAGGCCGCCGTGAGCCCCCGCGCCGCCCCGCCCCTCGGAGGCCGCCCCTGCTCACCCCGGGCGCGCGGGCGGGACAGCAGGCGCGCGACGATGGCGTCGTAGGCGCGCTCGTCCGCCTCGCCCGAGTCCTTCACGAGCCGCTCCTTCACGGCGATGCAGATCTCGTTCCGCGCCAGCAGCGTCTCCAGCTCCTCGAACGCCTGCAACGCGGGAGGCGGTGAGGGCGGGCGGCGGCCGGGGCGGGGCGCCGGGCGGCCGCGTACCTTGATGCCGTAGTTGGACTCCTCGTAGACGACGGAGACGTACCGCCAGGCCAGCTGGCGCACGATCTCCACCATGGCGCGCACCTGGTGCAGGTCGGAGGGGATCGTGCGCGAGAAGTACTCGAAGCGCGCCTTGTTCGACAGCTCCGGGGACGTCGAGAAGAACGACACCTGCGGGCGAGGCGCGGTCAGCGGGAGCGGGGGGCGCGCGGGGCGGGGGGCACGCACCTGCGGGATGCGGAACAGGCGCAGCAGGTTGGCGACCTGCACGGAGGTGACGGAGGAGGCGGCGCCCACCACGCCGGAGATGACCTTGCGCAGCGCCGTGGCGTTGCACGCGTACTCCGCGTCCTCGATGTTGCCGATGGAGCCTGCGAGCGAGCGCGGTGAGTGCGGGCGGCGCGGGGCGCGGGGCGCGGGGGGGAGCGCTCACCCTTGATGAAGTCGAGCGCCATCTCGAGGCCGTACGTGTCGTTGTCGCAGTCGTCCAGCACGTGCGCGCCGAGCCGCACGCCGGGCGGCGCCAGGCGCGCGCGCGCCACGTGCTGCAGCGCGAACAGCATGGCCTCCAGCGCCTGCACGCCGCCCTGCGCCATCACGGGCCCGCACGTCGCCAGCTCCGACCGCCCGTGCACCTGCACACGCGCTTACATCGCGGCCGTGCCCCGCACGCGCTCGCACACACACACACACACACACGTACCATCATGAGGCCGCCGAGGATGACGTCTCCGTCCACGACGGCGGCGCGCTTGTCCGGCCACACGGTCTCGTTCTCCTGCTTCTTCTTGTGCGGCGCGCGCTCGGGGGGGCGCCGGGAGCCGGCCGGCGCCGGCGGCTCCGCGGGTGGCGGCGCGGGCGGCCGGGCGCGCAGCGAGGAGGCGCCGGGCGCCGGCCGCTCCGGCGCGGCGCTGTACTTCTTCCTCAACATGTTGGAGATGTCGAAGGGCGCGATGAGCGCGTCCCCCCGCGCGCCGCAGGCGGCGGCGGGGCGCGCGGCGGCCGCCAGCGCCGCCAGCAGCAGCAGCAGCATGGCGGGCTAGCGCGGGCCCGCGCGCCGTTCCCGCGTCGCGATAAAGTTGTGAGCGCGCGGCTGCAGGGCGCGGCGCGGCCTCTCCTGGCGGCGGCGGGCGGTGGACTGGCGCGCTCCGCCCGCCGCCGCCCGCCCGCCGACAACTTAGCTGTTTGTTTGAAAGTGTAGTGGAGTGCGCCGCGCTCCGCACCGGTAGCTGCCGGCTCGCCGCGAGCTGCCGACATACCTTCTAAGGGCAACTGTTGTACCTGTATATAAAGTACCTACCTGTATATAAAAACCTATCGTCTTTTTGACACCGGATTAAACATTTTGAAAATAAAAATATCTTATCTTATTTAAAAATTTCCATGTCACCATGTTAGGTACCGTAACGTACCTCCGAAACGGCTTGACCGATTTTTACCCAATTTTATATGCGTATTCATAGGTCTGAGAATCGGCTACTATCTATTTTTCATAACCCTAAGTGAGGCAAAACAACGTCGGTCGGGTCAGCTAGTACTTAATATAGATCTTATACGCTTTAGGTCAGTGATATGGTCCAGCACACAACAACATATAGATTAGGCAGCCCGGCGCCGCGCGGCGGGACGCGCGATGTTTACTCAAATCGCCCTCTTGTTGCTCTCATTCATCCATAACTCGCGAGTTCTGGTAACGAGCTAGTGATGTACCGCGAGGACAACAATCACCCAGTGGCCGTCCAGTCCGAAGCATACAGACGGCTCGCTTCGTAGAGAGTCGTCGCGAACTTTCTGCTGTTTCGGTATTCGCTACGCCAGTCTCATGGTTTCTGAATTTTTATTAAAAGTTCCGTACGAGTTTACGCGTTTTTTAGCTCATGGTGATTTCCATTTGAATAAACGTAATCGCGAGTTATTTTTCCAAGTAAGGTTCACTATAAGGCGTAGTTCTACTGGACGATACATATATATAAGTTTGCAACTCTGACGTAAAGAATTACTTTGTTAGTACATTTTCACAATAAATAAAACTAATATTTTTGGCGGGCTCCTTACGGCAGCCGCGTTCTTTTCGCCATTCTTTAGGTAATTAATACGAAATCCTTTACACGCGAGCTCGCCCCGCACTCGGACAATTTTTGCCGAATAGGTACGGAAAGCACAAAACTAAAAGTATTTTTCGTCAAAACAGTAAACAGGTGATTTTGAAGGAAAGCACGCACGACGCACTTCGTCGTGAGTCACCTTAGAGAATCGAGATGTTTCGGCAACAAGCAAGCTCGTGCGCCGCGCGTTAGCTGTAGACATACCGCACGAAGACGCCGGCCGGAACTAACGCACGAGCGCCTGACGATATGTTAACACGCCGAGCTGGTCCCGCGCGCCGCTCCGAGGAGCGCTCTCTACGACACCTCGTCAGGGTGGTGCGGGACCCGCTCCCTGCGGACCCGCGAGCTACGGTGCTAGAGCCGGCGTGGGAACTCCCCGCTCGCGATATACAGCTCTCCTGCGGGGACGTGTCTGGCGGCGTCACCTCACCTCGCACCGGACTCTCTCAGGACTCTATTTTTAGGTGAATCACGTTGTGTTATATTTTCAGCAAAAGGCAGTATCTCCCTTATATAAATACAGGTATTTAAGGGGCGCTCCCATTGAACATTTTTTTTGCAATTTTTTACGATATATGGTACTGCACCCTTCAAAAGCGAACCCGACTCGACTTTTGACGTGACAACGTCTTAAATTAGGTTGCGGCTGGGAGTCACTTATGAAAAAGTGTAACGCCCGGTAACGTTACGATGAGTCACCGAACGAGAGAGAGGCCCGCCGAATGCCTTGCGTCTCTCTCCCACTCAACTATGATCGGTCTATACTATACTACTACTATACCTACTTTGAAACTTATAATCTATATTATACAATACCTATATTAATTTAAAATTAGACAAGACATTTTTTACATTGTATTTAATTGAGGGAAGCGAACCAACTTTAAAAATGTCAAAAACCATCCTTACTTTCTCACAAGTACTACACATTCGATAAAGTGGAGAGAGGGCTAGCATATTTGTACGAGAGACAGGTAAATTAAAAGTATTTTTCCATTCGATTCTGCTACATGGCAAAGGGACTTGAAATATTATTTTCTGTATAATTTCGGGACAGTCAACAAAACCATTAACAATTTTATAAAGCATTATGAGATCAGAAAGCTGTCGGCGATTATTAAGAGACATAACTTTGTAATGCGTCAACCTAGATTCATAAGAGCGAAGATCTTTACATTTGTTCTGCATGAAACTAAGATGGAACATGAAACGCTTCTGAACTCTTTCTAACCTATCAGAGTGTACCGCATAGACTGGGTTCCAAACCACTGAGCAATACTCCAAAATGCTTCTGACAAGAGAATTGAAAAGAATAACTGACAAAACTTATTAAGAAAGTCTTTAGCTTGCCTTGATATAAAGCCATACATTTAACTTGATTTTTTTACTACCATCTCTAAATGTTCATGGGAATTCAACTTTGTGTCCACTATCACTCCGAGGTCGCGACTAGAAGACACCTGTAGCAAGGGAACGCCGTCGATGCTAAAAGAAGCGTCAAATGGTGTATCGTTTGCGATAAAATTTAATAAAGCATTTTGAAACGTTTAATGACATACAGTTAGAAATGCACCACTGGTGTACATTATTTAAATCGTTTTGCAGAATGTCAATGTCATTGCGATTTTGTCTGTAAATTTTCAGATCATCCGCAAACAATTTTGCTTTAATAACTTTAGGCAAATCATTTACAAAAATCAGAAACAGAAAGGGGCCTAAATGAGACTCTTGTGGCACGCCACAAGGTACTTTCGTTATAGCTGATTTAAATCCCCTTGGAACCACCAGCTGACTTCTATTTTCTAAGTACGATTCGAACCAGCGTAAAAGCGTACCATGTATACCTAGATTATTCAATTTTGCTAGTAAGATATCGTGATCAACAAGGTCAAAGGCCTTGCTAAAATCTGTGTAAATTGCATGAGTTTCCCCTCCCTTATAAAGAGATTCAGAAATATCATTTACAAACCCTATAAGATTAGTACTAGTTGATTTCTTAGGTCTAAAACCATGTCGATCGATATCCAACAATTGCGACACATGCCAGTAAACCTTTCTAACTATCAAAGCTTCAAGCAGCTTCCCAGCGCCTAAGAGAATTGATACTGGTCTGTAGTTATCAATTCGCATCAGGTCACCCTTCTTATGTATAGGAGTAATATGTGCAACTTTCCACTTAGAAGGAAAAACTCCAGAGGAAAGTGATTAATTAAATATTATTGTAAGAGGTTTTGCTATTTCCTCTGCGCATTCTTTAAGGACAATAGATGGCAGTTGGTCGGGACCAGCTCCTTTATGCTCCATGTGTGACAAGCGGTGTATTCAGTGCGGACAGCGCGCGAGCGGGGCGCGCGCGGGCGCGGGGGGCGCGAGGGCGGCGGGCAGCGCGGCGCGCACCGCCTCGCGAGCCGGCGTGGCGCGCACGGTGGCCCGCGCGCGGCACCACGCGCCCGCGCCGCCCGCCGCGCGCACGCACACCGCGGCCTCGTCGGGCGCGCCGCGCCAGCGCGCCGCGTACTGCACGTGCACGCGCGCCGCCTCGCCCGCCGCCACGCGCAGCGCGCGCGGCCACACGCGCCAGCCCGCGCCGCCCTCGCACCGCGCCTCCAGCTGCAGCGCGTCCGGGCCTGCACACGCGCTCGCTGCACTCACCGCCGCACGCAGCGCCCCCCTCCCCCCCCGCCCGCGACACTCACTGCCGGTGTGCGACACGCTGAAGTAGGAGCAGACGGTGTCGCCGTCGGTGACGAGCCCCAGCTCGAGCGCGGCGGGCTCCACGCGCAGCGCCGGGTACTGCAGCTCCAGCACCAGCGGCACCGCCTGCGACACGCGGCCGCCGGTCACACTCCGCCGCTACTCGCTCGGGTTATCGAGGAATCCAAATACGAGCGTACCAGTAGCTCCTCGTGCTCGTCGTGGAAGTGTAGGAGCGTGGTGGAGAGGCGGCGCGGCGGGTAGGGGGGCGCGGGGGGCCACGCGCGCTCCGTGTCCACGCGGACCTCCGCGCACACCTGCTCGCACACAGGACACTGTAGGGCCTCCCCGGAAGCTGTGCGGGGGGGGGGGGGGGGGTCCTGCGGCGCACCTCGAGCGAGCTCCGCGGCGCGAGGTGTAGCGGCTGGAGCTGCACGCGCGCCCGCCGCCGGGGCGCGCACGCGCAGCCCGAGCCGCACGCGGCGCGCGGCGCCTCCACCACCAGCGCCCAGGGGGGCTCCGTGCGCGCGCTCGCGTCCAGCGCACCGCTGCCCACGTTCCGGACGTGGAACCGCTTGCGCACCCTGACAACACGCGAGCAGTGAGCGCAGTGAGCGCGCGGAGCGGGGGCGAGGCGCCGCGTTACCTGAGCACGCCGCCGCAGGGCAGGCCGAGCGCTGGCGTGGCGCCGCGTTACCTGAGCACGCCGCCGCAGGGCAGGCCGAGCGCTGGCGTGGCGCCGCGTTACCTGAGCACGCCGCCGCAGGGCAGGCCAAGCGCTGGCTTGGCGCCGCGTTACCTGAGCACGCCGCCGCAGGGCAGGCCGAGCGCTGGCGTGGCGCCGCGTTACCTGAGCACGCCGCCGCAGGGCAGGCCGAGCGCTGGCGTGGCGCCGCGTTACCTGAGCACGCCGCCGCAGGGCAGGCCGAGCGCTGGCGTGGCGCCGCGTTACCTGAGCACGCCGCCGCAGGGCAGGCCAAGCGCTGGCTTGGCGCCGCGTTACCTGAGCACGCCGCCGCAGGGCAGGCCGAGCGCTGGCGTGGCGCCGCGTTACCTGAGCACGCCGCCGCAGGGCAGGCCGAGCGCTGGCGTGGCGCCGCGTTACCTGAGCACGCCGCCGCAGGGCAGGCCAAGCGCTGGCTTGGCGCCGCGTTACCTGAGCACGCCGCCGCAGGGCAGGCCGAGCGCTGGCTTGGCGCCGCGTTACCTGAGCACGCCGCCGCAGGGCAGGCCGAGCGCTGGCGTGGCGCCGCGTTACCTGAGCACGCCGCCGCAGGGCAGGCCGAGCGCTGGCTTGGCGCCGCGTTACCTGAGCACGCCGCCGCAGGGCAGGCCGAGCGCTGGCTTGGCGCCGCGTTACCTGAGCACGCCGCCGCAGGGCAGGCCGAGCGCTGGCGTGGCGCCGCGTTACCTGAGCACGCCGCCGCAGGGCAGGCCAAGCGCTGGCTTGGCGCCGCGTTACCTGAGCACGCCGCCGCAGGGCAGGCCGAGCGCTGGCTTGGCGCCGCGTTACCTGAGCACGCCGCCGCAGGGCAGGCCGAGCGCTGGCTTGGCGCCGCGTTACCTGAGCACGCCGCCGCAGGGCAGGCCGAGCGCTGGCGTGGCGCCGCGTTACCTGAGCACGCCGCCGCAGGGCAGGCCGAGCGCGCCGAGCGTCACGCGCACCTCGCGGGTGGAGGCGCACAGCTCGGGCTCGCGCTGCACCGCCGCCAGCGCCACCGCCTGCACCGGGGGCTCCGTGCGGTGCCAGCCGGGCCTGGGGGGCGCTACGTTATACGATACCAGCTCGCAATATTATCCCAATAAGTAATAATACTCATAACGCACCGAGCTGACTGCCATCTTAATTTATGTTTAGCACACTTCCTTAAGACGAGTATAATTGTTAAAATAATAAGTCAGGTTCCAAAATTGATATAAATGTTTTGATGGTTGTTTTTTAGACCATCTAGAAGCAATTTTTTTATAATAAGTTGTTTAAATAAGTTTATCTTTGTCATCCAGTTTTATAAAAAGTCATCATTAGTGAGTCTCGTCTACTAAGTAGCGTACTCACGACATCTTGTCGTCACCGCTCATGTAGAATCATTATATGAATGTCGCGAGCTCCCGCCGGCCGCGGCTGGCGATTCAATCCAAGAGAATATTCCAAGTGAGTGAAGGAGAGCGAGACTCCCAATTACAAATACAAAAAGTTCCGCGACTTGTGACACAATAGCAGCTTTCATATTAATTTCTCGCAGTAAATTAGCAATTAGCGAAGTTTGGGGGTCGCGGTGTCCAGGGCCGGAGCGAGGCGCACCGCCCCCGGGGGCGCGTCGCCCCGGGGGCGCGACACACTCACCCGGAGTGGTGGAGGGGCAGCGCGCGCAGCAGCAGCGCGGCGCGCGGCGCGGGCTGGCGGCGCGGAGACAGCGGCCGCACGCGCCACGTGCTCCACGCGCCCGCACGCACACACGCGCTCTCCGGCTCCACCTGCACACACACACACACACACACTGTACCCGGACACGTACTGGAAGATGTGTGTCGATGCACCAGAAGGGGGAGTATGGAGCATGTTTGTATAACTATGCGGCAGGATCTACTGCGAGTAGGAGGTTTCGGTCGCAGTGAGCAGAGTGAGCGGCAGCGAGCGCGCCGGACGCGGGACCTGCTGGCAGCAACTAAGCCAACAACAACGTTATTGAGTATGTATATTCATCTAACTCGCTGGAATATTTCAGTCGGAGCGGTCGGAGCGCGCGACGACCGATAACGATAAAGACGATAAACAATAAGTGGATGTAAAGTAAGTGGAGGAACAGCCCTTTGTGAGGCATGAAGGTTAGCGAACAGGCGGAGCGCGACTCGGAGATCAAAGCGACCGGAGCGCGCGGCGGAACATCAAACAGCGCCAAGTAAAGTAACGAGGAAGTAAACAAGTAAGGTAAGTTAAGTTAAGCGGGTGATGTCGGACACCACTCGGGTGACTTGTTCCAAAAGTTAGCAAACAGATGATTGAAGAGCGAAACGAAACGAAATTGCGTAATCATACGTTTCTATCGTGGTAGTGGTGGTGGTACCTGGTAGAGGTGGTGCGCCTGGCGGCCGTGGTCGGGCGCGAGGAACAGCTCCACGCCGGTGGCGGGCTCGGCGCGGGAGGTGGTGGAGGCGGGGGAGGCGGGCTCGGCGGGGGAGGCGCAGCACGGGCACGCGGCGCGCGGCGCGTCCAGCAGCCGCACGTACAGGCGGAAGGGCAGCCCGTCTCGCGGCTCGGCTGCAACACGCGCCATCACACTCTCCAGCTGATCGCAGTATGTGTGCACTACAGCGGAGGGGGAGGAGGAGGGGGGCGGGAACATCGTTATTCTAAAAGGTTCGGAACGTCATGTCGATACAAATGCAAATCGGATCAACTTTACCAATTTGCATAATTCGCGAAAAAAGGTTTTTTGTTAAACAAACGCAATTCCATCGTGTAGGCGAGGATTTGTCTATTTTGGTATTCATCGGTAATCCGGCGACCCCCCCCCCTCCCCCGGGGTGGGGGAGTGCGAGGGAGGGGGGGGGGCACGGCAATGATTCTAAGTACTAATTGTTTAACTTAAACCAATATGTTCAACATTGATTATTTCTTGGGAAAAATATGTGTTAAAATAAATTTTATTTTACAAATAATGAAATGATGGTCTTACGTTCATAGTAGTTTTTTTTTAATATTGGTAAGTATGGTACGGAAACTTTCATGTGCGATCACGAATCGCATTTGGCCATATATTTATTTAGCAAAATTTAAATATATCCAATGGAGTAAAACAAACTTTCGTTATACATTGTTCTCGCAGAAATTGTGTTTCTTTTCAAAGGGCACCAAACGTTAAAAGGGATTCGTATCATAAATAGTACGCAAAACTCCGCGAAGACAGCGCGACCGTAGATAAAATCAAGTGACGCGTACAAATAGCTAACATTACCCGGAGAGGGCGCCGGGTATTCATGGCGCGGAGAAATATGAGAGTTTAAGGAGCGGGGCGGGTCCCCCCTTCCTCCCCCCGGGGCAGCGCGGCGCCCGAACATAACAAGTCGTAATTCAGTCATTCCCGCAATGTTACCTCATGCAGCAGGAACCGTGGCGCGGCTCGTAGCGGCCAGGAGGCGGCCGCTACGAGCCGCGTAGCGCCGCTACGGCGTAGCACACATCACGTGCTACGAGATACAAGGCTACGACAGGACACGCTCTACCGAATATAATAATATTATATTCGGTATATATGTTTCACGACAAAAGAGATTATCTGTAACTAGGATGAGACATCAGAGATATAATAATATTAAATCAGTGTTATATTCGGCGAGTCATTATTTTTAATTTTGAAGTACGACGAGAATTAATAACACTTCCGCCGGAACCCGTAATATTACATTTCGAGAAATTATATTAGATTTGTTTCACCGGAATTTGAGAGCCGGCCGTCCCGGGCGTTCCGTTTGACGTAATATGAGATTTCGTTCGATTAAAGCGAGTCTATCTGCGAGGAACAAACAAAACGTAATGAAACGCCGGCGGAGAAGTCTTCCTACATCTCGGCGTGGCGAATATACTCCCTCACAACATTTGGGAGTAGTGCGCGTACCGTGCGGTGTGATGGTGAGCGCGGCGAGCGCGAGGTGCGCGCGCGACGTGTTGCGCACGCGCAGCGAGCTCCAGCCCGCGCGCGCCACGCGCCTGCAACACACACACACACACACACTACATACTGTACTTGTATACAGCGCATTACCAGGAATACCTATGTTGATCGATACCTACTGTTAGACAATTGTATTTCATTTTAACATGTGAAGTAGGAAGCTTAAGTGTTTGTGGAAAACTATTTGAAATATGAGTACACTTTTAAAATAATAATAAATAATTGTTTTAGAAAAAACCCAGCACGTAGCGTGAGACTGACCACAGGGGGAGCGGGGCGGGCGGGGCGGGGGCGGGCAGGGCGGGCAGCAGCGGAGCGCCCGCCGCCGCGACCCACACGTCCAGCACCAGCGGCTCCACGCCCGCCACCTGCAGCAAGCACACACTGTCACTATCACCTACAGTGGGAGTGCAGCTCGGCGGCGGTCTGCTCTCCAAGCCCACGGCTCCTCCTCGTGACGGTCCGGCAGGATGGGGAGCACAGTCTCCCGCGGAAGCAGCGAGGCTCCACCACTACCTACGTGCCCAGTGTACCCATGCCTTTGGATAATTCTGGTTTTATGAGAATTTTCAAAATTGGGTCAAAAATAAAGAAGTCATAACACAAAAACCAGAATTGAAAACATATTCATGTCCCGGGCTGCGAGAGTTCTTACTAAAACTAGAACTAGAGATACGTGTAGGGATTATTGTCGCAAACTAAATATATTGACCTCGGTAACTGTTTATATCTACGAAGTTATAAAGTATGTTAAGGCTAATTTACATAATTATGAAAAAGAAAATGAATCAAAGCACAGAAAAGGTAGGAACAATATAGTTATTAAGCCGATACCTCATAGACTAGCTATGTTAGAAAAGCTTCCCAAACTTATGGAACAAAAATGATACAATAAAATACCTAAACATTTGAGAGATTTAAAAAAGGAAGATAACTTTAGTTTAAATGTTAAAATGCTACTACTGTCCGAAACTATTTATACAATCAAAGAATTTTTAAATAATGATTATAAAGAATTTAAACTAAAAGTATTATGACAATGTAATGTTTGGTCATTTGATATTTAGTATGTAGTCTATTAATTAGTTATTTTTATTTATTTTACTTTAATTGATTTTAATTATCTATTATTTATTTTAATTAATATTTTTTTACAGCTAAGAAATGTTGTATTTATTATAATTACATCTTTTGACGATTCCAATTTGAAGTTTAGTATTATATTATTAATTCATTTATTTCAGAATAATCCATCCATACAATTCAAACAAATATCAATAAAATACAATCAAATTAAATAAAATACAATCAAATTAAATTAAATACAATCAAACTAAATTAAATGCAATCAAAATAAATTAAATACAATCAAATTAAATCAAATAATATACAAATCAAATCCAATAGCAGTCATAATTTTTCTCCCGTCACAATTCTCATCCATTTAAAATGTATTGGGCAATCTAGACGCTCATGAATCATGTTCAGGATGCTGTTGCTGCTGGCTCGCACACGCTGTCGCAATGAGACGACCTTCTTGCGGATAATCGCATGAAAGTCATCTACATGTGCCTCCGCAAACATCAAAGATGCACTGCACCAGCGAGGCAGCCGCATCAGCACCCTGAAAATGTCATTGTATTGGACACGCAACACACTGGCAGCCCGACGAGTATGATTCACCCACACGCTACTCGAGTAGAAGGACTGACAGTATGCTTTAAAAAGAGTTATTTTCACTTCCCTCGAGCAGCGTGTAAACCGGCGAGCAACCATGTTTCCCCGGACCGCCAGCGCCCTGCGCTCCCTCTCGATATCCTCATCGTCACATAAGCTGTCTGTTACAATGTGCCCTAGATATTTAAATTTATTCACCAGCTGCACACCATTCAGCATAATCGATGGAACATGTACTGGCTTCACATTTCCACTTTTAAACACCAAAACTTCGCTCTTCTTGGAATTGTACTTCAACCCATGTTCCACCGCATATGCCTCACACTTTGAGATTAACTTACGAATTGAACCCACTGATGGGCCCAACAGCACCATGTCATCCGCATAGCTAATATTATTGACAGTCACGTCATCGATGATGCAACCCACATGAGTACTGCTGAGCCCATCAATGAGATCATTAATGTATAAATTAAACAGTAGAGGAGATGTTATCCCGCCCTGCCGAACGCCACACTCCATGCCGTATGCGTCAGAAAGCGCTCCCGCCCATCTAACTCGATGTCTCTGACAACTATACCAACTTTTTAACAGGAAGACAACTTCAGATGGGACGCCAGCAGCCTGCAGCTTGCTCCAGATCCTTCCATACAGGACTGTATCAATGGTTCGGGACAAGTCAAGGAAGCATGCGTAAACTGGAGTCTTCCTGTCTGTATAGTCTGTGGAAATCTGTGGAAAGTCCGGCTTTAAAACCAAACTGTGCATCGTGCAGTTCCACATACTGTAGCATTGCTTCATTAAGCAGGCTGTCAAGAACCTTTGCTAGTACAGTCGCCAACGAGATCGGACGGTAATTGTTTTTATCCGAAGCATCCCCGGTTTTACATTTTATTACAGGAACAACCACTGTTCTGGTCATTTCATCCGGCAGGTAACCATGACCTAAGCACAGGTTATAAAACATGGAGAGTACGCGCGGCAGGTGCACCCCAGCATACTTAAGATGCTCGATGCTGAGACTGTCATGACCGGGTGACTTACCCCTTTGCATGGAACATATAACCTTTCTCACATGCCTAGCTTTAAAATCAACAGTTCTACCAGTCCCAGCAGTCCCAGCATCGTGCATTTCAGGCAAGGTGGAACGCACGTCCGAAACAACCCTGAAGTGGTCTTTAAATATGTTGGCAATCATTTGATGATCACTAACACCATCCACCGTGGCAGGAAGGCCAGGCTTAACATTTAACTTATTAGTGCCTTTCCAAAAATTTTTGAAGTTCTTTGTGGTATGTTGTGAGGCAAGTATATCCATTTTTATCTGGTTTTCACTGTCTTTACACCATTTAAGTTTCCGCTTAAACAATTTTCGGCTCTCACACATCAAATCATACAAAGTGCCATAGCATGGCTTGCCACCCGAGACCCATGCCAAAAATGTTCGCCTAGCCTCCCTGTGCAGGGGAGCCACGTGCTTGTTCCACCCAACAACATAACCACCTCTTTTTCCAGTTTTCTTATTTATAAAGGTTACCTCCGCAGCTACTGACATAATGGAAACCACATCTGAGTACATTTTATCAATAATTATTCTATGATTAGCATTAGAACATAATCCATCACAACATAGCGACAATTCAGCTGGGAAATCAATACATCTCAATTGGGAATGGCATAATTGATGATAACGATTAATTTGATCTAAAGTTCGCTCTCCCCACACTATACTATTTACATTTGAGCTTGTTTCCTTTATAGTGGACTTCACATGTAAACAACCTAGGTTACATTCAATAAAGAGTGGGAGATGATCAGACCACACCGTGTCTTGCTTCACCCATATTCGACTTATTGACGGTAAAGAAGCACTCGTAACCACAAGGTGATCCAACCATCTCACACTCCCATAAACATCACTAATAAATGTGAAGGTGTCAGAGCTTTCGCCCAGGAAATTTCAATCTGCCCATATCCAATTTTCATCATTACAGAATTCAAGCAATTTTTTGCCAAAACGAGCCGTAGGATGAGCGTTAAAATCACCTAACATGCATATAGCATCCACACTAATGTTTTCTTCAATTATAGAGGCCATTTTACCTAAACACTGTGTAAAATCTCTTAGGTTATCCGTGTCTCCGTCTCTCGAGTCAGCCGGCATATACACATTAAATATTAACATACACTTGTTCCCTACTTTAGCTTTTATTGCTGTAAGACGCACATCATCACAGTCTATGACAGACACAGAGTCAAAAACACTTTTATCCCATAATATTGCTACGCCGCCATAGGGCCTACCACGCAGTACTCCTGCCGACTTATCAACCGCAGAGGTTCCAGTACAGGAGAAACCTTGATCAACTGTATTTAGCAAAGGTAGGCTCACCTGTATAGCGAGCTGGTCGTGGTAGAGCCCCCAGCAGTCGGCGTACGCGCGCACAGTGAGCGCGAGCTGCGCGCGCGCCGCGAGCTGCCCGCCGCCCGGCGACACATGCAGCGCCACGCCCGCCGCGCACACGCCGCCACCCCACTTGTCTGCACACACACACACACACACATCGCATTGAATTATTACGTATTTGTTCGAACTGTTTGAGCATATAGAAGTCCAAAGCAGCACAAATTACATAATGTTTGTTGTGTCAAAACGTACTAGAACCAAGTGCGAGTGAAGCGAGCTGGATGCGAGCGAAGCGGGCTATGCGCGAGCGAAGCGAGCGCGAAAATTTTCACCGTATTTGTTCGAACCGTTTGAGCATAAAGAAGTCCAAAGCAGCACAAATTACATAATGTTTGTTGTGTCAAAACGTACTAGAACCAATTGCGAGTGAAGCGAGCCGGATGCGAGCGAAGCGAGCGCGAAAATTTTCACCGTATTTGTTTGAACCGTTTGAGCATAAAGAAGTCCAAACCAGCACAAATTACATGATGTTTGTTGTGTCAAAACGTACTAGAACCAAGTGCGAGTGAAGCGAGCTGGATGCGAGCGAAGCGGACTATGCGCGAGCGAAGCGAGCGCGAAAATTTTCACCGTATTTGTTCGAACCGTTTGAGCATAAAGAAGTCCAAAGCAGCACAAATTACATAATGTTTGTTGTGTCAAAACGTACTAGAACCAATTGCGAGCGAAGCGAGCCCGAAAATTTTCACCGTATTTGTTTGAACCGTTTGAGCATAAAGAAGTCCAAACCAGCACAAATTACATAATGTTTGTTGTGTCAAAACGTACTAGAACCAAGAGCAAATCGAGCTATGCGCGAGCGAAGCGAGCGCGAAAATTTTCACCGTATTTGTTCGAACCGTTTGAGCATAAAGAAGTCCAAAGCAGCACAAATTACATAATGTTTGTTGTGTCAAAACGTACTAGAACCAATTGCGAGCGAAGCGAGCCCGAAAATTTTCACCGTATTTGTTTGAACCGTTTGAGCATAAAGAAGTCCAAACCAGCACAAATTACATAATGTTTGTTGTGTCAAAACGTACTAGAACCAAGTGCGAGTGAAGCGAGCTGGATGCGAGCGGAGCGGGCTATGCGCGAGCGAAGCGAGCGCGAAAATTTTCACCGTATTTGTTCGAACCGTTTGAGCATAAAGAAGTCCAAAGCAGCACAAATTACATAATGTTTGTTGTGTCAAAACGTACTAGAACCAATTGCGAGCGAAGCGAGCCCGAAAATTTTCACCGTATTTGTTTGAACCGTTTGAGCATAAAGAAGTCCAAACCAGCACAAATTACATAATGTTTGTTGTGTCAAAACGTACTAGAACCAAGTGCGAGTGAAGCGAGCTGGATGCGAGCGAAGCGGGCTATGCGCGAGCGAAGCGAGCGCGAAAATTTTCACCGTATTTGTTCGAACCGTTTGAGCATAAAGAAGTCCAAAGCAGCACAAATTACATAATGTTTGTTGTGTCAAAACGTACTAGAACCAATTGCGAGCGAAGCGAGCCCGAAAATTTTCACCGTATTTGTTTGAACCGTTTGAGCATAAAGAAGTCCAAACCAGCACAAATTACATAATGTTTGTTGTGTCAAAACGTACTAGAACCAATTGCGAGCGAAGCGAGCCCGAAAATTTTCACCGTATTTGTTCGAACCGTTTGAGTATAAAAAAGTCCAAGGCAGCACAAATTATATAATACTAGCTGACCCGGCAAACGTTGTTTTGCCTTAAAAATATATAGTAGAAGATTCTCAGACCTACTGAATACGCATATGAAATTTGGTAAAAATCGGTCAAGCCGTTTCGGAGGAGTACGGTAACTAACATTGTGTCATGGAAATTTTATAATTCTTTATTGGACACATAAAAAAAAAAAGGCACAGTAAATGACAATTCACTTAAAATTAGTGTACCACAATTGGCGGCCTTATCGCTTAAAGCGATCTCTTACAGGCAACCTTTGGATGGAAAGGAATTTATAAACGAATAAAGAAGGACGTAGTGTACAATAAAGAATAATAAAAAACATACATATAATATTAATAGTCTTATCTTAATTTATATAAATCTCGTGTCACAATGTTTGTCCTCAATAAACTCCTAAACCACTTAACCGATTATAATAAAATTCGCACACCATGTGCAGTTCGATCCAACTTGAGAGATAGGATAGTTTAAATCTCAAATTATAGTCGCAATTTTAATTTATTGCTAATATTATTTGTTATAATTAACTGTAAGTAACCTATCTATATAGTAATTGAATTATCAATGAAGTAATTCGTAAAAATGAAGTATCTTTTTGTACGTGTAACTAACTCCTAACCAAAAAGAAACCTGGCAATAACTAACCTTAGGCCTATATTACTTAAAGTAGGCGACCATACGTTTTTATCAAATCGCTAGAATTTGCAAAACTTTCGTCTGCCCTCACGCGTCTGCCCGCGTTCGGGTCGCGCACTCAGCGATGAGCCACTTCTTCCCCACCGCACCTACCCCGCTCCCCCCACGCCCCGTTCGCCTGGCGCCGCTGCCGGTATTTATCACTGAAACGGTATTTATCGCCGAAATTGCTATGACTCTGCATTTTAAATCTGTGATATCTTCGAAAATATTTTTTAATTTACATGCTGTAAAAAGCCGTATTGATCTTTATTAAATGCACAATGTATTTAAGATACTTAATTGGATAAGGATTAATACTGTATTGCTTAAAATCGCTTCGTAAATAAGCCATTATTTCTCGTACAAAGTAAAGGTTAAAAAATGGTTATTGTGGGTTATTCCTAAGAGATAAACATATACCATCACGGACTTTTTTGTAGACCTTTTTAACCGACTTCAAAAAGGAGGAGGTTATATATTCGACGTGTATGTATTTTTTTTTTTTTATGTATGTTCACCGATTTCTCAGCCATTTGTGGATCGATTCTCAAAATTCTTTTTTTAATTGAAAGAGTATGGTTCCGAATTGGTCCCATTGTCACCAAAACTGGTTCTGATGATGGACTCCTAGGGAAATCGAAGAAAAACCTAAAAAGTTAGGTTATTTTTACGCATGAAGAGAGATTCACGCTCGTTTGGCTGTACTGATATTCATGAAATTTGAGAAGAAAATAGGTAAGACTATGTGTTAACACATACGCTACTTTTTATCCCGAAAATAAATACTATTCCCGTGGGATGCACCATAAAACAAATAAATCTTTTTAACTTCTTCACGCTCGAACGGTTGTACTGACATTGATGAAATTTGGAATGAAGATAGGTTAGACTATGTGTTTACACATAGGCTACTTTTTATCCCGAAAATAATTATTGTTCCCGTGGGATGCACCAAATAACACATGACACACTGATTTCGCTAAAATTTGATATAGGGGGTAGACTAGACCTTGTATAACACGAAGGTTACTTTTTATCTTAAAAGTCATTGCTATTCCCGTGGGAAGCCCAAATAACTCGATAACCTATTTTACTTCTTCGCGCTCATACGGCAATACAGATTTCGCTCATAAAATTAGCAGCCTGGCTAACAAAAGTAATCTGACGCGAACATCGAGGCTAAGCAACGGCCCATGCGGCCAGTCTTTGGATGGGTAACCATGCACAAGACCTCCATAAAAAAATGTCATATTTTCATCTGGGCGTTACTGTGCTTCGGATAACATGTTAATTTGTTGGGCCTGGACCACTACTCATAGTACAAGCAGGGGTCAAACTAAATCAGGGGCTTGAAAAACTCTCGACGCCAGAGCTTGG
The DNA here is from genome assembly GCA_035578125.1 of Mellilla xanthometata. NCBI lineage: Eukaryota > Metazoa > Arthropoda > Insecta > Lepidoptera > Geometridae > Mellilla > Mellilla xanthometata. The sequence continues at coordinate 14,724,851 of JAPUBQ010000005.1, read as the reverse complement.
CCACTTGGGTCATACTTAGTGGAAGAAGGAACTGTAAAATTTGATATATTAAAAGACAAGACCCTCGAACGGATAAGGAAAATATTTACGCGCTCGCTTTGCTAGGAGTTATCCCGCTTCGTTCAAATTTCCCACAGGATGTTCTGGGCTTATGACACTCCAAATATTATATAATTTGTGCTGCTTTGGACTTCAAACGGTTCGTAACAAATACGGTGAAAATTTTCGCGCTTCTTCGCTCGCGTATAGCTCGCTTCGCTCGCGTATAGCTCGCTTCGCTCGCATCCAGCTCGATTTGCTCCCAATTGGTTGCCAGCCTGACACACGCCAAATTTTTTCACCGTGAAGTTTATTTGGCTCTCCATAGCTAAAACTTAAACAAAATATCATTACCAACCACTAAAAATGTAAAAATAAAATTGTTTTAAAAAACAAACAACCGACTTCAAAAACACAACTAAAAAGGGAAAAATAATTTTAAGCCTAAATCAAATCAAGACTATATAAATAGAATAGGAGAGTTTATTTAATGTACTAATAAAAAACTATTTGCAATTTTTAGTAATCCTGTATTCTTGAAGTCGGTGCCATCTAATAAGAACAAATTAATGTTTGTTAAAAAAAACTATTTTCAATTGTCTTTCTTTGCTGGCACCGACTCCAAGAATACAGGATTAGTAAAAATGGCAAATAGTTTTTTATAAGTAAATGAAATAAACTCTCCTATTCTATTTATATAGTCTTGATTTGATTTAGGCTTAAAATTATTATTCCCTTTTTAGTTGTGTTTTTGAAGTCGGTTGTTTGTTTTTTAAAACAATTTTATTAAGTTGTACAATACTGTAGTAAATTGTTTTGATATATCTTGTAGGATTCAGTCAGCGTTTGCAATGTAAGCGCAAAAAATGTGTGTTTTTTTACGACCTCACATTAAAACCTCAAAAATTGTAGCCTATGTGTTATTCTGATGTATAAGCTATAGCCTATGTGTTATTCTGATGTATAAGCTATATTGTGGTAAAGTTTCATTCAAATCCATTCAGTAGTTTTTACGTGAAAGAGTAACAAACATCCATACATCCATACATACAAACTTTCGCCTTTATAATAGTAGTAGGATTTGGAGTGTCATAAGCCCAAAACATCCTGACCAACAAAATAACGTGTTATCCGAAGCACAGTAACGCCCAGATGAAAATACCACATTTTTTATGAAAGTCTTGTGCATGGTCACCCATCCAAAGACTGGCCGCATGGGCCGTTGCTTAGCCTCGACGTTTGCGTCAGATTACTTTTGTTAGCCAGACTATAGGCTGCTAATTTTATGAGCGAAATCTGTATTGCCGTATGAGCGCGAAGAAGTAAAATAGGTTATCGAGTTATTTGGGCTTCCCACGGGAATAGCAATGACTTTTAAGATAAAAAGTAACCTTCGTGTTATACAAGGTCTACTCTACCCCCTATATCAAATTTTAGCGAAATCAGTGTCTCATGTGTTATTTGGGGCATCCCACGGGAACAGTAATTATTTTCGGGATAAAAAGTAGCCTATGTCTTAACACATAGTCTAACCTATCTTCATTCCAAATTTCATCAATGTCAGTACAGCCGTTCGAGGGTGAAGAAGTTAAAAAGATGTATATGTTATTTGGTGCATCCCACGGAAACAGTTTATTATTTCGGGATAAAAAGTAGCGTATGTGTTAACACATAATCTTACCGATTTTCATCTCAAATTTCATGAATATCAGTACAGCCAAACGAGCGTGAATCTCTCTTCGGGCATAAAAATAACCTAACTTTTTAGGTTTTCCTTCGATTTCCCTAGGAATCCATCATCAGATCCTATTTTGGTGACAATGGGACCAATTTAGAACCATACTCTTTCAATTAAAAAAAGAATTTTGAGAATCGATCCACAAATGGCTGAGAAATCGGTGAACATACTTATAAAAAAAAATACATACAGTCGAATATATAACCTCTTCCTTTTTTGAAGTCGGTTAAAAAGGGAAAAATAATTTTAAGCCTAAATCAAATCAAGAATATATAAATATAATAGAAGAGTTTATTTCATGTACTTATAAAAAACTATTTTCAAATTTTTATTAATCCTGTATTCTTGAAGTCGGTGCCATCTAATAAGAACAAATTAATGTTTGTTAAAAAAAACTATTTTTAATTGTCTTTCTTTGCTGTCACCGACTTCAAGAATACAGGATTAATAAAAATTGAAAATAGTTTTTTATAAGTACATAAAATAAACTCTTCTATTCTATTTATATATTCTTGATTTGATGTAGGCTTAAAATTATTTTTCCCTTTTTAGTTGTGTTTTTGAAGTCGGTCGTTTGTTTTTTAAAACAATTTTATTTGTTGATGGCTTCTGTACTCGCTTTATTCAACCGTTAGTTATACTATGAACATTTCGATAGATATTTCTATGGAAAACTAAAAAGTTGCTGAAATTGTGTAATATGATGTGTAACATACAGACGATACACACACACACAACACGCGCGCGGTTACCTCGGCCACTCGCGGAGTTAGCTCCACTCGCATTACCTTCATTAACAACTTGCCTAAATAAATAGCCGAGTGTCGGTGTCTATCTACTCTCCACCGCAACGTTCTCTACGCAGGAACTTCTCTACTCTCTGCCGGGGGGTTCATATCCCTCTACAGTGGTGGCTACTAAAAAGAGATGGTACGATCTAAACCATGGACAAAACATCTAAAATCACGTCAAACACGTCAGATTTAGAGCTGATACAATTGGGTGCGCTCTAAAATCGCTTACATTTTTCATATTTGACGTGATTTTAGTTGTTTTTTGTGTGGTTCAGAACGTGCCGCCTCTTTCTGGCCACCTAAGATGAAAAGAGACGGGGCTTCTTTAAATTTAGTTAAGTCGTGTGTGCCGCTGAATCGCCACCAGTATCTGACTTAAAAATATGTAGGATAATATTAGTAGAGAGCTTCACAACTCCGCAGCACTACTAGTTTCTCATAAACTACCTCGACAACCCGCAGCGGTAACAAAAATAACGCACAATAAGAGGCAACTTGTTATGTTTAGAACGCACTCACTTAGTTTACATTGGTTCAATTGGGGGCCGAATCCATATCTAGCGGCACCGCACTAATTGCCCTCAACCAAAACAATATTAGTTTAAGTGGAATGTTAACTTGTAATGAACCGTGTATGGAGAGTATCGATGTCGGGCTGAGAGGAGCGAGTGCTACCTTCCCATACACTCACATGTTCAACACGCACTTTAGGATTACATTTAGTTTTATGGAAGTAGCGCGTCAAGTGTTATTTATAGAAATTAGGAATAAAAGGAGTTATTTATAGAAATTAGGAATAAAAGGAGTTATTTATAGAAATTAGGAATAAAAGGAGTTATTTATGTAAATTCCCAAGCATACATAAATTGAAAACGTGCGGGAACTGCTCGGGATGAATTATGACGTCACACTTTCCAGCTCTACAGCTACAAACCTGTTTTATACATTTCCGGCAGTTGAACTCATCAAGCCAATACAGTGGCTTAAAAGTAGTTGAACTTGTCGCAGCATCTCTCTGTGAGTGAGAGCGCGGGGTGCAGGGTTGGTGGGTGACACATCGTGACGACGTGTCGCTAACTACTTCCGCAGGTAGTCGTCTGTAGCGAGCCGTGTGCCGGCGGCGCGCGACTGTGAGCCTTATTCCCGCGCAGTAAGAGTGTCGGCACACACGGTACACACGGTACACACGGCGCCGGATCACCGACAGAGGTTCCCGGAAGCGTTCCTTCCGCTTCCGGCGGGAGTTCCGGAGTGAGCGCGCGGTCACTAGCGCCGCTCCTCCTGGGGACGTGCTCACACCGCGCTCCGGGATACTGTACTCTCCATATCCAGTCAACAATTACGATGTGTAGTGTGGAGAGTATATTTGACAACGTATCTATCTTAATTAGCGAATGCGTCTCTCATTTTGTGTATTTTGTAAGTCCTTAAAGTTGCAGCTCAAGAATATTATATTTTATTCAGGCTTACTACGTACTAGGAACCATGTGCACTTACTTGTATGTAACTGTTATACTATTAACACAATAAAGATATAAAAAAATTGAAATAGGATTGAATTATCTTAATCAGCTATTTGAATATGACACAACATTGTGTTTACACACATGTGTGTGTGCGAGGTGTCCCGAGTAGCTCCCGGTAATGGAGTCGCTAACTATCTCGCCAAACTTTGCCAATACAAGTGATTGTGTTTGTTCTCGATGTTATCACGAGTATATACATCACAGACCGCTCAATATCCTCGTACAATGTAGAACGCCAGTATTCAGGATGGAAAGATTTCTCGAAACCTCATCTGGTATATTGATACCAGAGTAAATATATTGTGTAACTCTGTTAATAATACATTGAATAATTTATGTTTAGAATTGTATAAATAAAATAATAAGATAATCTAATAATAGATAATGTTCAATTTTTAACATCAGATATTGTCGGCTCGTATTGTCCGTGCAACCAGCCTGCACCGGTAGCGGGGGTAGCGGGGGTAGCGGGGGAGGGAGGGAGTGTAAAGCGCCATAAACCTCACAAATTGTCTCACATTAGAATAATGTCGCTGGAGGAGCCTCCACTCTGCCCTAATGACGGCGCGAATCTCTTTGATTCCGGTTTGTAGCGCGCGGATACAAGCCCTCGCTGGGATTACCAACACTCACTCACAGAGATGGAGGAAACCTCCACTTCCGCACAAACATTACAACATTTATCAAAGTATAGAAGATATCTTCACCCACGCTGCAACATTTATTGACGTATATGCGACTGTGCTGTCTGACGTTTGTCTTGTATTGAGTAGTATTACAATATATCAATCTCCGGACACAGCGCGCGTGCGCAGGGAGTGGCCGAGTGAGCGGAGCGCCGACATATCTATATTATCTATCGCTTAGTAGAGTGCGATAACGCGACTTCTCTTTGTGTAGTATTTATGTAGTGAGGTTTCCTCGCGAGCGAGCGGCTTGTCTCGGAGTGTGGATCGATACTGGAATTGTTTTACTCAAATTACACTATTCATATATTTGAGGTGTCTACGGGCCTGAATGATTGAAGCAGATAATATTTACAATGAACATTGATTTGCCATGAATTGAATGTCAGGTCACACCGCGCGAGGTACCTGCGTGCGGCGCGGCGGGCGCGGGGCGGCGCGGCCAGCGGCGCAGCGCGGCGCGCCAGCTGCCGCTCACCTCGGACAGGTTGCGCACGCGCACCTCGCGCGACGTCACTGCAACACGAGCACGCCGCGTTACCACCTCGCTCGCGACACCACACATATACAACCTGCTACAGGTGTAAGATATTTGTTCATGCTCAAACGACAGAACACGATGTCATGACGGCGTAGACCTGGCGGATGCTATCCCATTCGGCTGGCAGACCTTCCGCAGCAGGAGCCCCTCCGATGAAATTTGACTTCGACAGCTAACCTGTCTCGTCCATAACTTCATTCGTAGTTCCAAGTTGTGACCCGGCTAAGGTCCTTAAAGCTGCTAATCATTGAAACCGAGGGGTCACAGTCTAGACTGCGTTATGAAGCTCCGAGGGCGCGCTCCCCTCCATGCAGAACACAATGAACCTGAATCATTGTTTTCAATATTTTGTTCGCGCGCACAATATATTCCCGCTCCAGTAAACATCTCGCTAACTTCATATCGAGCGCGAGATGACACTAAATGAGAACGTTTCTCACACTAGTCTGCGCTCGCATTGTGTCGCTCGCGGCTCGCTGGCAGACATTCATTACCCAGCCGACGACAATAATACTCTACACACATTCAGAACCAACTCAAACAGATATTATATCAAAAGACAATTTAAAATCACGCAACAAGGTTCAGATAGAATATTTAGAAGCGATAACAGCTCAGTTATGGAGTTTTCTTACATCGCGGAGAGCATGGGTTCAATCCGTCTCGTGTTATTACACGCATTAACAATGAGCAGAGCAATCTGCAATGTGTCCGATATAACGCAGCCATCAGCCCCCCCCCCCCGCTCCCCCCGCTCCCCGCGGCGGTGCGGGGGGGGGGAATGCTGTTTGTGTATGCAAATGGTCAATAAGGTTGAGAGGCAATAAGCCGAGTGAGCGCCCGCTGCTAACTGATTGTTCGCATCTTCTCTTTTTGTTCTCGCTTTTAATTAATTCATCTGCTCGGCGCGGCGGGGAGCGGCCGCGGGGGCGGGGAGCGGGGAGCGGGGAGCAGGGAGGGAGAGACTCGTCATTAGTCAATGTAAGCAATTAGCGGCGGCTTCAGTGTCGCTCCGGCGTCGTACTACTTTATTAGTGCTTCTCCGAGCAGAGCTGTGGCGAAATTTCAACTTATTGTATTCACAAAATCTTTTTGGAATTATATTATTTAATTGTTTTACTGAATATCGTTACAATCAATCAGTAAAGAGCGTTGCAGCTTTTTGCGAAAATATCACTTGTGACTCAAGTGGTGTTACTGTTAATTAACGCAAAACATTTTACGAAAAGTCTTACTTAGAATGGTCTTTTGTGAGCCAAAAATTGGTAACATACCTTTGAAAATTCGTGATAAAAAATTGCTCCATATATTTGGTGCGTCTACGATACTTTCCTAATGTTCTCAAACAAAAGTTGTTTGTCAACATGTACTCGAGCCGCCCTTAAACAGTTCAGCGTGATCAACTGAGGTACGCGAGCCGAGCAGGTCTGCATATAACATGGATTTGAGAATATACCACTAGAGAAGGGGAGCCGGTCTGATGAAAGCGTTAGCACGACGAGCACACAGCGGCCGTCTCGCCGGCAGACATCCTAGATCCTACCTCCCATCACAGAGTGTAGGCTGTGTGTGTGTGTGTGTGAGAGCGAGGTACCTTCTCGCAGCGGCATGTCGAGGAACTGCAGGCAGAGCGGGTCCCCGCGCGCGGCGGCGGCGGGCGCGGCGGCCGCGCAGCACGCGCACTGCGTCTGCAGCGCCGGCGGCTCGCGCACTGCACACAGCGTGTACACTCGATATTACATGTACAATACAATCATTAGTAGTCCCCACCCGGGAGCCACCGAGCATCACGAGGCTAGCTCGCGAGCCCGTGCCGGCATCTACATTGTTCTCTACACTGCGAGAGCTTTTTGATACGCGATGTACTCCGTAGCCGCCGCGTAGAGCTACGCGAGCTCGTAGCACCAGTGCTACGACACGTAGACCCGCTACGACACGTAGACCCGCTACGAGCTCACAGTAATAACAGTCTCTTTATTTTCAAAAGTTTGTATTAACGAGCGCAACAAGTACGACGCTACAGTGTGAAAGCTCGCGAGGCATGCGGGCTCGCATCGCGCGGCGACACATCCACACACACACTGAGTTAGTCGGGAGCTTCTGGTTACATTATTTGAAACTCTATTACATTATTCTGTACACTAGTTGAATGGAATAGTAGGATTCCAATTAGAGTGCCTCCTCGAGTCCCGCACCGTTATACAAGATGCAATGCACTGCACGGCGCTCGTCACCCGAGACAGTGCATGTATACATGTAACCAAGCGGCAGGCGCGGTGCCTCTCGTCACCGGGGGGTGGAGGACACGCTTTATCACCGTTTCCGCACATTCCCCGGAACCCAGCGCCGTCCGCTCCTCGCCACCATGTAGCGCGACAGCTGCACGATGGTGTAGCTCTCGGGGGGAGGCGGGAGGTGTCACCATCACTCAACATTATCAACGAGACATCAATTTACATTAAAAATCCGGACAGTAAAAAAATAATATTCAAGAAGTAGCTTTGGAAACTAATTTCATTAGCTACGTAAAATTTAATAAATAAAAGGATTTCTTGTTTTGTTTTTAGGTATGATCGTAATATTTCGCTCCAAACAACCACAGCTCTTTCCTTTATCTCGCTTTACATCTGATGTTGGATTATTTGAGTATTTCCTACCAATAATAATACAACGATACCTGAACTGTGGAGACCAGCATGTCGTTACAGACACGAGGTACTACGCTCCGCCCTCGCCACAATATTAACAAAAGCTTTTCCCCTCGCAGAGATAAAATAAGAGTTAACGAGCTGAGGTTAAAGACTCGGTTAACAGTTAGCACTTCAGACAGACTCTTAGCGTCTTTATAACGCATGTAGTGAACGCCGCCATGTTGCTCGGGATTGTATTAGTGAACTTATCTAGACTGCGCTTATCTTAACGCCATACTCGAAATCCAAGATATGTCTTTTATAGTGTCATCACTAACATTGTGAGCGCATTCACACTTTTACTTTTTACATGCTATATAGTTAGCGATTTGGTGTAATAAATGTTCGGACTATTTTATTAAATAAATTATTCATGAATGGAACAGCATTGTTTTGTTATAAATGTAGGTTTTAATGTTTCTTATGGTAATAAGTGAGAGACGAGTCAGATGGTAAGCGGCGGTGTGTCGGATGAAGTACGTACCGCTGTCGGTACTAACAGCTGTAACCTACGGTGTAACCTAACATCCGAGCCACAGCTATAAATAAAATATAATAGCCACAAAAACCTCATACTTTCTTTCCCCACAAGTAATGAGTAATCATGAACCGTCGCCTGGCTGCGAGGTTGACCTCAGCTGAGCTGCTGGCGGTACTACCCGTGTGATACAGGCTGATGATGATGATGATAGTGGAGGTACCGATCTCAATGGGCGGGTGGTCTGCTGGCGGCGGGGCGCGCGGGGGCGGGGGCGCGCGGTGCTCGCAGCGGCACGTGCTCTCTGCAACAATACATTGACAACATTACCACACGATAAGCTTGTGTGTGTGTGTGTGTGTGTGTGTGCACCTCACGCGTTCATATTACTAAATAATGTCGGTGTTTCACATCTGCCAGGCGCCCCGTGACGCGGCACATTTCTTTAATCTGCGGGAAATAAAGGCTTTATTTACACTTTATTTTATTATAACGCGATAGTAAAGCCGGCTAGCTCCACATGCCACGTACCACCCGGCGAGCGTCGCGTGTCTCGCCGGGAGAGCTGCACGGAGTAAGCTCGGTAAGCTCAGATAAGGAGAGCGGTGTCGAGTGTCTCGCCAACTGTATATCCTCATTCCCTTGCAGCTTAGTCTCCACATTATTCTCGTCTTTGTTTTTATCACAATATTTGCAAGAATTTGAGAACAATGTGAGATTACGAGCAAGCAAACCTCATTTGTATTATTTTATTTTGTTTACACGCGGTATGTAGGACACTAGTGCTTGCTGCGGGGTGCGGGGCGCGGGGTGCGGGGGAGGGTAACCGCGCAAATAAAACATGACATGGCATTGTTCGGAAGAAGCTATCGTTTGAAACCTTTATAACTTGATTGTTCGGAGATTACTCGCCTGATAGATACTTACATAATATATCGCGACATCTGCCGGATCGTTATTTCACTAATATTATATTATGCACGTATTATGCAGCGTATCAGATACGTTTTAGTTTATTTTAAAAATAAATAATTTGTGTTTTAAAAGAAGGACACTAGCATGAGAGTCGAGTGGCTGAGGCTACGTGTGTTCGTAACGCGAGCTGGCAGCGTGTCGTGTATCTATGCGGAGTAATCTGGGCGCGACGAGGACACGGTATGTTGGCGCGGCGCCAGCGCGCTAAGTGTCGCGACCGCTCCTGCCACGCTAATGTACACCTTCACACGTCACGATAGGGGCGAGTATCGCGCGCAGCGGCCCGCTGGAGGATCGAGCCAGCAGTGCTAGCCCCGTGGTAACAGTTATCTCCACTCCTCGAGTCGGAATGAGGGTTTTGGAATCGCACCCGGAATTTGTAAATGTGATTAAACATGTAATCTGCAGGACACTTGTGAGCGTACTCTCTAAACTATTTTATCTTTATTCCACTGCTAAATATGGAGCGCTGATTGCTTTGTTTGTAATATTGTAATGTTACATTTACAGTGTCCTACAGGGAAAGTAGTTTGGTGAAGCAGTAGCGAGGGTCGCGAAGGTGTCCGCCCATGTCCCCACACGCGGGAGCGAGCTCGGGACGGGCTCAGGTTTTGCCTTCCGTAACAAACAGATATACGTCTTTATGTTAGTCTAATGAAATACATGAACAAACGAAATATATTTAAGCCTTGTAAGTGTTTCTGTGGGCTCTAGAGAGAGTACACGCAGCGTGTCGTTCATACGCACAGTCCGTCATCATGGTACACAATGGTTGGAGGTGAGAATATTTTTCAGAAAATTTTACAAAAACGTTTTATCTCGTTTTTCTGAAGCTGCATTCTATAAAATCGCTTTATACAAACACAGTATCTAAAGCATATAAATTATGCAGTTAATAGTAATGCTATGAATATATGTATTAAACGAGTGCGAGTAACCGATGCAAGCGAAGTTCAGCCTGAACAAGTGAACTGTAATCGCGAAAAATATAAATATTGAAGCTAAAAATAAAACGTCCGCCGCGAGCCGAGCCCTGCAGCTCCGGACAATCCCCCCGCTGACTAGTGTGAGAGCTCCGGCACGTCTGTCGCTGTCATCTAATGAAATATTCCAAGTAGAGATATTTCAATAGAATACATTCTCATTAGTATGTTCGAGCGGTAATGATCGCGCGCTGTGGGGAGAGGCCAATGCCTCCAGTAGAACATTGTCCCGCCACGCCGAGCGAAGCGAAAAATAGTTATAACAGTTTTTACACCAAAGCACTAACTATTTTAGATTTATAAACTACACTCCTGAATGCGCACACAATGCAAGTGACGGTACTGCAGAAAACATCGATATCTTGGATTTCATATAAAGCGTTAAGATAAGGTATAGCTCGTCGCGTGGGGCCGGTTTAGCATATTCCGTGCGAGAATGAGGGACACTGAACAACTTGTGCCATCGCCACACACACGAGCGAGTGTCATAATCAGGACATACAAAAAGAAAGAGCTCGAAACAGTCGAATTGTCAACCTTACCGCGGAGTACCATACAGTAGTGAGTCACCACATCGATGCTTCTTCTGATTTCCAATTGGATATGACCCGCGACAGCTCCGAGCTAATCAATCTCCGCCAGCTCACTCCCGTCACACAATTTGTAATCATATTAGTTGTAGTTGATGGTCGCAGCGAAAACTATTTTTTGTTTATAAACAGTTCGCGATTAATTTCCCCCGGGCGAGGTCGGGGATATGAACATCACACAATGTATTTATTTGCTTACAAAATAGAGCCGTAGCCACTGATATCTATACTAATATATGTATATATAAAACGGAAAGGTTAGATTTTTGTTTGTTTGACGCAAATAGGCTCCGGAACTACAACTGGACCGATGAGATAATTTCTTTCACCGTTGGGAAGCTACATTATCATTACAGTACATTAAGCCCCGAGTAACATGGGCTATATTTTGTTTCTCTTTACAACTTGGATTTACTTTATCGCCCGCGCGAAGCCGGGAGTGGCTGCTAGTGGAATATAAGATTCGTCTTTAGCGAGCCACTGATTTTTTTGTAACATTGTATATGTATGTGTGTGTGTGTGTGTGTGTTTGTTTATCCGCTGGCCCAGTCACAACATGTCAAAGTGAGTTTGGCTCGCGAGGGTCCAGTGAGCTACAATCAATGAGATTATTCCCGCTCGGTGGCGCAACACATACACTAACATATTCTAACTTGGAAAGAAAACTTTCCGTTGGCTCAAATTATAATTATATGTACATGTACTCGTATAATAAACGGATAATGTTATGGTTATGACGTAATGATGTCGAATCTAGTTATAAGTTTACGGAAATAATGACGTAGTATTTTACCAAGTTTACTCGTCGAATAGTCGTAATATTTACTCGTATGTCTGTCTATAATGAGGTAAACGATGTTTATAGCATATCCAATAATATTGTGCGATAACCCTGTGAGAGACAAAAGTGGAGGGATGGTAGGGAGGCCTTTGCCCTGCAGTGGGCTGATTTATAGGCTTAGATAGATAGATAGATAGATAGATAGAACCCTGTGAGAGGACAGAGTGTTAGCGTTGCGGAGAACACACTCTTGATGTGGGTGATGGGGTTTACTTATACTGCTGTGTGTTCACAATCAATAGTTCATTCATGACTCGCTGAGTGTGACCGACGCACGTGATACGTCGCTGCACAGAAGAGATAAGCAACTCACAATATCTAAACCTCTCATGTAATGATTACTGTTTTACCATTTTTGAAGACACGCAAGTTAAAACTAACGTTCATCATCAGTTTTTAATAATGTTCAAAAAAAATATCGAATTATATTTTGGCAAAAAAAACTTATTCGATGGATGGGTGGTTAAGTTACTTATTATATATTTAACTATTTATTACATTTCATATACTTTCATCTAAGTGTAAGAACCGTTTATGAACAATAAATAAAATTGGTTTCTCAAGTTCAAGTGATGAATACAGTGTATATCTGAAGATAAATTATATGAAGATAAACATGTGTATCTTCATAGAGTAGAGAGAAAAGTTGAGTGCGAAATTATATGTGTACCTCGACTCGCGCTGATCCTGCGCTATGCTCTACATTCTGGAGGAGGCACGGCTAGCTGTCTCACTGTGGCGTCACGAGCTGACGTGTGGCTAGCGACGGGGCACAACTATCCGCAGACATTTATACTTTATTCACTACACACACATATACACAGATTATACACACACACATGCCTTGCAACAGAAACAGGGCTTAAATCATATTTCGCAGCACATTTAACATATTCTCCTCCATTAGTTTTGTTCGTGTGAGTGAACACACAAGCTACTGGAATATATCGAACGCAAGAAACGAATTGTATTTGTGTATGAAGCATTGATCACAGCTCGCCTGACGCTTAGTTCCAAAACATTTATAGCCTGAATACCTCGCCTGCCTCTACTCTACATCTGAAGAGTCAATCACTGTAACAAACATGTGAGATATTGCGGGTAGTTCCATATTTGCTGCCCGCCGCCATCTTAAGAATAAACCAGTTGTATACCGCTCGTTGTGTGTTTCATTGCGCCGATCTTACTAAACAGAGCGTGATGTAGAGCTTCAAGAAGATCAATGCGGTGCATTGTTTGAAGATTTAAACAAAATAATTGATATTTTGGTGAAAACATAAGGAAGCAAAAATTAACTAATTGTATTGTATATCTGCGGCACTCAATTCTGCATAAAACACGTCACTCGACAAAAGCGCCTCTGGCGGAGACTCGCGGACCGGGCTACTAGCGCCAGCCACGCTCGACAAAGCGGTTTACCTAATGTATAACATTAGTAAATAAGTCACGTTACTCGCACAACGAATTACAGCGAGTGTCCACGAGCACGTCGGAACAGGAGAGGAGGGCGTTGAATAACTAATTGGTTTAATTAATTTGGGCACATTCCAAGGCTCTCGTGAAATATATGTCTCTAGGCTCGGCGCGGACCTTCCTCATGTGGTTACACTAGATTAATTAGCCCGCGGCGGGTCCCTGCCCACACACTGAGTACACACTCCGCCACGAGCACTGCCTGCTACTGGTACTAGTGTCCAATTCTGATCACCTGGATAGCAATTGTTGTGACCGATTTGAAGAAACATCACTTTCCAAAGAAAATTGTCGGTTGCATTCGGAGATTACCTGAACAGCCACGCTGCGCTGTCACCGCGACTCTCATGCTACCCAAAGCATAACTAAACACGCGAGGAAAACATTTCATTAATAATGTACACAACAACCCACACGAGGAGGAAGTTAATAAAATATTAGTGAACGGATGAAGAGAGTAACACTCCCGGACAGCTCGGACAGGCCCTGCGAGGGACCACGCGGCACGATGCTGACGATGAAGATAAAATGAAATAAACAGAAAGTCGTCACCTTGGGTTGGCTAGTGCAAGTGACATTATATCAGTTAACATCAAAGTTGTCAATTAAACAAAAAAGGCATTGGCGAAACGACGGGTGCATTTAGAGGGATTTTAGAAGCGTCTCTTTAACAAATGCTCTAGATTTTTTTTAATATGGGCGTTTTTGTATCGCCTCGTTCCCCGGGATACGAGACATATGAGTTACATGACCGAGCGCGGCGGGTCGCGTGTACCTGCGAGAGGAAACATATTGATTCCCAATATATTGATACCCTTCATAAGTGTAGCCGGCAGCTACTCCCTTCGCACGTTTATTATTTTACCTTTTTCATGAACTCCCAAATTCCCGGAATAAGGGTTTTCCAACAGTAACCTGTCCACTTTGCTCCAAAAATAAGAGTATACAATTTAGCCGCCGCGAATATATGGAGTTGTATCTTTACCAAGACTACTCTCTCTTCAGTACATTATTACTTGAAAGCTGACACATTCTGTCAATAATTATATTTGCTATTTGGTTTTGTATATGGCAAAAAAATTACATTAGTGTGATAGTGTAGGTATATATAAGATCAACACTAAAATAACACCCAAACATTTAATATTCACCTTCAACATGCAAGTTGGCGAGGAGGGCCATCGTACCGTGTACCGCGCGACACAACAAAAACAAATACCAAAATGAAAGGGACATAATGTCAACATCAAATATAGGAACCGTAGTAAAACGCCGATTTTTTTCCTATTGTAAGTACGACGAGTACGTCACCAAACTATCAAAGTCAAAGTCAAAGTAATTTATTGATAACAATACAGTTACAAGTCACACAATCAAATTAAATATATTATAATTATAATATCCCGAGCGGTGCTCCGCCCTCTAGAGCATGACACGACTCGCCGCGTGACCGCGTTCTCTCATTAAATAATAACTTAAACTTATTCCTAATAAATGAATTTTATAAAACTTACTCCTTCACGCTCCAACGGCTAAACCGATTTTGAAGAGAGTAACTATGAAGGTAGGTTAGAAAGGCAGCGTGCGGTATCCAGCGCGAGTGGTCCGCGGCGAGAGGTAATTGTGGGCAAACACGTGAGAAATCGGATCGCTTTCAGAACAGGTTCGATCAAATATTTAATAACATGGGAGACTCCCCTCCTCGCCCCCTCCCCCGCTAACGGGAGATTGGTTATTATTACAATTTACATATACACGGTCCACGTCACTTTTACATTCAGCTCGGGTTATAGGGTTACTGTCGAGGGGGCAATTTTCAATAGAAATAAAATATATGGGGAAATCAGAGGTGGAAAAGCACATATAATAATAAATATTGGTGAAGCCATTGGAATGAACATGCCGCCGTTCATTCTAACCATATGAACGTCGATCAAATATGTATATATATTTGATCAAACCATATGAAGAAGGTTCGCGCGCGAAGCCTGCTGTCGGAGATAGTATAGTATCTACAACAAGTCTTGTCTGACTGCTATCCAATGGAAACATTTTAAGTACAGTTTGTCTATGTGTAGATCCTACAAGAATCAACTTTCAAATCACTAATTTTTATTTAATAACTTTTGAATTGAACTAAAGCGGATCATGTCCAGTCTGGAACAGCTGGCTCTCAAGAGGCCTGCCAGAACACACAGCTAGCTGCTTGGTGACATATTTATTCAGCGTGAGAGGATCGCAAGTCATATTACTGTTTGAGACTGATAGTTTTTTACGAATGATAGCTAAAGTAATGCCTAGTAGAGTAAGGCTTTTGACCCTCGACAGGTTTGCGTTTGATTGCAGCTTGCCTGATGTAAAGCTGCGCTGTAGTCTACGGTGTGGCACGCTTACCTGGAAGATCCTATTAACTCTGCTTTTGAAGACCCCCGGATGATACCTCTCAGGAAACAGAGATTGACTGATCTAAAGTGGCCCTCGCGCAGTAACTGTATAGAGGCAATACAATCCCTAGCCTCCCGCAATCAGGTAAGTGCATCGACAGATATACTCCCGGGACACGCGGCTGCCGGTTGCACTTCACTCGCCTGCTCCGGTAATCACATTATCATTACGCACGCCGGATACAACGATATGGTACGCCGGGAAAAAAAAATAACAACCATAACGCCTTGTTTTTTAGCCGTAAGTTTTTATTGAAAATGAAGAAAAGAAGTCATCAATATTCGTGTCACTTTTATATGCATTTTATATAATAATAATAATAGTTTAATTCAGAAATGCTTCCATACAATTACAATCATGTCCTAATACATATAAAATTATTCAGATACCTTAAAAATTAAAAACAAATTATTAGAAATGTCAAGAATGATTAAAAATGTCAAAAAAGGCATCATTAAAGTTTTTCTCCTGATATCACTCTCATCCATTTGTGCTGGATAGGACAGTCCCACCGATCATTGATCATCCTCAGGATGGCGTTGCGGCTGTCCCGCAATCGCTGTCGTAACGAGGCAACCCTCTTGCGGATAACCGCATGAAAGTCGTCCGTGCGTGCTTCCGCGAACATCAAAGATGCGCTGCTCCAGCGGGGCAGCCGCATCAGCACCCTGAAGATGTCATTATATTGGACTCGCAAGACGCTGGCAGCCCGACGGGTGTGGTTAACCCACACGCTACTCGAGTAGAAAGACTGGCAGTAAGACTTAAAGAGAGTGATCTTCACATCCCTCGAGCAGCGTGCAAACCGGCGAGCAACCATGTTTCCCCGGATTGCCAGCGCCCTGCGTTCCCTCTCTATATCATCATCATCAGTGAGATCATCTGTTACCATATGACCTAAATACTTAAATCTAGTCACCACCTGTAGAGCGACACCGTTCAGCATAATTGGCGGAACACACACAGGTTTAACTATGCCACTTTTGAATACGAGTACTTCACTCTTCTTAGTATTATACTTTAACCCGTGTTCCGCCACGTATACCTCACAAATATTAACTAGTTCACGAATTGACCCCACTGATGGACCCAGCAGCACCATGTCATCTGCGTAACTAATATTGTTAACGCACACACCATCAATAGTGCATCCCGTATGGGTACCACTGAGCTCACCAATGAGATCATTAACATAAACGTTAAACAGCAGAGGAGAGGTGATTCCACCCTGCCGAACGCCACACTCCATGCCATATGCATCAGATAATGTGCCCGCCCATTTTACTCTATTCTGCTGACTACCATACCAACTCTTCTACTTATATGTACGTGTTTCTTTTTTAAGATTCACTCTTAGATTTGTCCCATGTAAACGATGTATTCCAAAACAGGTTAAATATTATTAAAATTTAAATCGAATTTAAAATAGTTTCGAATAGTCGAGTCTAGTGCATGAAGCTAATGTATCCCGAGGCGGTGGTTGGAGGCAAATTCAATTCAATATCGTCAGGCTGGAGGCGCGCGTGTCCTCTACTGCCGGCTGTACCCGGCGCCGGCGGCTCGCCGGGTGCAGCCGGCTAAACCGCTGCCAAGTGGGATTAGGGTCGCGCTACCAGTACTGCCGCATATCGATGTCATTCGGTACATAGCTCCGTGAGAGCGCTTTGTACTGCTACACCACACACAGCCCACAGCTAAACTGCTTGTGTTAATGTAATCTTGTCTATTATTCACAAAAAATACGTTAAAAACATTAGTTGAGATGCTATCATTATTCAAGTTGAGAATATTCTTATCCTATATGCGTGTCCATGGAAAGCTTATATCTAAATACTGGTACTACTCATACTCCCCTAGTAATGTATCTACAACTTATACTACGTTTGGTTGAGTTGGCACACACGCCTCCCCTCCCCCCCTCTGCCCCGGGACCCTTCCCCCCGAACGAGATTACAATTAATGCATGCAATTTTAAACACAGCACCGGATTCGCCACAAAAAATACATAAAATCAAGCGTTATTCCACATCTCGTTTAATTCTACATAATCCGTAGCGATGTGTTGTTTGTCAGTCCGCTCGTCCGTTATACTCACTCGTATTTAATTTCGGACTCGATGTTTCAATAATACCGGACATTTCCGCAATCGGAAAACACTGATCGAAAATACCGTCCGGAGTTGCCAGGTGTATGTTTCATTTTATTCTCGACGTTGATTGAATTACGCTTCCATAATAACATGCTTTGTTAATCAGGTAATACAGATAATGTTGAGCAGATTCTGAAATGACATTCTGAATGAATTCATAAATAATTGGTTTTTCATATTACAGCTTATTGTTCCCCTAAACATGAAATATATACAGATTCAATCTCGATAGATATGATCTAAAACTAAATTAAAATAAGCAAAATAACCTTTGCTTATCTTAATTTGGTTTCAGATTTTGTCTGTCTTCTATCTACAATGTATTTCTGCAAAGTAAACCCTGAATCAATAGGTTAAATTCAATCTTAGTCACGTTATAAATATACATAAAACATCAACAATAACTTAATATAAAGAAGTATTCACAAACATTTTTATAATTTCTAATCTACTACAAAAAATGGTTGCCTGTAAAGTCGGTTTTACGGGCGAAGATTTTACGTGACAACGTCTGCCGCGTGCTGCGCGCGCGGCAGACCGATCATAGTTGAGTGGGAGAGAGACGCAAGGCATTCGGCGGGCCTCTCTCTCGTTCGGTGACTCATCGTAACGTTACCGGGCGTTACACTTTTTCATAAGTGACTCCCAGCCGCAACCTAATTTAAGACGTTGTCACGTCAATAAAAGAAACCCTCAACAAAGATATTTGAAGAATCATCTTAAATGAAATGCTTAAAACTTTTTTACATAGTTTGCTCGTCTAAGATAATATTAACTTTAGAATGAACATTCGCAGACACTGTTAGTAGTAGCAAGTAGTAGAGTGAATGTGAAGTGTTCTCACACTACTCGAGGTGCCGTGGAGGTTCGCTACGATAAACATACTGAGAGTACTTCCACTTTCTTTACTAATTCAATACTTCACATTTTTTATTTAAATGTATACGTTTGACTTATAGATATATTTGTCGACGTATTTACGTATTCGTTGAAATAGACGTAGTTATCAAACAAACCTACCGTTAAAAGGTTTAGCATTCTTTACTCCTTCACCTGTATCCCCCCCCCGCGCGTCTCTAAAGTTTGTTCCTGAAAATCAGTGCTGCAGAGAAATCTGTAGCGTTTATACTGAGGGCTGACCTTTTTCCGACGCTAGGGGACACATACTAAATAAATTAAATATTAGGACACTTTCACACACGGCTGGTTAGCCCCATACTGAACCATTTCTAGCTCGTATTATGGTTGCTAGCACAACTGATATAATACATATTATATATAATACATATTATATATAAATACATATTTAACACCCAGACCCACAGCCAACAAATTTAGTTAAGCACAAAGATGTTGACCGGGCCGGGAATCGAACCCGGAACCTTCTGATTAGCAGACCGGCATGGTAACCTTTACGGCCAACGAGGTCGTCAATACTATGCTTATCTTTCTTCTATTTTTCAAGTTTGTTTTATGTAATTTGTAATAATGTATATGTATGTGTCTTATCGTATGAGCTTGGAAGACTTCACTCATACTCGTATATTAAATACTTCTACTTTGTACGGGCTAAGCGGTAAAGCCCTGGTGTCGAGAGTTTTCAAACCACTCACTGGCCTTTGGTATGGCTCGATAATTTCCTGTACTAACAGCTGTAACAGTGCCTAGATGACATAGCCTTTATTAATTGGTGATTAGCATGGTCATTGCTCACCCATCCGAGGACTGTCCGCACCAAACGTTGCTTAACTTCGATCGTATCTGGAGGTTCGTATAGCAACTAATACAAACTGAGTGAATGTTCTCACCGGCTACGAGGGCGCGCTTCTTGTCTTCCTCCGCGAAAATCTCCTCGAAGGAGAGGGGCGACTCCCTCCCCGCCCGGGGGAACTCCTCCACCTGCACACAACATACAGACATACTCATTATATCCATATATATATATACACTAGCTGCGCCCCGCGGTGCTACTCGCGTTAATTTTGGACAAAAATAACTTAATCCGGGATAAAAGTAGTCTGTGTGTTATCCAATGTCTAACCTACCTTGTCACCAAATTTTATCAAAATCGTTTCAGACGTTAGAGCGTGAAAAAGTAACAAACATACACACACAAATTTTCGTATTTATTATATTAGTAGTACATATATCTGAGCTCGCGTACAGGCGGCATGTTTTTACTATTCCGGTAAAGATATTCTATTATTGAATGTGATATATGTGGTGAGGGTGAACTAAGATAGCAGTGATCCTTTTCACAAAATGGAAGGCAGTTAGTTCCAAGACCATGCCCCGAACAAACACAACGGCGGAACATATGTATGTATATGTAATCATTGTATAGCAAGGATTGGGATCGTGAATTATATGCTCATAAAGTTTCCATACGGACAAACAAGTTGGATAGCTTGGAGATGGAAATCACAATTTTCTCAGTTTACCGTTTGCAGTCCGGAGTGGTCAAAATACCTAAATATATATTTGGTATAATGTGACTTGATTGGATAATTTGACGATTAAGTTTACAAAAATGGCGAATAGTGAATATTATGATATGAATGGATATATTTTTCACACTATGAATAACAATTATAAATTTAGCTAAATTAATGAGTGGTTATTGTGCACACCGTTACGACGATACATTCAGCAGCTATAGGATATAGTGATGACCACAGAGCAATACGAGTATTAGAGACTGTTTTTGTTTTATAGTTCGTGTCACAAAATAAATGTTTCTTTACATTTATTTTGTGACACGAACTATAAAACAAACAATACACAAGAAACATAAAAGAAAACATTATTTACATGGCACAAAATGAATATGGTTTAGTATGAACTAAACCCTGACTCCAACAAAGGGCACCGATGTATAAGTCTGCGTGTGAAGGGAAGCTGCCGCCGCTCTGTATAGAATGTATAACGGTTAGTCCGGCGAGCTCTAAATCACTGTCACGTCAAAAATTGTGTGAATCGTCTCGTTACGCGGGAATATTCCCTCGCTGCCCCGACTACCGTGAATAGAGACGTGACGAATACCGACACGTCCCGCGCCCGGCGCCGGCCGGCACCGGCCCGGCCCGGCCCGGCGCCGGCCCGGCACCGGCCCGGCGCCGGCCGTGTTATCACATTAGCGGAAATAGACGGACGAATGCGAGTATCCTTCCCCTGCGACTACTAAGAAATAAATCCGGGAACAAGATGAATAGCGCCGGAACTGGCGAGACAGCCTTTATTTTTTTATTTATAGCGAGCCAGATGCGGGCTAGCTTACATCCGGGATTAACACCGGGGTGTATGTTAATCCCAGGGCAGAGGTTTCTTCAGACCTAGTTTAATTTCAATCGGGTCAGACGTACGAGTGAAGTTATAAGCTGAAATATATCTCGATTTTATAAAATGAATAGGAAATAGGGAAGCCAAGCGAGTATATTTTTATAACCACGCAGCAATATCCCCTCCCCGGGGGTTCATTATGTACAATAACTACATCGTAGCGTTCTACTAAACTCCGAGTCAGCTTTCACTGCTTCATCAACTTGCTGAAAATACATCTAGTAATAGCGTTAGTAGAGAGACGAAAGCAGAGCAGTGTAAAGCAGCAGTGCTAGCCGTGAATTATTCGATATACATTATTTATTACATTATACATTTTTGCGAACCTCTATAGTTTTTAACAGACGTCGAGGAAGTTCTCGATGTTAATGTTTGTCACTTGATAACTCCGCCATTTTTTTTCCGATTTATATTTGTTGTACGTCATTAAAATATATGTATATTGCAGGTATCGAAATTAGGCTAGCATTATTAAAAAAAAAAATCGTTTCTTCGTACGCCGCGTTACGTGTACTTTGTGTTGTTTGCTTTTTATTGTTAAATGTTTTGAAGGAAATATAAAAAATGCGTTCACAAATAGAACGTTTGTAATCTGTGTCTGTTGTAATCAGTGCCCCTCTCCGCTCCGCAGTGTTTTATGTTGTTCATAAATCCAGCGAGTGTGATGTATGTGTTGTGTATGGTGTGCGAGGAGCTGGCGCGGGACGTGCGGGCCGAGCTAAACGCGCGCATTACGCGCTACTAGTGGCGGGGCAACATGGCGGCGCCATACATTACCATATCGCCGCCACCACTACCATTGCGGGGGACACAGATACACCAGTAAGGAAAAGCTCGAAACGCCGACTCTGAATCCACTGTTTGTTAAATTCACCGCGAACCAATTAAAACAATATGTCTGCCATAATTTGTTTACATATTTTAACTACAGTTTGTTTTTAAAATTGTTTATAACTAGCCATATTGACTAGTATATCTATTAGTATCTACACCAGTAACCGCCGCCAACACTCGAACACAACGCAACCTTGAGCTATGTCCGCGAAGCGCCAAATGTCGCGCAGTGTGTCGTGTCTCGAGCGCGGTATCTAGCGGGGCAGTCTGCGCTCACTATCGGCGGCTGGCAGGCAGCAGGCGTGACGTCACCGCCACATAAGCCATTGTTTTGCTCCACATAATGTACTGCGATGCCGGTCATACCATAAATATCACTTCCGGCGTAGGCTACGATATGGATAAACGAATTTTCCTCTCTCTAGCATATCGTCTTTAATCCAGCTTCCTTGACTGCTATTCACTTATAAATTATGAGAATCGAATCGATACATTTACACAGCTCGTAATTCCCACACCACCGTATCTCCGTAAGCGGCCGATATAAATGGTTCGCTTCTCAGCTCGTTAAAGTGTCGCTGGAAAGTTTTTGTGGAAGCATAATTGGCGGCGCAGAGAACATAAAGCTCGAGTTGTGTGCTATTACTAGCTGCTCAGTGTCCCGGGAGAGCACTCACTTAGATAACACAGCCTCCACATCTCGTGGACAACACAGCTTAGTTCTCGGCGGCCGCGCTCTGCTCGCGCCCATAGCCGCGCGTACAGTACATACACACACTACACTTCTAGTTTTGTATATATATAACGAGAGCTGCGGAGAAACGACCGTTATGTTGCCGAGAGTGAAAAGATTGAGAGAACTGGAGCAGGGAACTAAGTTATGAAAACTGTTGGAAGCAAAATTGAGATTAAAGCACTGAGTAATTTCTCGCAAGACTTTGATTTTAAACGGGTTTCAAAGCATTAATAATCTCGCCTCGTTTCTCAATTTACTAAATAGCGGATTTCTCCTCTGAATAGGTAAAGAAAGCTCCGCCGCCACAGTATCTAAAGCAGCCATTTTCAATTTCGGTTTCCCGGTTGAATGTTCTCGCTAAAAGTTTATAGAAGTATCGCAGCTGCAGGTTGAATATCACTACTCCATAACTTCCTGTCTCGTTGGAGAAGTTCTCAACTCAATATGCTGACTCGCCGGCGCGACGCCGGACCCCGGGAACGCATTATGAAGAAACAGAAGATAAGATTCACTGAAAGTTCCCATTGTAATATTATATATCACCTTACGCGTTTTATGCAAATAATACATTGTAAATGAAGCGTACTTTATTTTTACAATTGATAAGTTTGTGTTTGACTACAGCTTGCCTGATGTTAAGCTGCGTTGTTACCTGAAAATACCAGTTTACTTTACTTTTGAAGACCGCCTAATGACATCTCCCAGCAAACAGAGACTCAAGTAGAAAGTTCCAACAGTTCACTCTCCTCACAATGAAGATCGACACAAAGCATTGTGAAAGTTTAGATTATTATTCAACTCTGTGATACCGGTACCTCTTCACTGAATCATTGTTGTAGCTAATAAACTACATTCATTATTTCATTGTGAAATCAGAATCTTTATCTTTGATGTTTGTAACCTTCCTGTAATGTCGTATGTGTCGTCACCGGTCGGCTCCAGCGGAAGACCAGCTTGCTTGCTTGCAGTCAGCACACGCTGAGCTGGGGTCCCGTAGCACGTAATTAATGTATTTTTTATGTTTCTTGTGTATTAATTTTCTTTGTTGTTCGTGTCACAAAAAATAAAATAAACGTTTCTTTTTTCTTTCTTTATTGTCAAAAAAGAAACGGAAAGCGAACTGCGTCCGTCGATTCTGTACAAGTCAATATTGAACGGCAGCAAGTTCCCGGCAACTCTACACCCGGCAGTGCTGAACTGAGTAGCTATTGTTCGCGACTCTACAGCGGAGGCTGTGCGGGCTGGGCTTGTCATATTCTACTGATATAGAACACTGCACACCAAAATTTCAATTTTATTTAGGCATCCTAAAATATCAACATGAAAATTGTGCACAATAATGAATACAGTTGCTTCAGAGCAGTTCATTTTTGCTATTGCAAAATAAAAAAGTAATTTTGTAGTGCGGTATTTTACAAGCCCAGCCCTTACAGCCTCCGTTACTTGTGTCTGTATAGCACATTAGGAAGAAGCTGAGCGAATCAAGAAGTCCAATTTCCTGTTTCCTTAGTTAAAGGTACTGTTAAAAGTTCAGAATAGTAATTATTACGTGTCAGAGTCAGGCGCCCCCCGCGCCCCTCGACAGAGGATAACGTAGAGTAAAACTATTCCCCGCCCACCCCGCACCCCGCACCCCGCACTCCCCGCAGCGCCGACAGAACGTACGGAACCATTTCACTTCCCAAGCCTTTAGTTTAAATGACGCGAACCTCTGGGAGCGGAATTCCAATGGAACATTACATATAATAGTATTTTAATTCAGCTCCTTTTACACTTCCTAACTAACAAGCATTATGTTGTTAAATCTGTTACAATGTTAGACAATCTGCAATCGAATGACGTTAGGAGGCAGATGTGTGTATGATTCTCCGTGATTGTTTTGAGCTATTAAAAAAAAACTTATATTTACGAAAGCATTATACAGTGTTGAATCAATATAACGATATATTATTATTGCAATACACGTTACATAAACCTGAGTAACAGGATAGCGTCCGCAAGTTCCATACTGTATCTGAGGCTACACAACGACAGCTCTACATATTTTACTGACATGAATAAAACATCATATTTCTATCTCTTTGATGAAGAACATTCCTACAAAGACGTATAAACGAGTTTACACATTAACATACATTTATCCTATTCCTGATCCCACAGCACTAGAATATTTGTCTAATAACATATACTACTGGTTAAGTTATAATCTTCTACGTATGAGCCAAGAGGCCTACTTCAGGTGCTCACAAATTTTAAATTCTTATTTATTTGTTTTTAACCTTCGGCATACAAGGTGGGGTTATTTTAACCCCAACACTTTTAAATTGCGTTTATTTTATATTAAAATGCAACCAAATAACTTGATTTTCTCAGTAGCTGAAGTTTAAATATTACCGCGTTGAATCACGGTGTTAAATCAGTACTGCGTGCACCAGCATCGTGTGAGCAGGTGCCCAAAGTGGGCCCTGGGCGTTTTTTACCCCACGTTGTATGGGACGTCGTCAAAAAAGTTTGTACCTACTTCTGTGTTTTTTTGTTATTTACTGTAAATAGTCTTTTATTTATACTTTTCTATTTTAATTGTAGGTACAAATAGTCAACATGAATTATACTCTGCAGGATAAAGTCTCGAAGACCACATTAGGAAAAGAAAAGAAAATCCACATATAAAACGAGATATAAGAAGACGCATGCATGAAAAGTTGAATGAAGAAGTTCCAGGACCACCACAAAAGCAACCCAGAAGGTCTCAGCGATATTTTTTCTGTCCAAGACACAAATATAGGAAGACTCTGAAAGGATATTTCAAATGTAATGCCGCCTTATGTGAGGAATATGCATGCGAATTTGATGTGTCAAAATTGTACTATTTTAGATTACATATGATCTCACTCAAATAGTCATAAAGAACCAATTGTATTTTTTTCATAAAGCCAAATATGTCTTATTTTATATAAGAAGTAAAATAATTCAGTTAAAAAAGAAGAAATATTTTTGTTGACTTTTTATTTTGATCTAATAACATTTTGTTGAATTCACGGAACTGTTACGTGATTTTTAAGTTTTTTTTATAATAAATATTTGATTTGATACTTTATGTATTTTATTCATTAGCTTATGAATGTACGTAACAGAAAAACTCATTCAAACTTATTGCACATGATGCGCACACAGAGTAGAGACAATCTCTAGTGGGGTTAATTTAACCCCACGTTGTATAGGTGAGGAGTTTTTTTCACCTTGTATGCCGAAGGTTAAATTAATGAAAACATAAATTGCCGTTTGCAATTTATGTTGGTAAATAACGAGTAGAAAGCCTCTCTTATTCCAAAATTAAGAATCATTTATAAGCGGCAAGAGTAATATGAAAAGCGGCTCCGTTATCTTTCCGTAAATATTAATTCATTCGGTGGTTGAGGCTCGACTCTTCTGCGTGGAGGGAAACATCCGTCTCTTTACAAATTTTAATTAAAAATTCAAAGTAAATTAAACACTAAAGAATGGTTAAAAACCCCTAAATTACAAATAAATATCTAAACTAAACCAAAGTCCGTAGTCTCCAAAAAAAAAATAGAAAACAAATTGTCACAACTTTTTTATTAATAGTATGCTTCTGAGATCATAAAAAAAACTTTATTATTTATGGAACATAAAAATATGTAGGTCTGACCAATTCCCTTCACGAGAGTAGTTTATAGCGAGATCTGAACACTAACATTGTATTCTCCTTCGAAGCCTACTCATGCCGATGTGAGCGAGTTACGGTCAGTAAACATGTTTGTATGCCGGCTATGTATCAGTTTCATGCGCCGTGGAGTGCCCTAATCCGGTATATGTGTGGCGGGGTGTACCCGTGTGTTGATGTATCGCCAGTATTGCCGGGTAATCCGCTCCTCGCGCGGGATCATCTCCCGCCGCTACTCCCCCGCCGCGTGTTTGCTCGCTAATATTATTTACGAGCTTGTATAGCGGCGCACGATGTTTGGATTAGCTCTCGGCTTGTATCGGGGAATCGCAACTTTACCACAAACACACATCTCATTCGTATTTACATCTTTAGCGTGTACAAAAGACGATTTTTAACCTTCAAACGACGGGGGGTTTCATATCTGATATTTATATATAAGATGTGTGTGTGTGGGTGAATATGTCTGTGGCAGTGAAGGTCCCGAACGAACATACTGATTTTTCCTTTAAATGGTTTACTTGCCGGTAGTATTCCGAAATATGTTTGACAAAAATCTTTATTTCACAACTAATCCAATATGGTTATCAAATGGCTGAGCTACATACCTACAGTAAACGTTCGAAATCCATATGGCCACCGCTGGTGACTTATATACTTTATGTGTAGGGTGTTTTGTTTACATTTTTAATTGAATTGCTTGTTTGAAATGATGAAAGCATCCCGCAATTAGTTGGGAGTAAGATAGAGAGAGAGTTGCAGATCAGGAGAGCCGGCGGCATTGTAGACTAGTCTGCCGCGGGACTCCGCCTGCCCCGGGCGGCGGGCGGCGGGCGGCGGGCGGCGGGCGGCGGGCGGCGGGCGGGGGTTACACAACACAACTTAAACATGAATAGTATTTATGAAAGGCCGGCCGCTGACCGACAACATTACTCTGCCAGCTTTATCGTTTCCTCGTGCTCTCCTCTCTCCCGCCGCACTGTATCACGTGTCTCCCGCCGCCACCTCCACACACACACACCATAACACTCGCTCGCAGCTCACAAACACATCAATTATGTTCAAACAAACGATTTATGCTTTTAGCATTTTTGGAAATTCGGAAATAATAATTTACGTTGCGGTCTACGATAGATGTCCTAGAAAAAACCGGTCCAGTCTCGCCTTGAAGCCAGTAGTTCAGTGGGAACATTATTGTAATTTTTTGTTTTTAGAAGTGTGTTAAATCCCTGCCGCCGGTACTGTGTCGTTCTCAAGTTGTTTATGAAGTGAAGACGATAACAACAATCGAGCAGCGCCTTGCGGGACGCCTGACAGTTGACACGTTGCTCTGTAAACTTGTCACGATTATATTGTGATACCATCTTCACAACGCTTTGTTTACTCTCGCCGCTTGGCGTCACACAATTAAACTCGGGTTCAGGATCCTCTACATAAACACATTTATATAGTCAATCACAGCAGCCATCTTAATCTGAAATTAAACAAAACCTTCACAGACGAAGCTACAGCAGATGTATCCTATCTAAAGTACATTTGATTTTAATGTTAAGATAGAGATGAGCGTTGTCTCGCAAGGTGATAACTATCCACAGGCGGACGAAGACAAACTATGTATATATGAACGTATATAATTTTCGAAGCTTAACAATGTACTAATTAGTGGTATTAGAAATATCTCTCTCAAGATATTTGGATAGCAAGTAATAGAAATAAACAACATACTCGTACAATAATATTAGAATATTTGATTAAATATAGAATTTTATCAGGATATTTTTTACGGTCAATAGATGATAATGTATTGTGTGCTACGAGGGAAGTCATTTTAATTGTGTTAGCTATGCCGAGAATGTTGTGATAAATATATTTTATTTTATTTATTGAATTTAATTTAAACGGTACATAGACCAATTACATTAATTAAATATGAATATTAATAGCATACATCTAATAACAATAGTTTCACACTTGTAGATAAATCGTTAGTTTCATTAAATTAAGACAATAATAATTACATTAAAATATGTAGTCCGCCAGAGCGCGAGGATAATCTGTGTGTTAGTTCACACTAATGTTACCACTTAATAGCTAATCTGACTCGGTAGCGGTCTCAATGTTCGGCGTGGTTTATATCGGCGCTACGGAGACAACCCGCTAGTGACGCTGCACTACGAGTAAGTTATACAATTATTATGACATGATTTAGTCGTGAGTTTCTTAGCCAAGTTCTTGATCCGGCACCTGATACAACAGAATATATTTTGTAAAATTATTCGATTTAGCAATAACATGTCAATATAAGAGATAACATCATCACAATAATCAAAAGCGCGTTCATTATACTCGACGCGACGTCGACACGTTCAGCTGATACTAATTCAAACAGACATTTAACAATCCCACGCAAAAAATATGTTTTATAATAAATAAAACTTTTCATATTTTAACGAGAACAAATAATAATTGCTTCGAAATGTAAACGGTCAAGGATAATTTGAAACAAAGAGGGAGCGCTGAGGGCGCCCTCTGGGGGGCGGTGAGGGGCGGTGAGGGGCGATGAGGGGCGGTGAGGGGCGCACTGAGGGGCGTGCCGTTAAAAATATTGTTATGAAACGTAATTGGGAAATTATTAAGAAATTTTCAAAGGTGCTAAGTATAAAACAATTTTTCGGTTCAAAATTGCTCTTTTCACGTCTCTCGTTAAGTTTAGTGTATCGGGAAACATCCGAGCTCTCCGGCCAGCAGCTGCGGAGCACAAAGTATTGTCACTTATTAGCGACTGAACCGATTTCGTAAAATTTTGGAATGGAGATATCTAAACCCCTAGAATAACACACAAATTGCTTTATAATTTTTAATTACTTTAATTACTCTTTAACTTTTGTATTACATTAACTGGGCTTGCTCAAACGCCAGCCCACAATTCGCCTGATGGTAAGCGATATTATGATCTAAGATTGAGCTCGCTTATTTAGAAAAAAGCCGGCAGTATATAGTTTTCAACTAAAACTTGACCTTCGCGGTTTGCAGAATGAATTTAAGCATATTATCCTATTCCTAACATAATCACACTAATATTATAATGGCGAAAGTTTTAAACGTTATTTGCGACCACTAGCTATACAAATGTTCAAACAACTGAACCAGTTTAGATTCAATTTAGTATAATTAGTATTTAGTATAATGAAGGCGCAACTAGTGATATAATCTACTGTAAACTTCGCGATGCATATTTGTAACACACTCACGTTATACGGGCTTAGCCATATTGGATGGAGTTTGGCACAGAGATAGCTTAGACCCATATATTACTGTAATCCGAATGAACAAGGATTAGCTAATAGTAAGGCTGGAAATATTCGCGTGCGAGTGGAACCTTCTTAACCCAACACTGAAGTAGTCATAGTGTAGTGAACAATCTTGGACTTTGTGGAAACCTGTACGGATACCGCTAGGTGGCGCTCTACACGCGTTGCTGGCAGTCACAGTATACTCATTATAATAATAATTATTATAATTACAATAAATGTGTGAAAAAACTTTATGGTGAAGACAAAGGCAAAACCTTTACATTTTTACGCAATGAATCGTAAACGGTAATAAATATCGAAAAAAATCGCTCAAAAGCCATCTAAAGAACCGTATAACTAATCCCTAATCTACCCTCCTAGGTATTTGTTTCAACTCAGTCCTGGAAGTGAGGACTCTAGCCGAGGGGAAAGAAACTTCGTCGTGTTAGGAATAGATTAAGGATTAGTTTTACTGGTGTGTTGTAGTGGGGTGTTGGTCGCTCGGAGGAACACACCTTTTTTTTAATATTTTCATTTTACCTTTGCTTATCCTTATTTGGTTTTGGATCACAGCGGAAGTACACTAAATATTTAATTTTTTCTTCTATTTACAATGGATTTCCGCAAAGTAACACCTGTGCCTATAGGTTAGGTTCAAATTGTAAAAGTCTACAAACGGAAGAGAGTTTGAGCGAAATATGAACTGGAGGCTCTCTATTGGCTTGTATACTGTGCGGCGAGCGGGCGGAGGTTTGTAAACTCACTTACATTATGTCGAATGGAATGAGTATTGGAGCGCGGTGCTCGCCGCCCGTATTGAAGCTTTCACAATGAAATACAAGTTGTTTGCCAATTTGCGTCTTGAAAATATGATAAAAACCTAAACAAGCATAAAGAAGTCTTTGTGTTCCATTTTTAGGACCAAAAAGTTTTATATGATTATTTTGTTACGCAAGTTATTATATTTAAAGTCTGGGCATTTGAGCAACGAGTCGCGTAAAACTACACGAGCCAGTTTCTGCCTGAAAGAAGAGCATGACTAGTATGGAATTACTTGCTCTTCAGAACACGCCATTAGGTGTGATAGACGGTGAGGCGTTTTCAACTACAGTCAGTTTCACTCTCAAGTTTAATCAAAGTCAAAATCTAGCTGTCATGTCTGTGTGTCACTAAGCATAATATGAAAGTGGCAAATAAATATTACAAAGAGCGAGTGAGCCTCTGGATCTCTAACTTTGACAACTGTCATAAACATCAATGGTGTGTGAAATAAAGGTATTATTCATTCGAGGGAGTTTATTTCCGTTTTTTCCCATAA
The DNA here is from genome assembly GCA_035578125.1 of Mellilla xanthometata. NCBI lineage: Eukaryota > Metazoa > Arthropoda > Insecta > Lepidoptera > Geometridae > Mellilla > Mellilla xanthometata. The sequence goes on along the minus strand of JAPUBQ010000005.1, from coordinate 14,693,698 downwards.
AAGTAATGGTTTTAGGTTTCGATGACTGCCGAAGTTTACCTCAATGTACAGAGCCGCTAACCACTGGATTAATATAAACCCATCTAGCTAATCTTACGTCAACGTTACAATCTATGTTTTACACTCGGAAAATTTTTAAGCTACAAAACTTTAAGTTTTATTTATGAAAGATTAAATTGCGTATAAAAGTATTCGTTTACAGGAGCTAGTTCCAAGGAATAAGACTAATAGATGTACACTTTTAATTTGCGTAAATAAAAGTACGAGTATAGCTGTTCAGCACGATACTTTAATGTCACAGTATTATGCAAGTTATATATTCATAATTATGGTATTGTTATCAAAACCTTTTTTTTGTTGACGAGGGGGAAATCTTCAACAAGATACCTGACTACGATGGGGCGTAGCCAGGTGTGGTATGTGGGATTTGTTCCCACTAAAACCCCCTCGGTGACCTGCTTCTGTGATTAACTCCGGGTTCTTCCGGGAAACATCCCAGAGACACCTTCTTGCTGTGCGGTGCGCTGTGTGTGGCCCTTCCTGGATTGCTGACCAATCCGCCAACGACGGAGACTGTCTTAAGCCGCCATCGTTCACCCCGGACTCGATGAAACGGGTGTCGGAGCCCCATCTCCGAACACTCTCGAATCTAGTGCCCCTCTTAGTCACCTCTTACGACAATGAGGGTCAGTTCCGCAGCCTTATTATTTCACCCCGGTTATTTTTAATTGAATGAATGAATGAATGAATGAATGAATGAATGAATGAATGAATGAATGTCATTTATTTTCCAATAAGTCACAAAGAATTACATTTCACTTATAATACTAAACTTCAAATTGGAATCGTCAAAAAATGTCATTACAATAATTACAATATTTCTTAGCTGTAAAGGGGCCTTGTCATACAAAATAAATACCTAGAGTAACCTAGAGTGAATGTATGTGCATGTAACCGTGTATAAATGAGAAACGAATTGGAGAGACGTTAGTGTGCGAGCCGGGAGCGGGCGAGGATAACGCTCGCCGCCGACTCCACTAATGAATCTTATTTGAGTACCGGTAAATGCCATTTAGAGTTTAATGTTCTTTTTTACATGTTGAAAGGTACTTCATATTTATTAGCTGTTCTAGAGACATACACATTTAGGTAGATATGTCTTAGAAATATAATAGTTATGTTAGTAAATGTCGTATATACTGCTATAATCACTTGGCATCAAGCGAGTTGCGATCAAGCGCAAGCCTGTTCTACAAATAATATTCACGCGCGGATTGAACCGATTTCGACGACATTTGGCGTAGAGAAAGCTTGTTTCTTGATATAAGACTACTTTTTATCCCAGATTAACTTATTCAAGATTGACCTGATTACCAATACGTACACAACGAGTAAAAAATCTTATATGTGAACTGATACATTACATGTGTATAATGTAGAATATAATAATATATTTATTGTACGACCACACATAAAATTGTTTTTGTTTTTAAGAAAACATTTGTTATAAGTAATACTAATTCGTGGGCGAATCTAATTGCAAATGACTTGTCTATGCTTATTTAATTATAATAATATCTCTGATCTCCACTTTAGCTCGTACTTGGTACACGAGCTATAGGTATCTAACGCAGTAATGCAGCCAGCGCTAAAGGCACTTTTGCGCCAGGTATAATTTGGTTTACAAGTCTGATGCAATTCTTGTGTTATATTGTATTTGAAGTGTGACAGTGTGGTGTGTGAGGGGAACACGTAGAGTGCGGCTCCTCACCTGGCTCCTCCGCATGACGGCAGTGGGAGGCGCGTCTCCCCCGCCCAGCGGCACCGAGTACTCCACCTCCATACCCTGCACACAGACACCACGACCTGGTCACAACACACACACATTCTAATTACTTCCTCTATTACATTTATAAATATGAATTACAAAGCAATTACAGCCCAGTCGAGCACCTTATTACACCGCGCAAGCTGTGGGACCGATCCCTGCTACAGAGCGCGATGAAGCAAAACCTCGTGAGGAAACCACAGCAGCGTTTCCTCACGAGGTTTTCCTTCATCATAGCAGTACTGGTCAATATAATATTTAAGTCGTCGGTGTTGTTTGATTGAGAGACGGTTCATACGAGTATGTACATGGGAAGGGGAAACTTTCTTCGGAACTATTTATTTAATAAGTAGTCGATTATAATTGTAAAGCACGCTCTGCAAATTAATATGATATTATCTAAATATGTAAACATGATTAATATTTAAATAATAATTAGGTAATTTAGATATGAGGTCATAAAGTTCCGGAAACAAATTAGAAACGTTCTAAAAGATTGAGTTCGCGAGATGTACTCTTCAGAGGATTACTAGTATTCACTATGCCGGTAAACTAAACTCAAGTAAAAGTTCAGAATTTCAAAAAAATTTAGTTTACACTTTTTGTTAGTTTATGAAAACCATAATTTAAAGTGAAAGGGGAAACAAATCAAAATATAACAGAGTTACAGATTAAATATTAACTTTAAATCTGTTTCCTAAATGATTTAACAAATATTGAGGCTACGAGAGAAACAGGAAAGCCGGAGCGAGCGCCTCTAGTATTTTATCAAATAATCGGATTATTGCGCTGACAGACAGACAAGTTCAAATAATAAAGCTTCCTGGAGGCTTCTTCGAGTAATTGTTTACGATGTTATCGGACAACCTGAAACTTCCTGTTCCCGGCTTCTACATCCCACCGATAGATAATGAGGGACCGAATTAGTTTGTGACTAATTATCGACTTGTTCTCGATTCCGAGCGTGTGTGACCTACATCGGAAATCCTAACTAAGTAAAGGGAAAAAATAGGGATGATCACTGGTGGACGGATGGGTTTTGATTAAATATTTGATTAATTTACCCTTTACACAAAAATATAACACTACTTTCATTCATTTGATTTACAAAAGTAAAACATTTTTTATTATAATTTATTTATTTTTATCCTAATGAGTAGATTAAGGATACAATTTGTCACAAAATACACTAGTCGGTACGCATATGAGTTAAGGAGTTTTATTAAAAGTACTGTAACAAACAAGTTGGTAACATCCCTGTTCAGTGTCTCTATTCACCGGTCAATCATCGCATATAGATTTTAATCAATCATTGGAAATAGATACAATGTATTGTTTCCATTTTAAATTGAATGAGGTTAAATATAACAAATATATCGTAATACACTTACAAAGCCACTTCCTTAAAGTTGAACAGAGGAGCCTATACAAGCATACAACATGATCACGCCAATATAAAAATGTCTATTCATTCATTAAAGTCGTAAATTTGTTCACATCCTCAAATCTATAATTAATAAGTACTTTTTGGGCAAGCGTGTGATAACGTACATACATATAGCACAGCGAGGGTTCCGGGCAAGCTGTGGTCAGACATTGCGGTTTGGAAAAACAAACATGTGCTTCAATTCTATGTAAATCCATTACCAATATTAAAGTTAAAACGGTTATTTCGATGAATAGTACCTACATAATTTGTTGTTAGTGAGTCCGCGCGACCGGTGTAAAGTTAGATCATTATCAGTAGTTAAATTAGTAAAGTATAGCCAACATTCCGGAGCCAATCTATTTTCAATTCAAATGTGTGTAGCGGCGTGTATTGACGCGAGGAGGGTGATAATTGCCTTGTAAAGTATCCGGTAACTACCCAACAACCCTCTCGAGAACTACCGGGGAACTTTTCGCCTCCACACACTCCCAATCCCATCTCTGCGGTGGCTCGCATTCCTGTACTCGCCATAGCTCGTGCGATCACTTGTCCCCACTCTGGCGGTATCCCATCTCATCTAACTTTGCTACTTCATTGTATTAAGGGAGCTAGCGAACTAAACTTATTCGAGCTCTTAAACACAATGATTCTGATAGAAACTTTAGTTTTATTACTTTTTATGTAGATTATAAAGGTAGGACCTGACAATCATGCCTATATATGCTGAGACTAAGAATAAGTATGTATACCTTATAACTTAAATTAAGTACCTACACATGAATTTGTAGCGTTATGTAAATAAAGATATTTAATTTATTTTATATATTTAAGAATTTTATCTATTGGAACGAAGTTCCTTATCGCGCGTTATAAAAGGGGGCTAGACGGAAAAAATCTTACAAAAAGTTGTCACGACACATTTTGCGCACGGTATGGCAACGTCGCATCTCCAAAATTTGTTCGGAAGTCAAATACGGCTATCAATGAAAGTATTCACTAATTGACAACAGCGCCATTCGTTTCAGGTGGAGTTGTGATTGAGCCTACTGATTAAGTTTATATTACATTATATTTGTTAATAATAAAAAATGTTATTGTAACTTGAAAAAATATATTACAATGATTTCACTAATTAATCGAAAAGAACTTCGTTCTATCCGGGTGTCCCCAGACACCTCTCAAGTTTTATTTTTAATCGTGACAGATTTTTATTGTTGAACCTTTAGCTGTCACTGTGTTTCAGCATGTCTCCGCCGTCCAATGATCACTTGACTAGTGCAAGCTGACAAGTGATTGAAACATTCAAGTCTCCGGGTGGAGGGAACAAGATACAGTGTGGCGGCTGGCGGCGGGAGTCGAGGGGGGATATTGAATGATTACCGACGATTCAGAACATGAAGACTACAGAGTGTCGAACATCTCACACACTTGTTTCTACTACATAGATCCGATACTAGGCATCTTTAGGGTTCCGTATCTAAAAGGTAAACACGGGACCCTAATACTAAGCCTCTGCTATCTGTCTGTCTGTCTCCAGGCTGTATCTCAGAAACCGTAATTGCTAGAAACCTGAAACTTTCACAAGATGTGTATTTTTGTGCCGCTATAACAACAAATACTAAAAATAAAAAAAATAAAAATATTAATTCCCCATACAATAAAAGTGATGTTCGTATTTTTTTGCCAGGCATTTGCCAATAACGGTAGCTGCTAGACACTTAACATTTTCACAAAATATACAAATGCATATTAACCATCAAGTTAAACTTAAAATATAATAATAAAATGAATATTTAAGGGGGGCTTATATTTGGTTGACCCTCGAAATAGAATATTGTATTATGTATTAATAAAAAAAAACATTTAAGGGGGGAAATTTTGGGCAACAATTTGGGCTCCCATACAACAATGATACGGAAACCTTCATGCGCGAGCCCAATTCGCACTTGGCCATTTTTACATTTGATAGGTTTGCATTTGACTACGGCTTGCTTAAGCTGGGATGTGTCACGCTTACCGGATATATTTTGTAAAAAGAGATTTTAAAGATTGTTGTAATGACCCGGCCGGCACAGGCCCTCGTTACTTTGCGGAAATCCAGTGTAGTTGAAATCCTTTTATCCGGCGTCGGGAGAGTGAGGGTCTGCCGGTGGCCTTGTGGGAATGCGGAACACGTGGCGGGTCATTACTGGCGAGGGAAACCAAAGTTCAAGTTACACATTCTTTGTTTCAGCTCAGTGCGGCGAGAGGGTTCCAACCGAGGGGAGACAAACAACTTGTGTGTGGGAAGGTAGTCACCGCCGCCAGTGTGCGCCCAGTGGAAGTGGGCTATTTAACTTTATTTCATAATTATGTCTAAATTTAACTTAAATTTATCAAACAACCCGCCCCTGCTCCACTCATAGTGCAAAGGTGCCCGTCAAGCTTGAAGCATTACCGCTTTGAATAGCTATGGCCAACCTCTGCACCAAGAACACCCCATGTTTTTTTTAACTTGATAAATATTTTTGTACAATATAAGTAAGTATGGAATCACGTATGTAAGCTCCCTGGCTCCGCGTCGGCAGGTAGCGGCGGCAGTGAATGTAAGGCAATCTATTAGCTGGAACTAGGGTCAGGGAAATTCTCCGCTACATTTACCTCCATTGAGTTATTGCCTCCATAAAATATTGATGTCTTGTGAATTAGCTTTTACTTAGTATTTTTTTCGAACACACTTTATGTTTGCCATTACGTTATTTGATAGACAACCTAGAGTGTTATTCCTATCGGGCTAAGTTAAAATAAGGTTTATTTAATACTAGCTGTCCGTCTTGCATGGGCTACAAATAACTTTAAATAGATAAAAGATAATTATAGCAGAAAACATTATTGAAACTGCTTAAAATATTTTTACTAAATTTGTTATTGACTTAGGAAAATGAAAACATTGGATTTATGGATCCTTGTATTGATAACGTATTGGAGTTTTAGTAGAAATTATACATTTGCAAACATACTTATAATATAGCATATGTCATTTCCCAAAGGAGAAAGTATTTTTCAAATCAGCTCAGTAGTTTCTGTTTCGAAGCCTATACTATGCAATCAAACGTTTTGCTATAAATGAATTGGATTTAAACATGTTTCGTAATAAAATAAAAAATCCGGTTGTAATGAGATTATGTCTCAATATTCAAACGCGAGACACAACTTGTAATGCGCCGACTGGTTCTCAGCTCCGAGCGCCGAATACATTAATCAATCTCACTCTACTTGAGCTAAACCTTTAAAATTCGAGGCAAATATTGAACCTCAAACCTCTCAAAGTAGATTAATTAAAGTTTTCAGAGTTCGTGTAAAGAAAATCCGATATAAAGTAGAGTTCCCCGCCGCCCGCCCCGCGCCCCCCGCCGCCTTCACACAGACGCCGCGTCGCCTCCAGTGGCGACTACTTTTTAATTACAGTTTGCTTTATAGCAGCCGCTCTATTTGTTTATGTCGGGTAAGTAGTAGTAGTAGTTCCTCACTCTGCTTTATGAATGTTATCTAGTTCAGACTAATTACAAAATTAATGCATATTTGCATTTTATCGTCTAAAACAGGGACAGATTTTAGGAAAAATGTATTATCTATACCAATATTAAAAGAGGAAATGTTTGTTTGTTTTTTGTTTGACGCGAATAGGCTCCGAAACTACTGGACCAATTTAAAAATTCCTTCACTGTTGGCAAGTTAATTATTATCCCCGAGTAACATAGGCTATGGTTTGTTTCTCTTTGCGTTACGTGGGCAGCTGCGCGGCACCAGCCAGCGAAACACGACGCCGCCTCTTCGTGTGTTATAGTTAATAACTCTAGTTTGTAGGTGCTTGATATGTATTAGTTTATTTAGAATTATTATTTTAATGGTATGTATTTTATGTTATGAGCCTGAAATAAAGGTGTAAATAAAATAAATTTACTACATAGATAATTTTGGAGACCGTGCGAAGCCGGGTCGGGATGCAAGTATGAAATATTTTTCCCATTACTTTAATAAAGCCGTGTCTTATCAGTTAATCTTCCTCGTCTCGGGCTTTTAAGCTTTTATCCGAAATCCGGAAAATATTTAATACGCTTATATCCTAAACCTCGAGCGCCAAATCCGAGTTGAATCCATAATCATAAATTCGATATAAAAATTCACCTCGGGTAGACTATTAACGACGAAATTCTGCAAGTAATTTTAGTACTGGTCATAAAAACGACACTTTGTCATTGATTTGTCATGAAAGATAATCTGATTTTTTTTTACTATACATAGGTATTTCATCATCAGTGCACCTAACTTTATACATACATAATTTTGCGACACTCTGGTCAAAGATAGTGCATGCCAATTTTGTAAGCCCTGGCTCTCAAAGCATCTGCTTAATACACCGAATAGTTTCCCAAGTTTCCTATATCTATGAAAGTATGTATGATATGACGGATGGAAATTTATTGACAAAGAGTTCACTTATTGGAAACGGAATGCTTAGTTGTAACCTCGCTTTGAACTTTTGTTTATTATTACAATATACGAGTGAAACGTGTGAAGTAAAGTACACGTAAGTTCGCAATATTTGCAAATAATGTAAGAAAATAAAGTCTGTATTTTACCCGAGACAACAATACACAGACTAACTAAATATTTTGTTTCACCCTCACCTCGTGGAGTACATCATGTTGCGGCGGTTACCTCGTTAATATACTTTATCGTCGGCCTAAAAAAGGTAAAACAACAGACGATGTGAAATAACAACATAAATTTAACATCAAAGAAAATTACTCCGAACCAGTTGAGAGGTAACCACGTGCTCAAACTAAACTAAAACTTGGCAACGTTCTAGCGGAATAGAAGGAGATAGTGAGGGAGCGAGCGCCGCATTCAATACATCATCTATAGCAGATTTATTGCACTGCAATATATTGAAGCGGGCATTTTGCTATTTACGCCAACTTCCAGCTAACACTGAGTAATGGCGCTAAGAGGACGTACATTTAATAAGACACAACACAGCTACCAATACTTCAAAGGGGACTGCATCCGAGACTAACAGCGAACGTGCGTATAAAACAAGTTCTACATGTTTTAAATGTTCTGACAGTTGGTCCGAATTCACTCGTCTGTATCCGCCACCGGCTGCTTCAACTTCGATTCGTTTCGCACGTTTTGTTATACGCGATATCATCTTGAGCCTGTTCCTAATCCACGCGTATTCAATCCTTATTCAATACTTTAACCCGCACAGAACAAGTAGATATAGAGTTTTTAGTAGCCCGCCAGATTCTTGGAATTTGCCGTACGTACATAAAATACCAAAGTTTTAAAACAACCAATTTTCAAGCTATTTCGTGCTATATTAGTCTGCGTTTGTAAGTTTAATCAAGTAAGCGTAAATTTTTTTGTAAGTTACGAAACATTTTACTCAAAAGCTGAGTTCGTAGCGAGTCTACGCAGCCCGTAGCGGGTGCTACGAGCGGCTACGATATAACACAGTTACATTACATACCGCCACTACTTACAGAGAGGATATAAAGGGAAGTACCATTAGCTACGTTTTAGCGTTTAAAGGATTCTCGCCACCTCTGAGTTGACGATATAATGAGATTTAGATACTTCATTCAGCTCGGCATTTGAGTAAAAAGTCTTGTAACCGCACGATGCTGTGACACTCTGGCTGAAAGAGGACATCATGCTCTCTGAGAGTCACAACTGTGAGAGATTTAAACTTTTGAGAGCTATCAAAAGCTTCAAGCTCTGTAGTTCTAGGTTTTTTGACGTGACAACGTCTTAAATTAGGTTGCGGCTGGGAGTCACTTATGAAAAAGTGTAACGCCCGGTAACGTTACGATGAGTCACCGAACGAGAGAGAGGCCCGCCGAATGCCTTGCGTCTCTCTCCCACTCAACTATGATCGGCAGACGTTGTCACGTAAAATCTTCGCCCGTAAAACCGACTTTACAGGCAACCATTTTTTCACCATGTTTTCTGATGAAGCTCAAGCTCGTAGGTGAGATTCGAGCGGCACGTGAGCGCCGAGTCCACAAGGTGGAGTGAGGTGCCCAGTACGAGCGTGAGTACTCACGGAGACGGCGGCGTCGACGAGGAGGTAGAGCGGCGTGCCGGCGTGCTGCACGCGCGCGCGCACCGCCCGCACGCGCCGCGCGCACACGCGGACCGCCTCCAGCACCACCTGCGCGCACACTCGGTATTATACTAGGCATTCATTACTTACCTAACCTGGTGGGTTCATGGGTTTTATTGGACAGTTTCAGTTATTATACACGCGGTCACACGCTAAGACAGTCGCTTAGTGTATAAAGTGTCAAAAAAATGTGATATTATGTAGTATAGATATGTAAAAAAAAATACGAGGTACTATTTTTTATATTTGCACAACCAACGGCTACACTTTTACTTAAAAAAAATTTGGACAAATGTCTAACGACCAGTTTTTTTTATAATTTACAACTCAATAGTCAGGCGGCAGGCTGGAAGGAAGTGGCAGAAGCCGGCCGAAGACTGCGTTTGTATGATAAAGAAAAGGCCTACACCCAACTAACCGAGCTGATACGATCATACTGATGATTTCTACAGATTTACTTTTTCATAAAGTTTGTCTCTGCGTACCTACTAAATAGTACTCGCGTAACCGTAGTAAACGTATTTTTTAAGTGCGTCGTAAGTCGACGCGCGGCGAAATGAAAGGGAAGCGATTTTCTTTCATTGGAAACAAAATTTTGCTTGTCAAAAGGTTTTGCGTTAGTTTTCCGTGACATGTACATGTTTATTTGCTTTTTTTGACAAAACTTTTAGAATTGTATTTGACGTAGAGATGTATTAATGGTGTATATTTTCAAAAGCACTAATAACCCTTATTGTCTGTTATAAAATAAAGCTTGTGAAAGAAATATAACACAGCTGGAGGCGAGTGCAGCACGAGGGCGTGACGTCACGTGCTCTCCGCGAAGCGACGTGGCGGAGGTGTTATATTGCCCGCACGTGATACTATACACATACATATACATACACACACACATGCTACTAGTAATCAAAACCATTTTAATCACAAAACGACATCACGTGTATGGAAGTCAAAGAAACAAAAAAGTGCGCTTCATCTCACTCGCACTCATTAGACTACCCAGAAATGTTTATTTAGCATCCTGTCCCGGCTTCACTCGGGCTCTAAAATAATCTGTATTTAGTAGCAAAGTGAAACAGAATATAGCCTATGTTACTCGGGGTTAATGTAGCATCCCAACGGTGAAAGATTTTTTCAAATCGGTTCTATTCGCGTGAAACAAACAAACAACCAAACTTTTTCTCTTTATAATATTGGTACAAATACTAAAAGATATTCTTGTAAAACTCCGTTACTGCTATCGCGCTACACAAATTCATGATTGAAATTTCCACACCATTTTCCGAGTGTGTCGCTCGGCTCACACGTTTCTCTCAGTTTACACGAAAGGTAAAGCTTGCAGGCGCTGTGTGCCGCCGCTACATACCGTAGTAGGCACACGAGCAGGTAAAGGCGCTGCTCCCTCCGAATTCTTAAAGAAATAGTTATTGGATCAAAGCAAACGTTTTGCGGCTGACAAATACGTGATTAGATTTCCCCGCTGGCGCGGCAATGTTCGCCGCCCGCCGGAATAATGGTGAGGGAATTTCTTTTGGCACGCCGTCAATCGCCGCAATCTGGAACTCGAAAACCCGCGGCGTTCTAATATAAAAGGATTCTTGGAACATTTTAAATGAAATGGGGTTGATTTTGTGAGGCCGGCTCTATGCAGATACAAAGCGCGAGTTGACATTAACATAAATTGTTTGCCTTCAATGTCTTATTGTGTTCTCGGAGCGAGGCCGGCGCTGATTGCCCTATACAATAACCATTCATTATGATTCCGGAGCGCCTGCGCTCGCCTGACTATGGTGATCTGACGCGATCATCGAAGTTAGGAGACGGTTGATGTGGAAAGTCGATGGATGGGTGAGCATACAAAACGCTATCATTTAAAAAGTTCTTTACATGTGCGCTACCGTGAGGTACATAACACATCAAACTGTGGGTGCCGGCTGTTGGACACACACACCAGAGCCAGGCCACTTAGCTCGCACGACGAAAAAGCGGAATTATAAATGTGTCCTAGACAACACTCAGTTCCTGAGAGCCGTCTCAACACAAGCTTTCAATACGAGTAGCAAGCCGAGTGACCGCCACTTCACTACATAGTTAGCGGAGTGGAGTGTCCACTCACAGCTAGCTGCCACCGGGGGCTGTACTATCACATACTTGTTGCTTACGTATACGCACTTTCAAAAACATATACATTAATTTAAAAATGTAGTATCATATGTTTGCGGTAGTTGTTTTTGGATATTAATATTTACTGCAACGCCCTCAGGTCACCGTGATATTTATTTAAAAATACATGCACCATTTAAATCTCTGCTCATAATTGGAAACCACATAAAAATCGGTCAATTAATTTGGTGATACCTAAATGGCAACATTTATTAGCATAAGCACAAACACACAATGTCGCATTTATACGAGAATCAAAAGACCAGTAAGTCCAAACCACTCCAAGCCCAACAAAGCATATATTATTTACATGTTTTATAACAAGTTCAATCTCCGTCCCAAAGAAAGGTTGTAGAAAGATCCTTCCTGGAAGCGGTTTCTGGAAATAAGGATCGTTTCTAGAGAGCACGTATTAAGGAAATAATGCGGAAAGAGCACGAGTGCTTGTACTATACATGTCGGATACTCGGGCTGACTTTATTCAAATTAATTCGTACTGAACATCCGCGGGGTAAACCTTTGTGTGTCACAGGTGAAGAGGGTAAGAAGATATCAATACAATAAACATGAGCAGCACTATACGTTACCCACTCGGAGCCTTCGCTCACAAGGTGAGAGATATACTCATAGAACTTAGCCCACCACGCTGACCATTTGCGGGTTGGCGAACGACACACATTTCGCATATTATGGTTACTCAAACATGTCGGTAGCATAGCATAGCGAGTGCAAATCAATACATAACATGAAAAACAAGTCATTGGTGTATGGTGGGAATCGAATCAAAACCGTTATATTGGAAAGCAGGTGTTTTCCTACCAAACCACACTCGCTCGTAATGCGATTAAAATTAAATAAGTATTCGTCTGAATAAATTCAAGTATTTAAGAGCTTATTACGCTCCGCAGGTGTATTTGTTTCCGGGAATGGTTTGTGCTAACTGGAGAAAATGAAGTGGTAATTATATAAGTACCCTCCGAGCGCCTCCACTCACTCCCCCTCCCCCGCCCCGCCGCTCTCACCCCGCCGCCCCGCACCCCGCCACACCGACATCTACATTTTATATCTCGCGGATACGAAGCACAGTCCTAATGGATACAAACATTGACATTATTGGATTTGGATTCATTACTAGCTGTGCCCCGCGGCGTCACCCGCGATATGCCGAGTGTGGAGTAGCCCATGGGTCATAATAGAGTATAAACAATGCCATTACCAATAGAAATCAGTTTAGCCTTTGAGCGTGAAGAAGTTTTTTTTTGGTAAAACTAATAATGTTAAGACACAACATTTTCACTGTCTTATTATAATTATGTATGAATATGAATTATGTTAAAAGGTAGTTCACAAGTTACATTTCATAATTAAGAAAATAACCACTTTATGTTTAACCAAGTTCTAACCTATCATCATAGCTAATCTCAACAAAATCGGTCCATCCGTTGGAGCGTGAAGGAGTAACATAGATTTTGAAGTTGTTGTCGTATCCCACGGGAACCACAATTGTTTTCGGGATAAAAAGTAGCTTATGTGTTAATTCAAAGTCTCACCTAACTTCACACCAAATTTAATTAAAACCGGTTCAGTCGTTTGAGCGTGAAGAAGTAGCTTTATAAAGATTAGATTTGGATAGTTAATTTAGTATAAATAGATTTTTTTTTTCATAACCGCTTTACGAGTATTTTAGTTTCGAGTGTTGTTGAGGCGCGGCATAACATTATCTTTCCCGCGGCGATGCTAGCGGGGCAGGCGGTCCCCGCGTGCCGCGACTCCGCTAGCGGCGAGAAAGTGTTAAAATCTCGATAAAATTAAAAGTAATTAAATGAGAGTAGCGCTGGCTCCCCGCGCTCCCGCCGAGCGATTTAATCGCACAGGATTTAACTCGGCATTTTCACCGAATCTAGATTGTTCCCTGTCCCCGTCTGTGACACGGGGCGCGCCTGTAGCGAGACAGTGACAGACGATATCCTCGAGTGGGAGTCTTCCTAAGTGTATTCACGCGGTGAAGGAATGTCAGGTCTAGCTCTCTCTGAGAGTTAGGTTTCTATTCACTCGACGGCGGGGATAGCTTTAAATTAACAAAGTCGGCTCTGCTGACTTACGGAATGGAGTCTTAAATTATTATTCATTTTATTATACGAATTCCAATGTTTGTACGTACGTTTGAATTTAGAAAATGTCTTCTTTTTTAGAAGTAATGTAATGTTAAAGTATGTTAGTGTCAAGTAGACAAGTAGCGCCTGTAGCTCGGCTAGCTAAGGTGATCTGACGAAGCGATCATCGAAGCTAGCCAACGGTCGATGCGGACGGTCTTTGGATGGGTGACCATGCACAATACTGTTGTTTTTCAAGTGGCATTTTCATAAGCGTTACCGTCGGTCGAATGACACGTTAAATTGTAAATCCTGGCTAATAGTCTCAGTACAAGCAGTCGTTAAGCCAAGTCAGAGGCTTTCGAGCGGCTTGAAAACTCTCGACACCAGAGCTTAACCACTTAACTCAAAGGAAAAAGAAGGAAAGTAAACAAGAATAAAACCTGTATGTAAACTTGCTGGTGTCCGCGGATGCTGACCTCGTTCGGCTCGAACCTCACTCTCAGGTGCTCCTCTTCTGTAACAACACATGTTTATTTGTTTTTTATTCTTGTTTCTACACTCAATACTATCTATCTATCTAAGCCTATAAATCAGCCCTCTGCAGGGCAACTGTCCTGGGCAACGGTCTTCCAGTCTCACACTCAATACTAACCGATAATAAATGTAAAAGATGTAGAATAGACATGGTTATTGGGAACGCCTGATTTAAACGTTAAGTGATCAGTGAATTTAATAAATTACTAACAGATCGTCCCGGATTCAGCCCGGCTATAAAGTAATCTTAGTTGCATAGAAAAACTCAGGAATAATGTATGTTACTTTTAATGATAATATTGAAGTATACTGCCATAACTAAATTATCTGTAATAACTTGTAAAGTTCTAAAACTTTCGTCAAGGCTATATCATGATCAGTAAACATTTTACGAGTAAATACCAATGGAAATTATCTGTTCAATTTCTATATTTTTGGTTGGATCAGCCAACTACAAAAATTCATTTAAAACCTCAGTTTAGAGTAGAGAAGGATTTTTTAAACGAGCAGTTGATAATATATTTCTAGTAATGTGTAAGCGAGTGTGGCTCGGTGGTGAAACGTCTGCTTTTCAATCAGACGGCCCCTGGTGCGATCCCGGCCCTACAAGTTATGTGTGGATTTGCACTCGCTTTGCGGTGAAGGAAAACAGTGAGGAAACCGGCACGTTTGAGGACCACAACATTCGAAGACGTGTGTCATCCGCCGCACTTGGCCAGCGGAAAGGCCCCGTGTTCCAGCAGTGGGAACGTCTAGTGTGCTGCTTATGGTATGTACGCGGGGACGCACCGAGCGGCGGCTCCCAGACGAGGGCGGTGTGTGTGGGCGTGAGGTTGGTGAGCAGCAGGCGGTAGCAGGCGCGGGAGCCGGCCGCCAGCGCGCCGCCCGCCCGCAGCACCGCCGAGCCGCGCGCGCCGCCCGCCCCGCCGCCCGCCGCGCACCCCGCACCTGCCGGCATACACCCAGCTATGTAGCGTGTGTAGCGCTGCGAGTCCGTGTAGTGTAGTGACTCACAGTCGCGCTCCCCGGCGCAGGGCAGCACGCGCAGCACGAGGCGCGGCGCCAGCACGCGGAACGCGAGCAGGCTGGCGCGCCCCGCGCTGCCCGCGCCCGCCGAGCCCGCGCGCCGCGCCGACACCAGCGTCGCCACGCACCCCTCACTCTGATACAACACATTACATTGCAACTACTACTTCAGATAAAGAGAAAACTACAACGAGCCGCAATGCTCGAGTAACGCACGACTCAAAACTCAAATTATAAGTATACTTTTGTCTAGTGTAATCCGTGCTCACAACCTAAGACGCAATAAAATATCTTGTATATTTTTATTTTCTTATCTGTGATATAAAAAAGTTCACATAAAGCCAGGCGAGCACAACGCTCTACAACATTACAAACGTAGTCAATGAATCCAAACTCGGCGAGGCTTGTCGCGGCTTCCTGCCATGTTGAGGGCTCGACAACCTCAGGAGTCACTGTTCAATTAAAAGTACATACTCGTATTATGTACTCGTGAGTTTCAGCAACCGATATAAGACGATCACGGTGTACTGACTGAGCGTTTAGCCTGAACACTACAATGTTAATTATCGTACAAGTTTAAGCACAAGTTCGATTAAGATTAAGCTCGTAATTAAGTTCGATTTTATTTGCTATAATTTCGTAGAGGTAGACTAAACAGTTAACGGTAATTATTTAGCTATAAAGTGTAGGTGGCATTGTTATACGTATATATTACGTGTCGCGGCTCCGCGCCCGGGCCCCGAGTATCGCCAGTTCGCCAAACTTGTGTAGAAGTTGGAGCCGCTCCCCGCCGCGAACAAAAACATGATTTAAACTCGCCATAAAACTAACAAGAAAGTAGTAAATAGCGAGATGATGGCAGTTACAGCAAACTAGGGGTCGTTACCGGGAGAACTAAGTTAGCACATTCCCCGCGCGGCCAGCGCGCTACTGCCGCCAGCTGCCCCGCCACTCCCCTTACACATACAGAGATAATGTTGGGGAGGCTTCCACCCAGCGAGGGTTTTTCACCGAACGAACGAAGTTTCGTCAATAAACCGAATCACACTAATCTTTTACATGTTAGTGGTCTTGTAAACTCTTATTTTGAATTAATCTTTATGAAACAGTTTATAATGTTACAAATTCTACTATTCAATGTTTTTATTAGTTTATTATGTTGTATGTTTTTTTTTTCTTTGTAATGTAACCTTTGACTATTTTTATAATTTAAGAGTAATAATAATTAATTAATGTAATTGGATTGTGTACAATAATAATTAAATACAATAAAGAAATTATTGGCAATTATTTATTTATTGATTCGGAATTTCGGTTTTCGGATTAGGTGGTCTCCGCAAATTGAGGAAAATCACTGCTGTTATGCAGTTTAGTTCATTTTGATGATTTTCAGCAGCACATTTAAATGTTATGTTTAACAAACACTGTAAGAACATGAATAAAATGGATTTAGTTACTAATGAGATATGAGGTTTGTGACCTCATATATCTTACAAGGGTCATAAAGTTTTGTTATTACTTAAGTTAGAAGACAGTTACTAGAGACATCGTTATTAATGTTTGCAGAACTTGTTGGTGAGGTTCCGAAGCCTGGTAGTAATTATTATAAACGGTTTTAATATGAAAACTTTCCAGATTAATATGTCATCATTAATTAGGCACATCTTTTGCTACATAGCACCGCAACCAGCCGGTATTCTCGCCAAGCCTCGTATTTATTTAGCATTGAGAAATATGTATTATTGACAGGTGATGTATGTGACGCCATTACCTCACATAAACAACGCGGGAGAACATCCATCAATGGCACTTTTTTCTCGGAGGAAATGGATTAAGACGAGGCAAATAATATAATATACATAACCATTGCACAAGCATGTTTATCCTTACTATGTCTGGATATGCGTGGATTGAACGAATTTTTAAAACTTTAGTAGTAACTGTTTTTTTTACTCCATACTCTTAGGCATTTAGACCAGTAGAGCGCGTAACCACATGACTTGGCGACACTCTGTGTCTATCTAGTCTGGAAATAACTGACTCTCAGGGAGGTTTCAGTACACACTTGAGGGTGGTTGCCAGGCGAGTATTGAAAAATGCCCTACCACCATACAAATGTGACTTAATATCAATTTCCAATGATAGTAACGAGTATTAAGTAAACCAAACAGCCACATAGTATCGCTACATATATGAGATGGGAAGTAAGCTATAAATTGCAAAGCTTTGTAACTAATTTCCAACATTGAAGAGATAAAACCGAAATAGTGTTGAAGCTTGGAGAACTATCAGTGTATAGTTTCCTAACTGTAAACTGAGTTAAGATCGCAATCAGTCAAGCTATCTACGTAGCGAGGAGATATTGACAGGAAGTTCCCGGAACCAATCTCGGGGATTCCCTCGCAACGTACCTTGTGTCGATATCAATGCTATCGCTTGTAGCGGGTTCTAAAATATTGTAAGGTGAAGTAAACTTACTCTAAAAAGTTTTATCGATAGTTACCAGTAACCCGCTAAACGTGAAAATATCTGTACATTTCGCCATCCTTAGCTTCACTACTTCCTCTCTGTAGTGTACAGTTTATGTATGTATAGTCTGTGGTATGATAATCTATAGACAGTCTGTGGCATATCTATTGGCAGTGCAAGTGCAGTGGTTAGTACAGTGCAACGTAGTGATTAAATAAATCAATATTAGTACACATTTCACACACGGCTGGTTAACTCCACACTAAACCCCTAGTTTGTGTTATGGTTGCTAACACAACTGATATACTACAAATACATACGTACATATTTTATATAGATACATTTTTTATATAGATACATATTTTATATACGTACATATTTTATATAGGTACATATTTTAACAGCCACAGCCAACAAATTTAGTTCAGCACAAAGATGTTGGCCGCGCCGGGTATCTAACCTGGAACTTTCTGTTTGATCTATATAATTATGTGTAATGTGTAAGGTGTTGTAAGTGCACCCAGAAACGGGAGCACTGTACACACTCTATAGCGTGTTCCTCGGGGTAACAAGTCCCTTCTTAGTAAATGTCCCTCAGGAGCCTCGCTGCTGTGAGCGTACCTGGGGCGCGTGCAGGCGGTAGAGTATGCGCGCGGAGTCCCCGTGCGCGAGCGCGCCGCGCGCCGGCCGGAGCATGTCGCACGCGCACGCGCGCTCGTGGCACGCGTCGCACGCCGCGCGCGCCGCACACGCCGCGCTCCCGCCGAGCCAGACGTGCGGGGTCGCACACCACTCGATCTAATAAAAAAACATAAGATCTTATATAAATTTGCACACCCTAACGGGTCTAGTATAGAGTACCATACCTATACCAGTATTATAAAGAGGAAAAGTTTGATTGTTTGTTTGACGCAAATAGGCTCCAAAACTACTGTGCCGATTTGAATTTTTTTTTATTTTTCCCGAGTAACATAGGCTATATTTTAGGAGGAGAAGCTAACGTGTTGGTAGGTGTCGTTCCGCAGCTGCAGCTCGGCGTGCACGCGCGCGCCGGGCGGCAGCACGCCCAGCCAGCGCCGCGCCGGCTGCAGCGCGGGCGCGCGCGGCGCGCACCGCGTGCTCACCGTGCTCGAGCACGACCACTCGCCGCACTCTGACACCAGCCTGCAGCGGGGAACACAGCGGCACACACGTTATACACTTGGTAAGGGAGAAGAATTCTTCTCAAAAAAGTTGATCAAGAATACAAATAAATCAATAATTACTGGTCGCGAGTAACTGAAAGTGACTACGAGAAACTAAAAGTTACTTGACTCGATTTTGGTGGTTGCTATTAGCGTGACACTTTAGAATCACTTGAAGAAATACTGTAAGTCGCTCTTGACGAGAAACTGAAGGTTTCTCTTGACGAGAAACTAAAGGTTTCTCTTGACAAGAAACTGAAGGTTACTCTTGACGAGAAACTGAAGGTTACTCTTGTTGAGTTACTCTAAGTTACTGATCATTGTTGTCGGCTACGATACAGATACTAACGTGATGTCATGTGTGTCTGGCACGGCGTGTGTGGGCGCGGGCAGCGCGTACCGCAGCGTGGCGAGCACGGCGCCGGCGGGCGCGAGCCGCGGGCGCGCGGGCTGCGGGCTCGCCGCGTGCGTCGCGCGCCACGCGCACTGCACGCCTTCCGCGCCGTACAGCTGCGTCGCGCGCAGGGACAACTCTACTCCGGATACTCTGCACAGGAAACATTATTATCCCACTTATAAAGAAATTAATTAATATATGATTTTACCAGATATCCCACTTCTGATGATTGCGATAAATCATAGATACCAAATTTTAAGTTTGAACAGAAAATAAAGAGTTTTTGTAATAGTAATCTCATTTATAATATAAGCGGATACATGAATATGAAGCTTGCAGAATCGTTATCCATGTCTAAAAAGTAGTATAGGTAGGTATTTCAAATTAATAGATATGAAAAACAAATGCTATTGTGTGAAGTATTCAATGGCGTAGAATATCTATTCAATGAAATTATAAGTTTAATTAATAATTAGTATTTTAAGTATATAAGCAATGATCGTAGTGTGGCTTGCCTTTAACGTATGTTATTTATGGCTAATAAAGTTCTAGTAAGTATTTCACCTTAGTAGGCGAGCTACAGACGCCACCAAACGTCTGACGTCTGTCGATATACATATAAACAAGCAAATCATAGTAGCAGTATGAGTACAAACCTGTGGGAGTGATGCAGGTGTACGAGCGGCGGGTGCAGCACGAAGCGCAGCGGCGCCACCTCCCACCACACCTCCAGCTGCGAGTGCAGCACCGAGCACACCTCGCGCCGCCAGCGCTGCACACACACACCGTCATGCATCACTCCATACATCGTCACCATCATGTGATGTAGTCTCTCTAACCTCCACTCCTGGTATCGGATCCGAGTCCACCTCCTCAGTCTTGAGGATCATCGCCTCGTAGTTCTCCGGAAGGCTCTCCTTGGGAATGTCTTTAAGTATTAGCCTGCAATTAAATAATAGTAATTACTTTTTTGATGTTCAGTTTTTTTTTATTTCTGTTACACTCAGTTTATTATACATCGAAAAAAGTATATAAAAATAATCAATGTGACAAGAGAAGCGATGAAATCCCCAGTGAGTAGAGTGAGTACTCGTATATAGCAAAAGTATTTAAGGAAAAGATTTCTGATTAAAAAGAACATCATTTTCTTGAAGGGCTGTTTCTCTTTCAGTGGGTTTTGCTACATTATCCACTACTAGATATCTGTATATGTCTCCTTGTATAGTCCCGTACATGAGCACGGCGCGCTGCACGCCGAGCGCGCGGCCGACGTGAGGCACACACACGTGCACGGCGCACGCGGCGCGCGCCGCCAGCGCCCCGCGTGCCGGCTCCACGCGCACCAGCGCCGCGCTCGCGCGTGCTGGGCACTCGCGCTCGCCCTGCTACAACAATACATACTTGATTCAATTTCAATTTCAAAATGTCTTTTATTTCATTAAAATCTTAAGCTATGTATGTGCATAAGCGAGTGTGACGCGGTGGTAATAACGTCTGCTACTCGCCACAAATGTCGCCACTACTGTTGATAATATGTATTGTTCCGGTTTGCGAGGATAATAATATCGAGTCCAGGACTGAAGTGGTCAGTTTGTGAGTGAGTCTAAAATAATAATATTACCAGTGTCTCCTTATCTCTGGCCTCTTTAGCTCCGACACAGAGTCCACTGGAATCACTCTCATCGCAGACCCATTCACTGCTCGAGCTGTATACTCCCTCCATGTTTGTCGTCTTGTGCTTGCCATCACTCCTCTCTCCCTCCGGCTTGTCGTCAGGATCCTCTTGTCGACACTCTGCTGTATCCCCTTCCTCCCAGCAGGAGCACTCGCCCCACGGCCGCACGCTCCAGTAGTAGTTATATACGACAGGACTGGAAACAATACAAAACTATGATTTTAAGACATGAAAAATATATAACAAGGGTTTTCCTTACATCATATAACGAGGCATTTGATCAGCAGGGCGCTTAACCACATAAGCAAGCTATTTCCTGGCTGGAGGTGGAACATGACTAATCTAGAGTAAGCGCGTTGCGGAATTTGGCGGCAGCTAGGCTGCACGCTCGACTCACAAAACAAATATAAATAGTTTTTTGTGAACACATAAGTAAAATATACTAAGTAATTTACAGCAAAAGTTACCTTTTCTATGATTGTACATAAAGGAGAAGCACTGCGCCCCGAGCTAAGCATCTCTGGATCATGTTATGCGTGCAACACTTTACTGCTCATTGTTTGCAGCGCCATCTAGGTTCCATCGGTAATATTGGCAAACTTCCGCCCTACAGATGGTTGTATGAGAATCAGCAATCCTCTCTAGTATAATTGTGATCGGTTGTCCGCCAATAAAGGAGCTCATCCTGTGGACGTGGTGTCGTCACCTGTGATTGACGAGGTGCACGGTGGCGGAGAGCGCGCGCCGCGGGAACCCAGTGCCGAGGTGCACATAGTACTCGCACGCAGGGTCGTCGGCAGAGCAGATGTCGTAGTCCTTGTCATGCGCCTGCGCATACCAAACTTATAGTACATCCTTACAATATTATTTACTAGCTTCGCACGGGCTATAAAAATATCTTAAGTTGCAAAGAGAAATGAAATATAGCCTATGTTACTCGGGGATAATGTAGCTTCCCAACAGAGAAAGAATTTTTCAGGTCCAGTACTTTCGGAGCCAATTTGCGTGAAACAAACAAATAAACTAAAACACTCAAACTTTTCCTATTTATAATATCGGTATAGAAAACGTCTGATATTCACATTGTATGGTTTTCGAGTTATTAAGTTAAAATGTCACAGCCGTGTATGCTGTCTATCTCGACTTAAGCTGCGCATTTGACACAATTAATCCGAATCTCTTACGAACGAAAAACTTCTGAAATAACTATCAGAATACATATGGGGTTAAATAGGACGGATTTATTCCCCCGACCTAGTTAATTTTTACATGAGTTAATTGATTAATCAATAGTATTTCTTTGATCGTAGAGCCAAGTAGCACTCTCGTCGGACTAAGGGCAGATAATATTTAAGTTCGCGGACGATATGGCTGCTTGTTACACATATGATCGTATTTTGCTAAGAAATAAATATTCAAGTTACATTCTCTGTGATTTATTTTTTTAAATGTTTTTTTTTTAATTTGAAAAGGAGAAGGCTCGAAGTTCGAAACGAGATTTGATTGTTTGTTTTTTTACTCCAAATAACATTCCGTCAATTACGTAGTGAGTGTGTAACGTGATTCCCCCCGCTCCCACCGCTCCCCCCCGTGACGACATGTGTCGCACGTGAGAGGCTCGCGCCAGGTTTATTGGATTTATTAAACAGAATGTATCACTTACACGCTACAACAGCAAAGAGTTAATACTGAACACAGTGCGTGTGACACACATATCAATAGCTAAATAAACATTTACGTAAGGTCGAATTGAAGTTTAGTGTAGAATAAAAAGTAGACTATTACGTTTCTTTAAACATTGTGAAAAATATAAGCAGTTTGAAACCTATTGACTCAGGCAAATACATTTTGTTTAGAACATGCGGATTAATCAAACGAGTGTACATATGCACACTAATAATATGATTTGTATTTAGCACTTGGGTGTTTCTATATATGAGTTTACGCTTGATTGCAACTCACAAGATGTATTGTTATGTTGTTTACGACCGAGACACGAGCCTGGAAGGTAACGGTACACTTTCACCTTGAAGACACTGGTTTCCGTTTTATTGTATTAATAAATGAAAGTCACATCTCAATGCCTGATGAAGAGCTGCAAGTTCTTTGGTGAAAACACACCAATCACAGCAGATAAATTTATTATGAAAAAAATAACCCGTCTTTATCAAATTATCTATAAACCGTGTCATAAATAAATGGTTTAATGTGAGGTTAACCAGCAGTGTATAAAAAAAAGTGGCCATTATGAAGACACGAATGCTTTTTTCTAAGTTTGCAAATAACTTAGAATAAAAGTTGTTTTCTAGATGTACTTAATTCACCCCTAAAAAGGTTTGCGTTAGTTCAGTAACGCTATAAAGCAGTGTATGTAGTTTGTACATACCACTAACTTCTCCCTAACTTCTCACGGGCTTATGAATATTCCAAAGCAAGTCGGGCTCGGCTCACGGCTGACTAGCTAACGCACTTAGCTTCTCTCGTCTTTGGAACGCAATTATTTATTTACTTAACTGATTTAATGTCAACTCCCGCTCGCTCGCAGCATCGCGAGATTACTGACTTACGCAGAAAGTTTAGCAGATAACGCGAGCCTCTTACGGAGATAGAATAAAGTTACTTTTATCGGGAGTATTATTGTGAAACTTTCTGTGTAAGCGATGTGGAAATGTTGACACGACATTTTCGCGCTAAGTGCGTTCAATCGGAAGAAGCTTCGAGTGAAATAAGACGTTATTTTTGCAATAATAAGGTTGTATTTGCGACGTGTTGTTTGGGGAAAGGAAGGTCGGTGGTTGATTTATGCGACGTCGTACGCGGCTGTGTGTGAAACATTAAATTAGGAAAACGATCGCGAATGAGCCAAATTTCTCTCGCATCATGTGTCTTCTGACCTCCTTCGGCTGATATATTCTTTATAACGTGAGCAATACCTGAATATATAATGTCGAAATTATGTTGCCTAAAACAATAAAAATAAACATAGAATTTTCTTCTCCTTTAATTAGTTATTTAACCATATTATCTTATTTCTGGCCTTATCAATACAAATATAATTACTTGTATTTATTGCCAAGATCAAAACCAAATAGCCAATTTTGTGCGCAAACCTCGTTACCAGAGCGCCAACTAAGAATGTCCTAACGAATGGTCGGAATGAAGGCTATTATTATTAATTGGTATATATTAATATTAATTAGGGAACCGTTCAAGACATTAGCGAGGGTTAATGATAATGAAAGGGCAGCTAATTGACCGACAGCGCAACTCGTGAGTCGGCGGGCCGCGCGAGGCGAGGGCTGCCCTTATAACCAACCTTGCTGAGGAAATGGCTTTCTAAATAGCTACAAGATACAATTTGGAAGGGAAATTACTGACTGTTTATTTTCTATATTACCGAGGATAATATAATACAGTTCTTTAAAAAAGGCTTGTAAAGGCAGTTAATGATTATATAGAGTGTGCTTCTTCATTTAAGTGAGTTTTATCATTTGGGAACTTGATTTATGTAGAAGCACATTTGACATTAATTGGGGTAATTATTATTGTTTGATTAATATAATTACTGTTATTTAATTTAGATTTACAATAATCATATCAGTTTTCCGAGCTTCAGGCACTGATAACAGTATGTATAATTGACTAGCTGGATCCCTTTGTTTTACTTTGATCTGTGATAGAAAGTAGTGTGTGTAATGATCCAGGGTTTACGTTATTTTCATTCCAAATTACAAGCCATTGAGCGTGAAAAATAAACAAACATACAACGAAAATGTTCGTCATTGTAATATTATTAAGGTGGGATTTGTAGGTGATCAGTTTCATGTCGAATCTAATACGTACTAGGATTTGGTATTCATACACGTATACATATACTAAATGTGAAAGAGAACATACGTAAACAGCAATTTGTATCAATTCTCTGAGGGCTGAGCTGACATGACAATATCTAGAAGAAGCGCCGTGGGGTTTCTGGCAGTTTCCAGACGAAACATACATTGTGGCAAATTTCAAATATTAATAAAAAATATCAAATAATTTTGCTTTGAGCTGTTCCTTGTAAAGAATTCACAAGAAATTTATTTGCACCATTGATGAAATCACCTAAATTTTGTGAAATTGTGAAATTCAATATTGTGAAAAAATTTGAGCGATTACGGCTCGGGAGTCAGGAGTACGTTGGACTGCAGTCCACGAGACTCTCGGTCGAATCCCGCCCTACACAAATGACTTTGTTTTTCAAGTTATGTGTGGAATTCACCCTCGTTCATAATTCAAAACATCGTGAAGAAACCCACATGCTCTGTGGATCAAACATGTGTCATCTACTAACCCGCTTGGCCTGCATAGTGGATTATGGCTTATATCTTTCTCCCTGTGAGAAAAGGCCCTGAGTCCCAGCTGTGGGAAAGTATAGTAAGCTGCTTATGTGTTTTGTTTTGTAATCACATGTTTTGTAATCAACGTCCCGAGAAACCTTAATCACGATTACTTTATTAATTATATGTTTTTTGTAATTTCAACCCCTGTGATCAATCTGTCCGTGGGGGATGATTTCACAGGCGCCCTCGTTAAATATTAATGTGTTATAATTACTTTGTTATCAGAGTCCCTAAACAACCTTTGAAAAAAAAACGTAATTTCAAACTTTTGATGTTCAATGTTTCCCGTTGGCACGAGTGATACACGAGTTTACTCAATCAAAAACACGTAGCAGTGTGTAGCCTCCTTGAGAATCAGTTATTCCAGACACTTTAAGCCAGAATGCCCCTAATTCGTGTGGTTACGCGCTCTGAACTAATACCTGTAAGAGAGTAAAAAAAAAGGGTTTTTGTGCAAAAAAAAAAACAGTTTGAAATCACTAAGGTCAGCAGTAGTGTTGATTATATATCAAATGCACGCGAATTCTATAATTTTAAATATATTAACGAGTCATTCAACCACATTTTTCTGTATATAGCAGAAATAAGATATCAGCATGTTGTTCCCGGTATTGCCGCGAGCTGTATAGAGGTGTGGCGAGTGTCCTCATCCAGTATTCCGCGCGAGGATAAGGGTCCCGCGGCGGACATCACGCGGGATATATTAGTGCTTCCGATATTTATGCAAATGACATGACTCTATGTTTACGGAAGTGTATTAAACTTGCATGAGACGCGGGAGAGGCTAGCGGACTGTTTGTTGGCTGCTTTATATCGTGACGCGAGGTATATGAACATACTGGCTGCTCCCCGCGGCGATGCCTGCTTCAGTATCAGATAAACATAGATATAAAGCATCGACGTAATATACTGTAGAGGCAATAACTCTTAGATTTTAAAATTATCACAGTCCATCTACATTTGAAATCTATTATTTTGAGGTAAAAAATTAACTGGGTTGGCACGTCGACCAGAATCGGATCTTGGCCTTCTAAGTACAATTTTCGAACAAAAAAATTGATACTTCCTACAAAATGGGGAAAATGTTTGTCGCAACGCCATTTGCTGATTTCATTTTTATGGGGAACCTGACTCGATGCGGTCTAGTAATAGGTGATTAGTATAAGCCAGTATGGTGTAGTATGCGTACCTCGATGGTGATATGTTCGCGGCGGTAGCAGAGCGCGTCGGCCACGAGCAGCAGCGGGCGCACGGCGGCGGTGGAGGCGAGCAGGCGCAGCGCGGCGACGTGCAGGCCGGCGCCGGGCGCGCGGCACCACGCGCGCGCGCGCACCGCGCCGCCGCCGCCCCACCACGCCGGCCGCACGCCGAACGGCGGCGCCACCAGCGACCCGCGCGCGCTCACCTCCTGCCGGGGCCAGCGCCATTACCTCCTGCAGTCTCGGGGAACCTGGTGCTCAGGCTAGCCCTGAACCAGGAACTGAAACTGTCTGTCTATAGTGTGAGCCGACTTATAGGGACATCAGACTCGAACACGTTTGAAGATTGGACTCCAAAACATGTATTATTGAGTCTGGAGGGAACGATGGCGTCACGTGACCGACGCCGTCGTGCAGTGGGATGGTGGGTCAGCTTATGATTGGGAAGGTTTGACTCGCAGCGCGAAGGAGTCTCGTGCGCGATGCTTGGAAACGTTGGAACCCTTCATTACGCACAGAGATATGTCACCAAATGGATTTGCCTCATTCACTTCATTATAGCCGAGAATTTCGACTACTTCCCCTCACCAACAAAATAAAAACAGAGCTGAAGCACAATGTTTATACATATGTGTTCCTAAAATATATAGCAATTTTAAAGTGTATACAGAAATGTCTACAATTGATTACGTACAGATATTTCAACCAGGATAAAGCTTTTCTGGAATAAAGTAGATACACAATGAGATGTGACGGGTGACTCACGTCGAGAGTGAAGGAGAGCCAGGCGTCCTCGGTGATGAGGAAGAAGGAGGCGTGGTGGGCGTCGCAGTGCAGCACGAGCGGCACGCAGTGCACGTCGCCCAGCAGCCGCGCGCCCAGCTCCACCACGTGCTCCCCGCGTGCACTGCGCGCTGTGCACGCCGCGTTCGCCGCCCACAGCGACACCGCCGGCACCAGGACTGCAAGCACAGGTACAAGGTGCACGCACTGAGGAAATGCTCTTACTGTCCTATAGTGGGACTGAATGCTTTCCATTCTAACAGGAAGGTCAAAAGCAAATCAAATTCTTGTTTAGACGGTTAATATTATGACAACTAGTAACTATTGTTTTAGCAAGATGCGGTACCACAGCAGTCAGCAACAGTCTCTCTGGCTGAAGATGGAGCAGGTCTGATTGCCACTTGCCACCTGATAGGGGGACTCGAGAATAAAGTGCCAACATACTTGGTGACAGATTTCCCACTTAGACTGTAAGTTAGACAGGCGAGCACTACAAAATGTTCTTCTACTATAATCTGGTTTCCTCTCGTTGTTTCCCTTCACCAAAAGTTTAATCTCATAGGTTGGGATTGGACCCACGGTCTGCGAGACATAAGGCGGTAAGGTAACCGCTATAACTCAGTCGACTGAGCTATTTATAGTTCAGAAATGCGCATGTAGTAAAGTGGAGTGTTACTGTCGAGTACGGGCGGCTGCATGTAGCAGGAGATGGGCACGGCGAGCACCTGGCCGGTGGACACGCGCACTGTGAGCACGTCGTGCAGCGCGCGCACGTCGTGCGGCCTGCAACACACACACGGGTGATGATGGTTTTTTAACGTTAAAGAGTAGATTAACATTTAGTATCCAACCGAGTTTTGTGAACCAAAACTGGTGTCATTGCTACTAGAATATGCCGGCGTGAATTTCTCACAAGGTTAGATACTAGATATATCTTTTAGATAACAAAACTCTACACTTTATCGATTAGTACTTTCACTTTGAGATAACTACTACTGAACCACAGACAAAACAACTCTAATCACGTCAAAAATTTAAAATGTATTAGGTGATTTTAGAATGCGCCATATATCAGCTTAAATTAAAACTACCTGCATTTTCCATATTTGAAGTGATTAAAGTTTAGTTTGTCTATGGTTTGGATTGCGCCGCGCCTTTTTGGTCACTACAGATAAATAGATACAAGACTGCTTTAAACTTAGTTTAGAAAGAAAGTCGTATGTACGCCAAAATTACCACGACGATCTGTTTATAGAAGACGTTTACAAATGACTACTAGAATATTATTAGACGAGAAAGCTTCTTATAAATCGCTGAAATCAGATTAGCACGCATTAAAAATGGAGAGTTCATTGCCGAGCGCGTGGAGCAAGTGAAGCAGCAGGTTTACGGACAATAAGTTGGCAGTACCGGAAGTGTATGTGAGCGCGCGCGCTGGCGGCGGCCGGGAGCGCGAGGCCGCGGCGCGCGCGGAGCTGCACGCGCAGGCGCGCGCTCGCCGGCGGGCTCAGCGCCAGCCGCACCTCCCGCTTGCTCACGTTCACCACGCGGACTGCTCGCTGCGAGGTCAACACAACTATATTCACTCCTCCTACATCATATTATGTTGGATAAGTTTGCGTGTGACTACAGCTTGTCTGATGTAAAGCCACGCTGTAGTCGATGATGTAGCACGCTTACCTAGAAAATATTTATTTACTCTATTATGACTATTGAAGACTCCCGACTGATATTTCTCCAGGTGCTCCCTGTGAAAGATTTAGCGAAAAAAGCGAAGACAGCTCAGTGAGATGTGCTGTAACGTTCGTTATTGACATAGCAAAATGTATCAAAGCAATTTTGCTATGTCAATATTAAAAGGAGTGAGTGCTCACCGACCAGAAAGTGAGGTTAAGAGCAATGGCGTCGTACATCTAACAACTTCCGAAAGTATCATTGCAATTTGAAATTAAATTGTTTATCAGCATTTATCAACATGTGTGTAGATATCCCATATTAAGTGTAAGTCACTTTGTGCAATAGTCTCATTTGATTGTATATTTGATTCTTCTATTCTTATAATTTTTTTTAAGTACACCTCCCTTCTTCTTTTATCACTTTTCCATACAAAGGTTGCCTGGAAGAAATCGCTATAGGCGATAAGGCCGCCTTTTGTGCAACATTTTGTATGTTTTTTATTTATTTATAATTAATGTATTATTACTGTGTGTGGTGTGCAATAAAGAGTTTTTGTATTGTATTGTATTGTATTGTATTTCATAGTTAAATTTAATTTTTATTGTCGTTAGTTGTTAATTGACGACCTCGTTGGCGTAACGGTTACCATACCGGACTGCCAATCAGACGGCCGGCACGGCCAATATCTTTGTACAACTAAACCACACATGAGTTAGAATTTCGACCTCATAGTGCATTCTGACTCTCAGCCAGAATGTTATGGATATTGAATTATATGGATGACCTATTAGAGTCAGTAATTTGGAACTTGGCTCTCGAAGAAACTCTACAACCAACCTAAAGTTTCTTCACGATGTTTTTCCTTTACCAGAAATAGCTGATTGGCGGGAAAAAACCGACGCTCAACAAGTCGTATGGCGACAGTACTGAGCTTCATTTTACGCATAATTTCAATTAAGGATAGATAACAGAAGTAAATAATGACGTATATAAAGGTTACCGTGTAGGTGCGGCCCACAGTGAAGTTGACGAACTCGAGCGCGGGCGGTATGCAGACGACGTGCTCCGGCGCGGGCGGCGGCGCGGGGCGCGCGGGCGGGGGCGCCGGCTCGTGCGCAGCCACCTCGCCCATACTGTAATCATTACTTTACTTACAACTGATAAGGCCCCAGTAGGTACACGCTGGCCCATGCGCGGCCATGTGCCTTTTTCTCGTGAGGAAATGCACTACGCATCTCCCGCCGCAACCTGGATGAGGCGGGCGGGGTATGTCGGGCTCGAGGGCCGGTGGGCCGTCACTACCGACTACAACCTCACGGTGTCCCATCTCACGACGGGGGCAGGGATACGGCCATGTGCCTGGCTTAGTATGCGCCAGTGAGTGGACACTACAGGTCTGTACCAGGTGGAGGAACAGGCTCGCCACACCTGCCCACACTTTAGCCAAGTCAGGGAAATCCGTCTTTATAAGTACTCCAAACGTAACAAATTATCCTCGAGTATAAAAAGTGCAGTTTTCTGCGGCATATTCAAATCTAAATTAAAGACTTTTCTTATTGGAAAAGTGTTTAATATTATTAATTCATTTATTTTTTAACATTTTCACCTGTAGTTTCTATTTGCCAATAAATCTCTGTATTCATATGATCATGATACCCTTAAAGTGTTGCCGAATAATTAACGACATGTCAATTGTCCGCCAGAGTAGTGGCCATGCCCTGTGTTGGGCCAGCATCAGCCAATATATACCAAGAAGTGTATAGGTTAGCGTTTGACTACAGCTTGCTAGCCAAGCTGTAGTCATGCGATCGTCTACAAAGTTACACGCTTACCGAAAATATCTCTACTCTTGAAGTACACTTGAACTGCTTTTGAACTATGTACTTTGAAGAACCCTAAACGGTACTTCTCACACAATAGGATCTCGAGAATAAAGTTCCCAAGTTGTGCTGACCTTACAAAAGCCAAAGCCTCAAAGCGAATCAATTGTTTCTTTATATACATTGTCTGCTTATAAATATCTATAATGGGTTTATTGTTGTAATATATAAGGGCTAAAAAAAGAAAATCCTTTCTTAAAAGATCCTTAAATTGTAATAACTATCTTTGTGTATTTTTTAATAGATATTTAAAAGTAAGAAAACTCTGTATTAGACCAAACACTAAATATTTTCTACAAATTAAACTAAAAGAAAAATACTTTTAAATGAGTATGCTACAGCTAGCAACACCCACATTCATTTATATTTATTACAACATTTGGTAGAGCCTCTTAACATTTACATTTTACATTATATTTGCTGACGTATGAAGTAAAAATAATATCTGAAATTTTTGCCATATTTGTCCAGTGGTGTAGGATGTATGTTGATAGATCAGTTGTTACGGTTCTCTTCTATACGCTAAAAAAAAAATACAAAAGACGATGAAATTGAGCGGTGATTGTAAGAGCAGTCAGTAGTCAGTATCACCTCACGCTGAGGAAGGATGTGTGGGAGGGCGCGGCGAGGGGTCCGGCGAGCAGCCTCTCCCCGCGCACCGCCAGGGGGCGCGCGGCTCCGGAGCTCCTCGCGAGGACGCTCCTCACCCACAGCGTGTCCTGCTCCGCGCAGCTCTGCAGCACCGTGGGCAGCAGGTCCCCGCGCTCCAGCAGCCCGACACCCACCTTCAACTTTACTAGTTTAATACTTCATGGGTTGGTGATTGACTATACTAGCCGTGATGAGCCAAAGTAAATCTTGTAGTTAGTTTACTCCGTATATACTCTAGCTGAAGGTATAGCATATCTAGTTTGGAATTACTGATTTAAAGCTGGCGGAACACACTATAAAGTGATTGTGTACAAATTTTCTACGTGAAGGTACTAGAAGATGCTCTACTACAACGTAACTTGAAAGATCAATGTATCCTTGCAGTCCGTAAAACTTAAAACTTGGTTGCTTGAAATATTATTTTACGAAATTGAAAACTTCATGAAACTAAAGGATTATTAATTTATTTATAATTATTATTAGTATTGTTACATATAATGAGTAAAATTATGACATTATATTTCATGATATATTGAAATGTATTTTTGACGTATAACAAGGTGCTCAATAATTGATCATATTGTATTGTACAGTAAAGAAGTAGAGGTAGTATGTACCGTGCAGGTAGGTTCCCGCGGGGTCTGCAGGGCGGGCGGCTGCAGGCGGTGCAGGGCGGGCAGCGCGCGGCGCGCGACACGACGCGCGTGCTGCGCGCGCACCGCGTGCTCGCGCTCGCACACCGCCTCACTCTGCCGCGAGTACTGCTCCAACTGAACAACCCGGTGGATAACCTTAACCTTACTGTCTCCAATCAACGAGCATTACTCAAAATTATCATTTTTCATGAGAAAACTCATTTTCACTAGAAACACTGACTTATCAAACCAGTTATAAATATCTGAGTGGAGGTATAAATTACAGTGAGTTTTCTAATCATCTGGTAGCAACTTTTTTTTGTTAAAGTCGGCTTTTTTACAACTTTACTGATTTATTATGAAACCTAGTTCTAATTATCGAAACTAGATGTCGCATTAGAAGATATTCACATGACAGATCCTTAAAAGTGTAAAAAAGCGTAACACAGTGTTATGCTTGTTATTGGTTTGCTAACAGCTGTTTTGTACTTATGTATAATATTTTCTGTTTCTCTATTACCCGTGCGTTTATTCGTTGGACGCATAGAAAATACTTTTTTCACTGTGCTTGTACGTTAATACACAATACTTAAGCTTTAGCCAAACCGACGCGTTCACTCGCGGCTGCGGAGTACACGGAGATATAACGTATTTTTTATTCGAATTAGGTTTGCGCTTGCAACAGTAGTGCTGGGGCATACGTTGTAGCACGCTCATCTGAAGGAATCTATTTACTCATATACATATATATATATATCTATACCCAGTGCGTGAGAGCTGGCAACGCCGTGTGGTGCTGCGAGGCTGGCACGGGATGCACGGGAAGCACGGGCGGCACGGGCTGCACGGACTCGCTCTCCCGGAACACAGCGCGCAGCACGCCGCGCACGTCCGAGCACGCCGCGCCCCTACACACACACACACACACACACACACACATGCGTATATAGCTTACATATATATGTTACTAATTGCACCCCACGGTGTTAACCGCGTTAATCCGGGACAAAAATAAGTTAATCCGGGATCAAAAGTAGCCTATATGTTAATCTTTGTAACTAAGTCTAACTTTTCTTCATAGTAAATCTTATCAATATCGATCTAGATCGATATCGATGATCGATCGATTGTTGGAGCGTGAAAAAGTAACATAGATTTTGAATTTATTTGCGTATCCCACGGGAACCACATTTGTTGTTCACATAAAAAGTAGCTCATATGTTAATCCAAGGTTCCTATCTTCACACTAAATTTCATCGAAATCGTTTCAGCCGTTTGAGCGTGAAGAAGTAACAAACATACACACACAAACTTTCACATGTATTATATTACTAGGACTAGATGTGCCCCGCAGTGTTACTAGCATTCATCCTGGTTCTAACCAGGATCAAAGTGGAATGTGTTAATCCAGGGTATAAGCTACGTTCGGTACCCACGAACTGCCCCGATCGCCAGAACCCTCTGAGATCGCCTCAGAAGAGGTATTGTATGGCGATTAAGGGCTTCTGCCCAGATTGGTGCTCCGTATAGAGCCATGGATCGAACTACTCCCAGATAAAGACGCCGGCACTCATTTTTGGGTCCTCCAAGATTAGGGAGTAAACGCTTCAAAGCTGCGGCAGCGCCCAGCAGGCGAGTATTCATTCGAGCGAAGTGTTCTCGAAAATTCCACCTGCCATCAAGATGTAGACCCAATACCGAACTATTTCATATGAGGCTGCGTGTCTATTGGCTGGATCACTCCCTTGGGACCTAGAGGCCGGAGTGCATGCTGCTCTGTATGCATGGCGAGCAAATCTCTGCCTGCGTGGAGCTCACCCTACACCGCAAGAGATAGCTATGTGGAGGCTCAGAGCTCGTCAGTCAGTTATTGATGACTGGCGGGAAAGGTTGGCTAATACCACTTATGGTGGCTGGACTATAGGAGCGGTCCTACCAGTCCTTGAAGACTGGCTGGACAGAGCGCACGGATCGTTAACCTTCCGTGCAGGTGCTTACCGGACACGGCTGTTTTGGGAAGTATCTATGCCGTATAGCCGGAAGGGAACCGACTACCGAGTGCCACCACTGCAGATGTGTGGAAGATACTGCGCACCACACGCTGGTGGAATGTCCTGCCTGGGATAGTGAGCGCCGCGAACTGTCCACAGTAGTAGGATGGGATGTCTCGCTTCCGACATTGATAAATTCAATGGTCGGATCGGAGATATCCTGGGAGGCGGTCGTTTCCTTTTGTGAGCAAGTAATGACTCAAAAAGAAACGGCCGAGCGCGAACGCGAGATAACCAGTGATCTCGCGATCCGGCGCAGGAGACCTGGGCGTCGAAGGAGGATTTTTCACGCCCTCCTTCGACCCCCTTGAGAAGGGTTAAACACCCTGAACTGTAGGCCATAAGGTGGTATGCGGAATCCCGCACACGATAAAGGAAGCAGGCTAGAGATTCTCCAACTCTACCCGTCCTTGGAAGAGTCTCAGACGACCAGCGTCGCCGTGGTTGTGGACGACTAAGAAATTGCTCCCATAACCACGACCCAATAACGCATGGTAGTAGCGCAGTGGGGTTTTAGTCGGTTGGAGTCCGACACTACCCACGAGTGGCACTTGTGCCGCACGTGGGTGTCCGTTCCGGATTTCCCCACTTAAAAAAAAAAAAAAAAAAAAAAAAAAAAAAAAAAAAGGGTATAAGCTACGTCAATACCAAATTTCATCTATTTTTTTCTTGTTACGCGCGTGCGACGTTAGCGACATGGTACCTTATTGTGATCTAGTGCATTAGTATAGCTCAGATTTAAATCGCAATGCGTATTCAGACTATAACGCGTCCACTTTTTGACGTGACAACGTCTTAAATTAGGTTGCGGCTGGGAGTCACTTATGAAAAAGTGTAACGCCCGGTAACGTTACGATGAGTCACCGAACGAGAGAGAGGCCCGCCGAATGCCTTGCGTCTCTCTCCCACTCAACTATGATCGGTCTGCCGCGCGCGCAGCACGCGGCAGACGTTGTCACGTAAAATCTTCGCCCGTAAAACCGACTTTACAGGCAACCATTTTTTTTTCATATAAAACATCATAGTCTGACCACTTAAACTAGCACGTTTTGCATATTAAAATAAAGCCGCGCAAGTTATCGTCATCTCATGTGAACTAATAAAACACAATAAATAAGGGTTTCCACAGCGTCCAATATCGTCACCGAGTGATGTACGGTAACTCACCCCTTCTCCGGAATCAGCGGCAGCCTCTCCGACATCACTTGACGCTAAGCTTATACACAACAATATTATAACAAAAAAGATAAAGTATTGAAAATTATTCTTGAAAATGTATTTATGTATCTTTATAACAATAACGAAATTTTATAGCAATTGTTCTGACAAATGTCAGTTTGATATTGATTAAATCAAAATAAAATATGACATTAACTTTTAGATATTTGGCTTTGCCGTAGACAGAGAAAACAAGGCTTTGCTTTCATAGTACGAGTATATACTTATTTAGATAATTCAGATATGAAAAAAAGTAGCAAAAAGTCGATGAATATTTTTAATTGTAATAAAAAATATACAGATAATAGAATAAATAAATAAAAAAATATTAATAATTAACTTGGTGTGTCAACTCATGCCATTACTATTTGCCTTGTGGACAAAGGCAAATAGTCTGCATGGTCACCCATCCAAAACTGTCCGCATCGATCGTCGCTTATTTTTTTAATATCGTATCAGATTACCTTAGCTAGCCTCACTATTGATATAATAGTAACGCAGCCAAAGTTCCAGCATATTAATTACCTCAGTACACAGCGGGTGCGCCGCGAGCTCCCATTTTCCAGTTATTTAAACTACACGACTAACTCCACAAGTTGCTCTGCACTTTATAATAGTTATAATTAATTTCGGTACTACAACTTCTGAACTACTATTTAAAGTTGTTACAGATGGAATTAACGAAGTTTAATACTTCTACTGCTAAGTTTAATGCTGTTTAAAAAAACATGGCGGGGACACCATCGTGGAGCATGTTCTAGTGCTTGCCTGGGTAGGATTGTACGGTAGGCGCAGCTGAATGTACGCCGGTAAGCTTTTCAGGATTGGATAGGAGCGAGTGATCATTTAAAATAATGAATGTGTCAAACGAAACGTTGACATGTCAATCTATTGGATGGTGGCTACAACAACATAGCATTACCCTCAACTTGGAAATATGTCACCAAGCACCAAACGTTGTGTTCTGAGACCTCCTTGAAACTCTGTAATTCCAGACTAAGCATTCTCCACCTTCAACCAGAGCGGCACTGACTCATGCAGCTACGTAACTTGTTTGATCGTTTGTATTGCTTAATGGTATTTTCTCAACGTATTTTTTTACTAAAATAAATATATTGTAAAACTGAGGATTCAGAGTACTTGTAATATATATTTATCTTTACCTTATATCTAAATAATAAAGCTTATTTCAATTTCAAAGTAAAACTTGTTACAGAAATGGAACACACAAGACAGTTTGAAAAGATGCCAGAAATGTTCCACAGCTACAATCGTAGGCTTACAATATGTCGTAGAGGCTCTACGAATATTTCGTAGCGGTGCTACGAGCAGCGAGCAGTAAAGCGGAGCACGGTGCGGCTGTTGGGATTACACGTCGTAAAAACAAAGTTGTGGGAATCGGAATCACCGCGCGCTTTCTAAACGAAAATGCTCAGAGAAAATACTTTTTTTACTCTCCATTCATTTATACGCGAGCGTAGCAGAGATATTGTATACAATGTTTCCTGTTTATACTGTGTAAAGGGGCTGGTACCAAACAATATACTTTAATGGTGGTTTTAGTACACAAAGGACAATAAAATAAGGTTACGGTGTTTTGCAACAAAATGTATTTTCAAGTTTTCATAATATATTAAATATATTCTATTAATATAATAAATGCGAAAGTTTGTACGCGTGCGTGTTTGTTTATTACTTCTTCACTCTCAAAGAGATTAACTGATTTTGATGAATTTTAGTATGAAAATAGGTTAGGCCTTGGATTAACTCACGAGCTACTTTTTATAACGATAACATTTCCGTTTGCTATGCATATGACTTCAAAATCTACGTTACTCCTTCACGTTCCAACGGTTTGACTGATTTAGATGAGGTTTACTATGAAGATATTTTAGACCCTAGATAACAACATAGTTCAATTTTTGTATCCTAGATTAATGCGGGTAACACCGCGAGGCGCAACTCGTACTTTATAAAGGGTCTGGTGCCAACACACTACATATTTTATGATAGGTTTGTGTACTGACAAAAAGACAATAAAATTTAGTTAAGGCGTTTTGTTTTTGTCAAATTTCTAACCAGAGGGGATTACATTTTAAAATTTGTATAACATGTTATATTTAGACTTCATAAATAAGTCTTGTTCCATGCGGTCGGGACATTTGGCTCCGGCTAGCTTTTGTCGTTTAGCGTAACTCTCCATTAGCGTGTAACGTCTGGGAGACTATCCCCATCTGGTGCCAGCGCTGATGCAGCTGCCAACATTGTATGATGCTATCCGAAACGCGTTACTCGCGACGCGGGCGGGGGTCGGGGGTCGGGGGGAGCCGCTCCGGGCAGCTCGGCGACATGCAAATGATGTTGACAGATGGTGATTGCTTTATGATTGATTTTAAAACTCGGATCAAGCTAAAATAATATAATATTTTTTTTATGTATTATTGCAATCTGTTTTTTTTTAAACATTCAGCAAACGGTTATAAATGTTTTTTTTGTCGTGGAGGGCAGTCAGTCCAGTGACATCTTCCCTTTAATTTTTTTTTGTGATATACGTATGAGATCCTTTGGTGATTTTCTTTTTAATCGTTTGAAGGTCAAATCGGCATTCATCAAGCTCGTGGCTAGTATATTCGGATGGTTGTCCAGTCTGATCTTATAAGAACGCATGAGGTGTTTGGTCTCTTCTTGAACAGTTCGGATTTGAAGGTTTTACAATTGATTTTAAAACTCGGATCAAGCTACAATAATAAATATTAATAATCATTTATTCAGGCAACAAGAGTTAGTACATATTTCGAACTTACATTTACTATAATTTTCTCCAATATTATAAACTATCAATTCAATTAAAACGTTACAAATTTGCTAGCCATAATAGTAATATACCTGCTAACTGTTATCGCTTGCGGGACGACTATTATATTTAGAAAGAAAGAAAGAAAATTATTTATGACAAAATTATTTTTCTTTCCATTATTTAATAAAATAGAATAGAATATCATTTATTCGTCATAACGTATCCTTATTATAACAACTTACAGGTTTAATAAAAGGATACAGTACGTTCTCGTCAATTTCACATTATACATTATTCACTATTTATATAATAGGCATGTACTTTGTATCTACTTTTATATTTAATTATGTACAAGCATGATGTCAATTTTTAAGACTCATTTTTCACTGCAATAGGATATAATATAGCTACAGAAACATTGTGTAGCGCCCGCCGCTCGGACAGCCATCGGTATGCTTTAGGTCATCTGGTTACTTGCTAAATATTTTAAAGCCATTAAATGTGGGTTCGAGCTCTGAATTTCTAGTCTGATCTCTCGACCAGAGCCTAGCCACTAAGCTCATACGAAGGGAAAGAAAATCAGAACTACTAACAAGTTTAAATATTTGCAAATATAATGTATCAAGCCAAAGATAAATATGATTACGACAAATACAAATACAAATCATTTATTGATAACACCAAAGTTACAAGTCAAATAATATGATATCAATACAAAAGTATATGATATGTATCCATGTCAATTTTCAATTATATTCTAGTACTTTAATATCATTACAATAGTATATGATAATGTCAATTTTCACTACTAATTCTAGTATCTAATATAATATCAAAATCCTTGTATTTAACGCAGAATATTAAGTTCCCTCCACAGCAGGTTGAATGCTTCTTCTTCGTATGAGCTAAGTGGCCGAGCTCTGGTGTCGAGAGTTTTAAAGCCGTCCTAAGGCCTCTGTTTTTTTTAAAAGGCCTCTGACTTGGCTTAACGACTGCGCGTACTAAAACTTACAGCTGGGACCTACAATTTAACGTGTCACCCAACCCACGGTAGCACCCACATCAAAATGCCACATGAAAAACGACAGTGGTGTGCATGGTCACCCATCCAAACACCGTCCGCATCGACCGTTGGTTAGCTTCGATGATCGCGTCAGATCACCTTGGCTAGCCGAGCTACAGGCACTACTCACAAGTTACAGCGAGACTAACCGTAAACCAGTGAATGGTATGAAAGTTGTGAGTGAGCAGTAAACACGGTATGTGAGAAGTTTGTGGAGGAGTGTGAGTTATTCAGTTACAAAGTTAAGTTGAAGTGTAAGTTTACTACCGAACATCACTCAGCGGGAAAGTTTAAAAGGTTTGTTTGAACGAACGAGCGAAGCGTGTCTTGTGTAGCGACCGTAACTTTGAACCAATTTTAATAAAATATATAATAATCTTTTTTTTTTCGCGTAGATACCTTACGTTAGTAGTTACGAACAGTTTACAATGTTTTATATAATAATCTATATCAATATTATGAAGAGGAAAAGTCACATGTTTTGTTTGTTTAACGCGAATAGGCTTCGAAATTACTGGACCAATTTGAACATAGGCTATATTTTGTTTCTCTTGGCAACTTAGATTATTTTATAGCCCGTGCAAAGCCGGGACTATCTGCTAGTATTGAATATTAGAACACATTTCACACACGGCTGATTAGCCCCATACTGAATCATTTCTAGTTTGTGTTATGGTTGCTAACACAACATATACATACATACATATATATTTTATATTCATACATATTTAACACCCAGATCCACAGCTAACAAATTTAGTTAAGCAAAAAGTTATTGGCTGAGCTGAGAATCGAACCTGGAACCTACTGGTTAGCAGTCCAGCATGGTAACCTTTACGCCAACGAGGTAGTCAGAAATAAAGAACAAAACATCTATTATAAAGTAAAATGTGTTTATTGTAAGCAATTTTTTATCGGAACACTCTCTGTTTTGCTCAATAAAAAAAATGGTTTGGTGCCGCTCTCATTCTAGATCCATTTTGATAATATTTGTGCAGATCGAGCAAAAACGAAAAAAAATAATATCAGGGTGATCGACGTAGCGGTTCACAAAAAGTCCAGTTATCCGAAATATCAGATCTCGCGATCAATTCGCAGAAATCACGTTTTGCCAGATCGTCAAGTTAGCAAAATCCACGCTCTGTTTATATCGTTCTGCAGAACTCGTTCACAGAGAAAACTTTATTTTACAAAGTTTCATTAACTTGCTATTATCTTAACAAATTAGATTGGCACTCAGATATCAGTTTCAGATATTTTACACTAACTTTGATCTTTTATGGTTCATCAAAAAGAAGTTAATCGGGAATAAAGAGTATGTGTTATTCCAAAGTCTAACCTATCTTCACACAAAATTTATTCAAAATTAATTAAGCCGTTTGAGTGTGAAGAAGTAACAAACATACATACACACATACTATTGCATTTATTATATTAGTAGGATAACGATAAAACTGTTAGTAGTATTCTAGATAAGGCTATGCCATCGCTTCTTGGATTTGACTATGTTATTAAAAAAAAAATGTTTTGACACATTTCACACACGGCTGGTTAGCCAAATACTAAACCATTTCTATTTTGGATTATAGTAGTAACACAACTGATACTACATATACATACTCGTACATACATACATAAATTTTATATAGATACGTATTTAACACCCAGACCCACAGCCAACAAATTTGGTTCAGCACTTTAGTTTACTTTAACTGAAACCTATACATGTAGATATCAGAGTAAAGCGGCAGCTCCACATATCTCTGCTGCTCGCGGCTCGCAGTCTCCCGCCAGGAATAAAGCGTCCTCTACTCGCTGTGTACGAGCTCGCTACATTACCGCCCTGAATGGAACTGTGCGCTGAATGCCCTGCACTACCCGCCACTGATTACCTCCTCGCGATATCCTGTCTACTACAGCAAAGTATGATTTTCATCTGGGCACTACCGTGGGTCAGATGACGCTTAAAATAGTGTGGACTGCCTAACGGGTAGGTGCCTATTTACTGGGGACTTCAACAAAAACCCTTGAATTCTAGTCAGAACTCCTTTTATTTTCACTTCTGGTCTTTACAGTTCAATCGTTCGAGCCAGACTGCCGTTTCACACCAGCCCTTCTCTTAACGTCGCCTCGCAAAACCGCGTCACTCGACCCCTTTCCCCGATTCGTCAGATATCCACCAATCGGAGAAAAAGGGTTTGTGCCATTAAAATAAAAACAGTATTGCCGTGCTCAAAAATAATAATCGAATAAGTTAAATCGAATAATAAAAAGCGGAACCTTACAATAGTAGGACCCGGCTGTTAGTCCTAGTACGAACAGTCGTTAAGCCAAATCAGAGGACTTAGGGTGGCTTGAAAACTCTCGACACCAGAGCTTGGCCACTTAGCTCATACGAAAGAGAAGATCTACTCCACCCATGGTGAAGCCAAAAAAACCCAATACTATTTTATACAGCATATATTGTAATGTAATTACCGTCGTTTATAGGTACTTGAAAAAGGTTGATGAGTTGAAGTTGCAAAAATCCGCACGAAGCGTTTCGCTTCCACATATGCGTGTATTGTGCGGACCATTAAACTGTGGAACTCTTTGCCGGAATCCCTGTTCCCTCTGAACTATAACCTCTCTGTCTTCAAAGCGGGAGTGAATCGGTTTCTTCTAGGCAAGCGCACTCCACCCTAGCTGTCGCAGCATCACTTAACATCAGGTGAGTTGCGATCATGCGCAAGCCTATCCATCATAAAAAAGCCGGGTTTTTTGTACAAATCACAGTGAGGCTATTGACCAGCAAGTATAAACGGACAGCCTTCGAGAATAACTAAACAAAGGTCACATTAGAACGCACCTACATTTTCCATATTTGAGGTGATTTTAGTTGTTTTACTGTGGTTCAAATAGTGATGTCTCTTACTAGTCACTAATGATGAATAGAGTTGAGGCTACTCTAATTCCAGTTTCGTAATCGCCACTACTGTCATTGAAAGTTTTTAAGCCATGCTTAGATCTTCTAACACTATTTTCTGTTCAGTATCTCATCCAGTGAGCTCCTTAACTGTTTTATTATCATTTTAGGTTTCATTCAATAAAATTATGTAAAGGTAAAGATACAAAAAGAAATGTCTTGTTGATAAAATAATAATCTCTAGCTAATTTCATAAGCTTGAAGGGCAAAAGATCTTTGAAACCTAATTGACATTAATTTTATTTCAAATCTACGTTCTTTGAACCGACATTTCTAATTATAATTAGAGTCAATTAAAAATAACGTTCAAATTTTCATCGAAATAAACTAAAGACATAAATTTAAGAGTTCCTACCGAAGAAATCCTTTTAAAGATAGAAGTAGTTATCGTTAAAAGTCCATAAAGAAGAACGACTCACGTTTTCGACATAAAACAATTATTGTTTAGACTAACAAGACTAAACTATTATAGTTTAGTCTGATCAGCGGCTCAGCTTTATGGGACCACTTTCTACATATGTACTTTATTTACAAAGTCGTAATACTAATAGAAGTTTTTATTTCTTAAACAGAGATGATTGGCTTACAAGGAGAGAGGCCTATACTCAGCAGAGAGAGTTCAGAGGCTGATAAAGATGATGAATGATATAGAGTTCTCAAAACAATATTACTCCTAAACTAATTAAAGTTTGCCTTTTTAGAAAATTGCTTAGTATAATGTTCAGTTATTTAACTTATTTGGGAAACTTTTACAAAGGGTAACTTCAAAAATAGTTACTAATCGAAATAGTTGAGAAAAGGTTTGTTCGTTATTAGCTTTTGACGCAAAAAGATGAGGTTGCAGACTGACGTTATAAGTGTGACGTCTCCGTGTGTGTGTCTGTCTGTGATCTGATTTTTTTTTGTCGGTTTTAAAACTGTAGTATTCAGACGTGATTTAACTGTGTTTGGTATACTCGTAAAATGGATCGTGGTGGCCGTCGGCACAGATTAGCAAACGCTATATTCACAACTACTTCAATGTGAGTATGAAATGAAACGTTTGATTAGTAGAATACGTGTAGTACTATGCTGAATTTGAAATTCATTCACAAAATGTAATTGTAGAGGTTCACAAACTTTTAGCTTAGACTTGTTTCATAAGCAGCCCACTATACGTTCCCACTGCTGCGGCTCGGGGCCTTCTCTCACTAGGAGAGAAATAAAGGCCATAATCCACCACGCTGGCCAAGTACGGGTTGGCGGATGACGCACGTCTTCGTATACTGTGGTCCTCAATCATGTCGGTTTCCTCGCGATGTTTTCTTTCACCGTAAAGCGAGTGCAAATCCACACATAACTTGAAAAAAAGTCATTGGTGTAGAGCTGGGATCGAACCAGGGACCATCTGATTGAAAAGATAGATATATAATACTTTATTGGACACAGACTTAAAACTAAAGATAAAATAATAACTAAGATCAAAAAAAATTGTGTGCCACAATTGGCGGCCTTATCGCTTAAAGCGATCTTTTCCAGGCAACCTTTAAAGAAGCAGACATTATTACACTTGCTTTTATGTGTATCCCATAAAAGCAAATGAATAATAATGTAATGTAGTATTATATCTACAAGTGGTAATCTCCAACAAGTAGCGCTAACCTGAACTAACATTTATTTGCAGTAACTTACAATTCCGCTTTTCTTAAACTTGTTTAGTTTCGTGCGAGCAGTCGGCAAGCTACAATATGTCGGAATAAAATTGTTGCAGTTCTTTTACATTTCTTACCTCTCTGAACCTGGCTTTCATGTTATTTCCCTCAGTTTAAATGTACAAATTCAAAGGAATAAGGGAGACAAATAACAAACCAGTAAATTGTAAGAAAAACCTTGACTGTGTAATAATGGTCTTATTTGAACTAAGTAGGTAGCCTTTGGTGTCGAGAGATTTTGAGCCATCTAAGGGCTTTTGACATGGCTTAACGATGCTTTTAATATATCTAACAGCAATATTTAAGATGTCACCTTAAAAC
Source organism: Mellilla xanthometata (assembly GCA_035578125.1). Lineage (NCBI taxonomy): Eukaryota > Metazoa > Arthropoda > Insecta > Lepidoptera > Geometridae > Mellilla > Mellilla xanthometata. The sequence continues at coordinate 14,649,433 of JAPUBQ010000005.1, read as the reverse complement.
GACCAGCAGTAGCGCCATAAACGTAACATACAAACATACGTGAAATCAAACGATTGAATTTATCATGGTCACCCATCCAAAGACTGTCAGCATTGCTTAGACTCATCTCACTTTTCTGTAAAACGATTTTTTTAAATAATAACATGCTTCAACATTATATTAGAATACTGACCAGCGCCGCCATCTATTGGAATTCATCTGCACCACGTCAAAGGAATTCAGCTGCGATTTCCATCGCTACTTTATGAAACGTGAATATAACAGCTGTGTCTGTTTTCCTGAATTCCGCAGAAGGTTTGCGGTTCACAACCAAGTTCGGGGAAATTGGTCTAGATGGCGTAATTACATAATTGTTGAGCATTAAATTCAGACACTGTATATTCAGACTTGCTTTATCAATATTCAAAATATTAATAAATAGGTATGTAAAATAATTGATTCAAGGTGTTAAATAAATACCTATTTATGATTTAAAACTTTATTTAATTTTATTTCTCTTACTAAGCGCTTTAAAGTCATTCGTAGTTAAACTAAATTAAAACAAATTAATACTTAGATAAGTAAAAAAATGAAAAAGTCCTTTGTTTATAAAAATTAAAATTCAATTCTGTAAAGTAGATTTCAATATTTTCTTAGTAATTTCATAAGGACTTTTCAAATGACCATAAAAGTGTCGCCACTTCTCGAAGCTAACTGCTAATAAAAAATACCGAAACAAACAAATGATATAAGTGTTGCCATAAATAAGAGCCGCTCCCGCGCCATAAAGCAGCAGAGTAAAGGAAAGCTCCGTCATTAGCGATGCGGAGCATAGGGGATGTCTCTCCGGGAGCTCATCACAATTCTCCGGAGGGGAGTAAAAACGCAAGAACTGTAAGCCGAGTGCAAGTTTTGTCGTATGCCTGACGCGCTCGACGAAAACCGCGTTCGCACATGATTTGTATGAAAAAAATAGGGCGCCACCTAGCGGCGCGTTTTTGAAACTTTTTGCGCCGCTAGGTGGCGCCCTATTTTTTTCATACAAATCATGTGCGAACGCGGTATTCGTCGAGCGCGTCAGGCATACGACAAAACTTGCACTCGGCTTACCGCACTCACTTCTTTACTCGCACACCTATTCTGGTATTTAAGAACATTTTTTTTCTATTTGATTCTGAAGTTTCGGTGTTAGCTTTATTTATGGCAAAATTGACGAAAGCTAGTCGTATATTGACGATTACGCTAACATTTTTTTTTACTCTAGCTAGGCATTAGCTCAGCAGCGTAAACACACGTGTTAGCGACACTAGCCAAAGCTCCACGCATGTCTAGTCTGGAGTAACAGGCTCTCAAGAAGGCTGCGGAAACAACTGTTAGGTGCCAACAGATTTTTATCTTGAAGGTGGTTGCTAGTAGCCGTGGATTAGAAAACACCCTACCACTATGTTATTATCTCCTCACGATGTTGGTTTTTTTTTTATAGTTGTAAATTTTAATCATTTAATAATTTTATATTTCATTAAAAAGATACAATTTAAAATATATTATGAAATTAAAAACGAATAATACGAATAACAAAACTAATTTAATAGGCCACTCCGGATAGAACCTGACGGAAAGGTACCCATAACGCTCGTGGTATTGTCGCGTTTTATAGCATTGGATAACCTTTGCGCCAGGTACGATCCGGAGATTAGTAAGTTAAAAAATCTGTCACTAGCATCTAATTAGCAGTAATCTAGTAGCCCTGTTTAGTGCCATTTTTTCGGGACCTCGGACCGGAAAAATCAGACCCAATCTACGGCCAAAATGTCGCTGTCTCGTACCTTCGCAGATCTAATGCCTGCTGTATAGTGTTAATACTTAGTCGTTGTATGAGCTCTTGTGAATGTCTCTAGTGGGCCAGTCTTTTACAATTACTCGTGCGATTAGTATCGATAATAATATTCTCGAGATAACGTTACTGGTGACATTAACGTTATCTCGAGATAATTGGTCCGGAATAAGATCCAAGATCAGGCTTGTCGGTTACGTTGGGGACTTCCAAACTGGACAGGGAAGTTTTAATTGAATTACGAGCTCCCCGCACCCCGCTACCCCGCACCCACCGCGGGATTAAATACTGACATAATTATTATATTTGTCATGCATAAAAAAATACTGGTCCAAAAATCTTAATTACATTTTTTGAACAAGTATTTTCCATATTATATGATCTAATATTAGATTGGAATTGGTAAATATTGCATAAGTTATTTTTAGACGTTGTATGAATTATTTTTTTAATTATATAAACCGTTTAAGGTTAATGATTGATATCGATAAAACTGTAAATTCATTATTCAGTCCATGACATCGGCTTAATAGGTACTTTAGAATAATTACCATTCCCATAAATAAAAGAACAAGTTAAACCGCGGAGATAACCCGCGAGTCCGCCATCAAACAACCTAATCTGCACCAAAAATATGTTTTATCGTCTAACTTGAGAATTAGGGCCGTCTGACGGCACGCCGCGGGCGGGTAAGGGTTCTTCAAATAAAAATGTCTAGTGCTGGTATGGTTTGTTAAAGATTCAAGTGTAAAATCTGCCATCAAGCATCTAATGGTGTTTCGGCAGCTTCTTTGAGGACCAGTTCTTCCAGACTACGCATGTATCTTCGGTCAGAGATCTAACTCATATACTTTGTTGTAGGTATTTTGTAAAAAAGATATGACTTCTATTGTTTTTAAAGGCAAAGAAGAAGATAGCTGGCTATATATCATATTTGTTATCCGCGAGGTTACTATAATTAATATTTATTTTACTATCGACCGTGGGTTAAACGTGTTTGGATGATCGCGTCAGAACATCTTGGCGTAACTGAGATGACTTTAATGCATGTACACAGACTACTTCGTTCAATCACTAAACTTGTACACATTAGTAAAAACATATCATCTCTATACATCTAGATTCAATTTTTTTTTGCATAAGTAGTCTTTTTTCTTTGTGCTCTATAGTCCTCGGTACTAAAGTGTAGATTGTATGACGTGGGCACAGTAAACAGTGCGGTCAGTGTGTTGGGAAGTGTTGGCAATAAACATGTTACTTAGTACTCCATACAGCCTGGAGTCGGTGCCGCGCCGGGGGGAACCACGGGTGTTTTAACCCAGTATAGTTTAATGTATTTAACTATCATAGTTTTGGTATTTAATTATATTTATCTTATCTAATGATGCCAGGTTTTGGGCAAAGGATAAATTATATTTTGGATAATTTATTTTAAGTTTATTTTATTAGAAAAAAATAACTTTAACTCTTTAATTAATTTTTGCTCATGTTATCGCCTTGTATGTAAAATATATTAAATATAACAGCATTATAAATAGCTGTGTACAGGCTGCCATGCAAATTAATTTAGCCCGTACTAAAATTATATGTAATATTTATATGTTGTGATTGGCGCAATATAAATGTATGTATTTAAACCGCCATCATGTTACATGTGCTGTTAAAGTTTATACCGTGGAAGTTTGCCTCCACATTCATAGTGCGGACCGCGAAGGAGTGGAATTCTTTGCCAAGCTCCCTGTTCCTTGAGACCTACAATCTGGCGGTTTTTAAAACAAGAATGAACCATTTTTTTTTGCGTACTCCACCTTAGATCATAATATCGCTAACCATCATGTGTGGTAAGTTGTGATCAAGCGCAAAACCATTTACTGTAAAAACAAACTTGTGGTAGCCTCCCACTTTGTAAGCGATACTGATTGTTGCGAGGACAAGGCTGAGGAAATGGCTCCGGATAATAAAAGCTGTGATATAAGGAGCACGAGGGGAGCTAGTGCTCTTCCCTTACAGAGTATACAGAGCTTGAAACTAGGCGATAACATTTCTCTATATTTTATTAGTGAATAAAAATCAAAAACTTTGTTTTGAGGTGATGGAAATTATCATAAAAAAAAATGTGTCGCGTCCCAGGACGCCTGGCAGATGTGAAACATCGACATTATTTAGTAATATGGACGCGTGAGGTGGCGACGCGTCGCCACGACAGACATCGGGCTTACGTGCGGCTAGAGATGTCACACATCAAAAACAATTAAGTTTCGGAACATCAAAGATATTAAGATGGCTATATGTTTAGAGAAACTAAGATACATACAACTAGATTCAATAAAGAACACATTTGTAAGTTCATATCCACTCACTGCATTAGTGTAAATGAGAGTGAGTAACAATAAACGAGCTTTATTTTTTTATTGACTTGAAGTATAATTTGTCTCACTTTATTATATTGATTATTTCATCAAGTGTCATCCGCTAATCCGCAGTTAGCCTTCATGATGGATAGCCTATATGTCTCGCCTTTTGAGAGATAGTTGCGACACCCAGCAGTGGGTACGTGCAATGGGCTGCTTTTGCTTATATCTGAAAAAGAAACCAGTTAACTAGTTATATGTGGCTCACAATAAATTATTACAATGTATGTGTGTTTGCGAGAAGATAACTGATGCAGCATTTTATATAATATCAGTTCTCAAGCAGCGAGCAGAAAGTAATATCTAAGCATTTCTTAAGTTACCACTTACCGAGACCATTACCGCTCAGCTGCTGCAGCGCTTCATTCTGTGTGTAATTGCAGCGCTGCAGCGCTTTGCTTCCAGATATTATTGCTATCAGCTTACGTTTGTTTTTGCTTATTAGTGGAAACGGTGAACCTCAGATATTGCTACCTTCACAGATAACTGCTATTTCTAAGTTGCAGTGAAACTGACAAGAGTTTGAACATTTTCTATCTGATACATTTTAACCAAACACTGTAAAAATTTGACATTGACCAAATAGATGGTTTGACATGTAATAATAGTTGTAGAAAACGATTCATAAGTTACAAAAAAAATGGGCTGCCGAGCTAGTAAAATAAAATTATAGTTATTTAACGCCATCTAGCGGCATATGAGCACTTGGAGACCGCTATCAAACAACCTTACATATGTATTATATACATTCTTTGTGTACTTTCTTGGAGTTGGTTGCCTGGAAGATATCGCTCGTAGCGATAAGCTCGCCAGTAATGACACTAGCTTCTAAGTACTTTAAGTGTTTTCTGTAATGTATTTTCTTTTTTAATAAAGTATTTATTTATCTATCTATCTTATTACATTGTCGACCTCGTTGGCGTAAAGGTTACCATGCCGGTCTGCTAATCAGAAGGTTCCGGGTTCGATTCCCGGCCCGGTCAACATCTTTGTGCTTAACTAAATTTGTTGGCTGTGGGTCTGGGTGTTAAATATGTATTTATATATAATATGTATGTATGTATATGTAGTATATCAGCTGTGTTAGCAACCATAATACGAGCTAGAAATGGTTCAGTATGGGGCTAACCAGCCGTGTGTGAATGTGTCCTAATATTTAAAAAAAAAAAAAAAAAACATTTAAGTACAAGAACTATGTGAAATTGATATAAGAAAAATATATTATAATGTCTTGAATTTATGAAATTCCATCAAAAATATGAAGTGTGACTACTTTTACAGCGCTAATATAATATTGCGAATACTTCAAAGCGACTATACTAATTTAATAAGAATCTTATCATAAAGAAATAGCTTGATAAAAATGATTTGAAATACAGTGGAAACACAATTCTAGGTTATTTTTGTAATACAACCTTATAATTTCACTGACACTAATAGTCTAGTCAACAAGTTCAAAAACGTGTTAAATAGACATAAAGCTCCTAAAAATATGTGCCATAGCTCATTCGATGCGGAATGACGTCTAGAAAAATGTTTTTTAAGGGTTTTTAGCACATAAAAAATTGCGATTATTAAGTTATTAACGAAAAACTAAATACCTTTTTTTTTCTTATTTTGTTTGTGGTATTAAATTAAAAGTCTTTATTTAACCACAAAAAAACGGACAATTTATTTTAGTTATTAATAATATAGTTTTCTAATGTTCTATAGTTTAAACACTGCGATCGTAGCTACTCGGTGTTTCAATTAAACGGCGCGAGCGGGCGAGACGGGCGGCGTGCGTTCTGCGCGTGAGTTGGCTTTGCACTGGCGAGCGGCCGCGCCAGCGCGCTATTGTTTTCAGCCCTATTGTCTTGCGCGCTGGGTGGTCCGGCGCAGGCTTTTTTAGCATTTAGCCCGTACGACACGATCACGACTTTTTAGTCGTGAGCGTGTCGTTATGTGGCCCTGCCACATGTTAATAACAATCGCAATTTTTTATGTGCTAAAAAACCCTTAAAAAACATTTTTCTAGACGTCATTCCGCATCGAATGAGCTATGGCACATATTTTTAGGAGCTTTATGTCTATTTAACACGTTTTTGAACTTGTTGACTAGACTATACATATGAAGCGCCTGTAGCTCTGCTTAATAAGATGTCAAAGTTCAGCAGCGGTCGATGCGGACAGTCTTTGATGGGTGACCATTTTTGAATTGAACATTTTTTAAGGCTATAATTTTAAAAGTTACCTTTACATCTAGACGCTACCGGGGTTGGCTTAGAACAAGTAGCGTTAAGCCAAGCTCTTGGTTGGTTTGGAAACTCAAAGACACTAGAGCCTGGTCACTTAGCCAATTCGAAATTATTATCTATTATTTATCAGTTGGCACAATCTGATTGTTCTTACAAGTCTGATGGTTCAAGCAAAAGCACTTAGTTCCGATTAAATGATAGCCGTGTGGAAGAGTGGCTTTTTAACACAGGAAATAATAAGTGGCGTCGCGTGACCGCGCTAGCACCACGCTATGCTGGGAACCATACAAACACACACACACACACACACACACACACACACAGACACATACGAACGTCAACTGACCTACTCGTATTTTTTATATAAAGATACGTAAAAATCGTTAATTTATACTAAGCTTTGTAAAATTACTGTTTGAAATCATCACCTACTTTTTCTAGCTCTTCTTCGTATGAGCTAAGTGGCCAAGCTCAGGTGTCGAGAGTTTTCAAGACGCCTTGGATCTCTGGCGGGAATCGAAAATTAGATCTAAGAAACATAAGACGTTCGCACGCCTAACTAAGCTATCACTACTTTAGCTTTATAGTTCACTATCATCCCGTCCCGGCTTCGCACGGGCTCCAAAATATAATATTATCTGAAAGCAAAGAGAAAGAAAATATAGCCTATGTTTCTTGGGGATAATGTAGCTTCCCAACGGTGAATTTTTTTTCAAATCGGTCCAGTGGTTTTAGAGTCTATACGCGTCAAACAAGCAATTAATCAAACTTTTCCTCTTTATAATATTGGTATATATTTATTAGTTTGCAACACATGTATGACACAAAGCTATGTTACATGTACCCTGTTATGATATTGACTTGTAAATTGTAAATTGTGAATTTATTAATAAAGAACTTTGACTTTGACTATAGGGCGTAGCAAGAGGCACTGGCTAGCTTTGCTCCGAGGCAAGCTAGACAATGTCTTTACATTATTAGTTGGGTTAAACGAAAGTCGAACATAAATGCTGTATGTGTAAGCTACTTTAATCATATAACCACAAAAACTTTCATACAACGTACGCGCGATGTTTAAATGATCCGCGAAAACAAATCAAACTCAACTCAAACACCGGAACTGAGTCCAAAATCCCCGTAACGAGTAAAGTTGTAAGCGAACCGTACCGGCGGCGGCGGGTGGTGTTGGTAGCGGCTGACCGCTCCTCATTATCAAGTTAACTAGTGAGCACCGCGCGGCCCCCGGGACTTACTCGGCTTGCGACATCAATATATTAATTACTATAGCATATTCTTATATATAAAATGTCCATATCACAATGTTAATTACCGTACTCCTCCGAAACGGCTTGACCGATTTTTACCAAATTTTATATTATTCAGTTGGTTTGAGAATCGGCTACTACCTTATTTTCATACCCCTAAGTTAGGCAAAACATTTGCCGGGACAGCTAGTCTTCTTATATATAAAATTTCGTGTCACAGTGTTTGTTACCGTACTCCTCCAAAACGGCTTGACCAATTTTTTCCAAATTTTATATACGTAGGTCTGAGAATCGGCTACTGTATATTTAGAAATAATTATTAAGTCATAACAACGTTTGCCGGATCAGCTAGTAACTATATAAGCATAAGCAGCCCACGATACGTTCCCGCTGCTGAGTCTCGGGTCCTTCCCTCACGAAGAGAGAGATACAGGCCATAATCCATCACGCTGGCCAAGTGCGGGTTGGCGGATGAACCACGTCTTGGGATATTATGGTTCTCAAATGTGTTGGTTTCCTCACAATGTATTCTTTCACTGTAAAGCGAGTGCAAATCCTTGTCACATAACTTGAAAAACAAGTCATTGGTGTAGGGCCGGGATCGAACAAAGGGCCGTCTGATTGAAAAGCAGACGTTTATAACCACCAAGTCACACTCGCTTTTCTTACTATGTACACTTTATTTATTTTTTTTGTTTATAGATTAAGTCTCTCCTTAGTCGTATCCCTCATTACTGGGGTGTCCCTGCAGTATTTATTCCCTGGGGGAGATGCCCTTTGACAAGTACAATCACGGTAGATGCCTAACTCCTTCCATATAAGACAACATTTCGGTTTCCTCATGATGATATCTCCCACCGTAAAGCAAGTGTAAAATGATGTCGGTTTACTACTTTTAAATATTACTAGTAGCTGCGACCCGCGCTGTTAACCGCATAAAGGATACAAAGAAGTTAATCCGAGGCATAAAGGATACAAAGAAGTTAATCCGAGGTAAAAGTAGTCTATGTCTTAATCCAAAGTCTTCATAGAAAATCTCATCAAAATCGGTCCAGCAGTTGGAGCGTGAAAGAGTAACATACATTTTGAAGTTGTTTGCATATCCCACAGGAACCACAATATGTGTTAATCCAAGATCTAACCTATCTTTACACCATAACATATCTTCATAATTTCATCAAAATTGGTTCAGCCGTTTGAGCGTGAAGAAGTAACAAACATACACACTTACTTTCTCATTTATAATATTAGTAAGAAGTAAGATATTTACTACTACTTAGCATCATTAGCTCATGAAAGCAAAGATATCTTCTTCTTATATATAAAATTTCCATGTCACAGTGTTTGTTACCGTACTCCTCCGAAAGGGCTTGACTGATTTTTTCCAAATTGTATATGCATATTCAGTAGGTCTGAGAATCGGCTACTGTATATTTAGAAATACTTATTAAGACAAAACAACATTTGCCGGGTCAGCTAGTATAATATAAACTTACATATATATCACCGGTCTACAAAAGGCAGTCTCCGCTCAGCAGATAACAAATGGCCTACTTACAGTACAGTGTAAGCCACACGCCACCATTCAGCTGAAACCATCCACCAAATATAGGAAGGATAGTGCTAAAAGGTGTATTGTTACCAAATTACTGGGACCCCCGGCCTTACCACTCACTCACTAGTGAGCCCGGGCACACTCACATACAATCCTTTTTAAATGCTATGCGACCGGCCCTGTAACATCACTATTCACAGTTGGCATAATTTTACAAACAAATACCTAAAATGTAATATTTCTACATTATTGTGACAGTAGCATAACTTGTATTAAAGCACTTATGTAAAATTCCAATTAGTAGGTTGAAATAGTATGAACAAACTCAAAGATACCTCCACCTACAATTTGATTTAAGGTAAGCTTACCATCCAAGCTATAATTGGATAGCAGAGTTCCCAAAATGCTGGCAGCATTGCCCCATTGAATAGCTAAACCCAGCCTTTGTAAAAAATAGTTATCAGCTCTTTCTCTGGAGCCAGCTGGATCTCCAGAAGCGAGGACCATTGATGACCACGAGAATAATTGATTATGTATGTAACACATGGAAGGGTCAAGTCGCATATCATCATGACATGACTTTGTAGTATAAAATAAATAAATATACTACAAAGTCATGTCAAATCAAGAAAGAAATTAATTTATAGCTTATTACGTAGGTTTTCTCAAGTTATACTTACTAATACAGAAACAAATATTTTTTATATACTTTAAGGTTGTGTACGTACAATAATTATGTGCTAAGAATCGAAGAAGTAAGTACATTTTGTGGTACGTTCTTGGGACACTGTGCCCCGCGCTAAGTATCTTGCGATCCTGTGTTGCGGGGCTACAGTTTTATCCGCGCCGAAACAGCAAACTAGGATATTCTAGTTCGCTGGCGCCGAACCATTTGCCACTACACACTTAAATTAACTATTAAAAACTTACGTTACAAGAAAGAAATACACAAAAAGAATGAGAATAAAAAGAAACTAAACTATAACAGAGAGAACAGATGATAAAAATAAACAGATTGAGTGACAGTCGTGATTTTGACATTTTAAACGAAATAAAGTGTTGCCAGGTTGTGATTATAACTATCCATTTTGTTTAGAGCATTGATTATTATAATATTTTATTAATTAACTATAATGCACAGAGTTATTCTAAAATGTCACTCTATCAACTAGTTCCTGAAGAGTAATTATAATTGTGTATTATAGGAAAAAAGATTGGTCAAATTTAACTAACGCGGGATAACAGGCTTGAGTGTGGTGGCGTGTGTATGTTTGTGTGCGCGTGCGTGTGTGTATGTTTGTGTAACATTACATTTAATTTAAAAATCGGCATATTAATAATTAATTAATAAATATCAGCTACTCTACAGACTTGTTTAATATGACACATATTTTTCACAGATGGCAGAAACAATTTTTATAATTCTCTTTAAAAGAAAGCAACTCTGAGTACGGCCGCTGAATACACGAAAGATATTGTTTTATTGTATCTCTCGCGTTCGTATTTTCATTTTGTTTTAGTCGTATGGTTCCCTAGATAGTTATTTTTGATGTCTGTTAGGTTGTGTTGTTGTATCGGTTCTGTGGGAACCGGAGGGGACAATAGCAATGTTTATCTCGGACTCGATATATATTTTTTCAAAGTATTCCTTACTCTTCGATACCATTAGCCGTTATATTATTTGATTCTATTATTTTGGGTGAAAAAATTTTGGAATTGTTTAAATCTACATAACAGCGAAACACAAACCACATCTTTACCAATATTATAAAGAGGAAAAGTTTGGTTGTTTGTTTGTTTGACGCAAATAAGCTCCGAAACTACTGGATCGATTTAAAAAAATCTTTCACCGTTGGAAAGCTACATTATCTCCGAGTAACATAAGCTATATTTTGTTTCTCTTTGCTACTCAGATTATTTTACAACCCGTGCGAGGCCGGGACGGGATGCTAGTCTATGACTTTCTTAGATGTTGTTGCCAGTCGGCAGGAAGAGCCAAAGATAAAGATATAATTATACCAAAGAGTCTTAGTATAATTGGTATAGTATTTAAAGTATGTGAATAGAAAGAAAATAAACGTAGCAGTTATTTTTTACAACTGAATTTAACTACTAGCATCGCCCCGCAGTGTCAAAGTACAATCAGTTCAGTCTCTAAACTTCAAGCAGTTTAGAGTTCATTCATACATATTATTAAGTACATTTTATCTTACAATTAAATCCAATTGAACATCTTCTGTCTTGCCATAAAATTGTATTTTTATGCCGGAAATGTTTTCATGTTTCTGAATGATGCCATAGCAGCGGCGCCGCCATAATGCTTCCAAATCCATCCATCGCGTCGAGTAAATGAGTAATTTCCATGTAAAATGAGCGGGCGAATGTGTCGGAACGCGTCGTGGCCATGTGATTGGAATTATGGAAGTATTCAATTAATTCCGGACGCAGTTCGTCCGCCATTCCATTACGAGGCGCGCTGCAATCTGCCTCGGACACTGGCCGACTAATTGCACACACACCGAGGATATTGCTTACAACAAATGCAAAGGAAGCTTTCTCTGGAAGAGTTTGTTTTATTTATTTTTTACTACAAAATCATAAATCTCTTGTGCTCAATCATAATTCACCTATAATAATGTCTAAACCTATATATGCTGTTGAAATTTCGACAATTTGTTAAACATAGTATTATTGACAATTACGAGTATCAAAGATTTAAATTAAAGAGAACAAAGGGTCAAAGAAATAAAAAAAAACTCAATTAAAAAAAAAACAAAACAGTTTTAGTACTTAGAGAGCCAGTAATTCCAAACTTAGCATATTCCACCATCGACCAGAGAGTCGTTATCTTTATCTTTATCTTTATCTTTATCTTTATCTTTATCTTTATCTTTATCTTTATCTTTATCTTTATCTTTATCTTTATCTTTATCTTTATCTTTATCTTTATCTTTATCTTTATCTTTATCTTTATCTTTATCTTTATCTTTATCTTTATCTTTATCTTTATCTTTATCTTTATCTTTATCTTTATCTTTATCTTTATCTTTATCTTTATCTTTATCTTTATCTTTATCTTTATCTTTATCTTTATCTTTATCTTTATCTTTATCTTTATCTTTATCTTTATCTTTATCTTTATCTTTATCTTTATCTTTATCTTTATCTTTATCTTTATCTTTATCTTTATCTTTATCTTTATCTTTATCTTTATCTTTATCTTTATCTTTATCTTTATCTTTATCTTTATCTTTATCTTTATCTTTATCTTTATCTTTATCTTTATCTTTATCTTTATCTTTATCTTTATCTTTATCTTTATCTTTATCTTTATCTTTATCTTTATCTTTATCTTTATCTTTATCTTTATCTTTATCTTTATCTTTATCTTTATCTTTATCTTTATCTTTATCTTTATCTTTATCTTTATCTTTATCTTTATCTTTATCTTTATCTTTATCTTTATCTTTATCTTTATCTTTATCTTTATCTTTATCTTTATCTTTATCTTTATCTTTATCTTTATCTTTATCTTTATCTTTATCTTTATCTTTATCTTTATCTTTATCTTTATCTTTATCTTTATCTTTATCTTTATCTTTATCTTTATCTTTATCTTTATCTTTATCTTTATCTTTATCTTTATCTTTATCTTTATCTTTATCTTTATCTTTATCTTTATCTTTATCTTTATCTTTATCTTTATCTTTATCTTTATCTTTATCTTTATCTTTATCTTTATCTTTATCTTTATCTTTATCTTTATCTTTATCTTTATCTTTATCTTTATCTTTATCTTTATCTTTATCTTTATCTTTATCTTTATCTTTATCTTTATCTTTATCTTTATCTTTATCTTTATCTTTATCTTTATCTTTATCTTTATCTTTATCTTTATCTTTATCTTTATCTTTATCTTTATCTTTATCTTTATCTTTATCTTTATCTTTATCTTTATCTTTATCTTTATCTTTATCTTTATCTTTATCTTTATCTTTATCTTTATCTTTATCTTTATCTTTATCTTTATCTTTATCTTTATCTTTATCTTTATCTTTATCTTTATCTTTATCTTTATCTTTATCTTTATCTTTATCTTTATCTTTATCTTTATCTTTATCTTTATCTTTATCTTTATCTTTATCTTTATCTTTATCTTTATCTTTATCTTTATCTTTATCTTTATCTTTATCTTTATCTTTATCTTTATCTTTATCTTTATCTTTATCTTTATCTTTATCTTTATCTTTATCTTTATCTTTATCTTTATCTTTATCTTTATCTTTATCTTTATCTTTATCTTTATCTTTATCTTTATCTTTATCTTTATCTTTATCTTTATCTTTATCTTTATCTTTATCTTTATCTTTATCTTTATCTTTATCTTTATCTTTATCTTTATCTTTATCTTTATCTTTATCTTTATCTTTATCTTTATCTTTATCTTTATCTTTATCTTTATCTTTATCTTTATCTTTATCTTTATCTTTATCTTTATCTTTATCTTTATCTTTATCTTTATCTTTATCTTTATCTTTATCTTTATCTTTATCTTTATCTTTATCTTTATCTTTATCTTTATCTTTATCTTTATCTTTATCTTTATCTTTATCTTTATCTTTATCTTTATCTTTATCTTTATCTTTATCTTTATCTTTATCTTTATCTTTATCTTTATCTTTATCTTTATCTTTATCTTTATCTTTATCTTTATCTTTATCTTTATCTTTATCTTTATCTTTATCTTTATCTTTATCTTTATCTTTATCTTTATCTTTATCTTTATCTTTATCTTTATCTTTATCTTTATCTTTATCTTTATCTTTATCTTTATCTTTATCTTTATCTTTATCTTTATCTTTATCTTTATCTTTATCTTTATCTTTATCTTTATCTTTATCTTTATCTTTATCTTTATCTTTATCTTTATCTTTATCTTTATCTTTATCTTTATCTTTATCTTTATCTTTATCTTTATCTTTATCTTTATCTTTATCTTTATCTTTATCTTTATCTTTATCTTTATCTTTATCTTTATCTTTATCTTTATCTTTATCTTTATCTTTATCTTTATCTTTATCTTTATCTTTATCTTTATCTTTATCTTTATCTTTATCTTTATCTTTATCTTTATCTTTATCTTTATCTTTATCTTTATCTTTATCTTTATCTTTATCTTTATCTTTATCTTTATCTTTATCTTTATCTTTATCTTTATCTTTATCTTTATCTTTATCTTTATCTTTATCTTTATCTTTATCTTTATCTTTATCTTTATCTTTATCTTTATCTTTATCTTTATCTTTATCTTTATCTTTATCTTTATCTTTATCTTTATCTTTATCTTTATCTTTATCTTTATCTTTATCTTTATCTTTATCTTTATCATAACCGCGGTCGATGCGGTCGGTGTTTGGATGGGTGACCATACACAAGACTCGTTTTTCAAATAGCCTTTTCATTTGGTCGCTACCGTGGGTCAGATGACACGTTAAATAATTGTGGGTACCGGCTATTAGTCTTAGTACAAGCAGTCGTTAAGTCAAGAGACATTTGGGCAGCTTGAAAACTCCCGACACTAAAGCTTCGCCACTTAGCTCATACGAAGAAGTATAAGAAGATTATCTGACAATTTAGCCTGTAAGCACTCGTAAGTTAACTTAACATAAAGATTTTTCATAAAGTGAACCTCTCTTAGTTTGCATTCCTCACTGCTAACAAAACAGTGTCAGGGAAAAAGCTCAGAGATTCCCAACATTTGAATTCAAACGACATCCCGCCTCGAGTCTGGTTTCTTTCCGTTTTGTTTATTTGAATGGCGCGCCATCTCGACATTATGTTGTTTGTTTTTACTCAACTTGCTAAAAAGTGCTTTCAAAACTGTATTGAAGAAAAATATGTTTCGTTCTCGGTTAGCTTTTCAGTTTTTGGAATCAGTATACCAAAAAATGTTTTCTTTTATGTTTCTTGTGTATTCGTTTTCTTTGTCACAAAACAAATGGCTCTTTCTTTCTTTCTTTCAACAATTCAATATTACCGCTATAGTCAAAGGCAATTCTTCAAAAAACTCGTGATAGCTTTTAAAAGTTATAATAGCTCACTAGCGTTCTAGTAAATATTTGTTACAAGTTAATAACAATAATTGGCCAAGTTTTTTATCATTGTTATTTTGGAGCCCCTCTTCAATATTATTTTTTAAATAATTTTATAATCTATTTATTAATTTACTACAAAATTCAATATTCTTGAATGTATAGAGGGTCTAACAAATATCGTTATAAAGATCGAGTAAATAACTGCTTAAAAATTACTAATACATTTGTTGTATGCCCCCTCCCCCCCTCAAATATTTATTTTATTTAAATTTTGTAATTTTTTTTGATAGTTAATTTATACATTTGTATATTTTGTGAAAATTTTAAGTATCTAGAAGCTACCGTTAAAAAATATAAAAAGTATAAGTTTATTGTATAGGGACCCTCTTAATTTTTTTTGTATTTGGAAATAAGACACAAGACCGACGCAGGTGGCACATGCAGAGGGAGGCCTATACCCAGCAGTGGGAAAAAAAGGGCTGTGGATGATGATGATGATGATTTGGAAATACATATCTTGTGAAAGTTTCAGCTTTCTAGCTATTACGGTTTCTGAGATACAGTTTGGAGACAGACAGACAGACAGTCAGACACACAGCGGAGGCTTAGTAATAGGGTCCTGTTTTTACCTTTTAGGTAGGGAACCCTAAAAATGACATAACGCACCGCGCGATCCAAGAAAAGACGAATTTAGTTGATTTTCAGTATTAGTTGGAGAAGCAATCACCATAACTGTAGTTATGAAGAGTTACCTCGGAGGAGGTGTCCTGCCGCACGAGCCGGCCCGGGGAGCCAATCCACCAAGTTTAATCGAACGTCACTCGAGCGCCAGATTGCACCTGATGGATACTTGGGACGCGTAGATTACTCCAATAGATACCAACTAGAGATTATATAGAAATAATATACTTTCTTCGATATAGAATAAAGTAATGATTTACTTAGACAAGCACCTAACCTATTACTACTTAGGTGATATTATTCAATATTTTCAGAATATAATTTGATGTACCCGTGAAACTCAAGAATTATGTTTGTGACTTAAGTATTATGAGATACAAACGTAATTCTAATTTATACATACTTATAAGGTGAACTTTGACAACTAAATGGGGAACTTTGTAACCTGAACTAAATTTGTCAAAAAAGGGTTATTTATTGTTCATTAAAGAGGTACATACACTTATAAACCTACCTAGGTATTCATTCTTCTTCCTTGCCTTATCCCACTAGGTGGGATCGGCAGCAAATTTTCTTCTTCCATTCTCGTCTATCAGTCGTCGTCTCTACACACACTCCTTTCTCTCATTTCCTCATTCACACACTCCATCCATGTTTACCTAATGAATGAATGACTAAGTATTTATTGCCAAAATAAATTTGTAATAACATGAATCACAATTTTTTTTTACAGCATCTGTCAAAGTAAATCCATGCTAGCACGTTATCGTAGAATTAATCCGAGCTCGGCGGCGAGCCGTTCTGTCTGCAGCTTCATAGCGGAAACCAGATCGAACCGGTTATGGGACTTCCACAGATTAATGAGCATAGATTCCATAACTTGGTACAAGGGTAGCCTCGACACGGCAACACTTGTGGTCTGAACTGCTCTCTAGTTTGATCAAATGGAGCGGAATCGCTGGCAACATATAGATAAGGACTCAACTTTGATAAGATTACATTTTGCGCTTAAACACAAAATCTTGTAACAGTTTGGTACCATAGCACAGTCCAGTTTTGAGATGAATAGAAATCTAAAATATTCAGTGTTTTCACGGTGAATTCCATAAAATGAAATAAGAGCAAATAGTTCCTTTAGTTTTTTTTTTCATGTAAAGTTGATCTTGTTTACCATTTGTACAACTTAGTAGCTATTATTGCATATAATGTAAAAATGTGTTGTGCTTATTTTCGTTTGTTTATCTCAATTCAGTATCAGACACAGAAAATATAATTTTCTGAAGCGTTAAAAGACATATTTTTCGGATTTTATTTAAAAGTACACTTACAGCTAGGTATTTGACCAACAGGGCGCGTATTCAACTTGTGTAATTCTCGAGCCTCAGGTGGAGCATGCTTATTCAGGAATAACTAGTTCTCGAGAAGTCCGCCAGAACATCGTAAGATTCTTGGCGAGAGAATCAACTTTACCGATGCGAGCATAGGCTAGACATTGCCCTACCATCTTGCACATCGATGATGTGTTTCTCGCCAATGCTTGTATCAGTAGGTTACACTTTACCAAAGGTCTCAGATGTGTTCGGAAATCCAATTTCCATGTGCCGAGGAGTGTATGATATTCCCGTGTGAGATACAGAGTGACCTCACACGCATCTGTGCCCCGACAACACACACATATTATATAAACTGTGTACAGAGCCACTGCCAACTTACTAACGCCTTTTAAGGGCTTTAATACGTATGGACATACAACTTTTGCCTGGAAGAGATCGCTTTAAGCGATAAGGCTGCCAATTGTGGCACACTATTTTTTTTAGTTATTAATTTATCTTTAGTTTTAAGTGTGTATCCAATAAAGTATTACCTATCTATCTTTCTATCCCTTACTTATGTTCTACGAGATTTTGAAAAATTCGCACAAAATATTTACCTTTATAAATTATGCTAGAATCCTTTTTAAAATTCCTATTTTACGTACTACAGCAAGGCATATGACCAGTAGGGCGTAGGTATGACTGGCTCTTGAGGAGGCTGCCCGAGGACATCATTAAGTTCTAAGCGACAGATTTTTCAATTTGTGGATGGTAGCTTCCCAGACGAGCGCTACACTAAAGTGGAGGCGAGCCGTTCTGGCTCAGACTCCGTCCCCACTTGGACACCCTGGGGCATTGGACGCGGGGGCGTCCGGTCCATCACACCAGCGATCCCGAGACCTCCCGAAGAGACAGTGGCTTGGGTTGTCCCAGGACATCGTTGCGCTGTAGAGGGGGGCACCGCTCGGACTGCGGATAGCGACCTGGACAGGGAGAACAGCGGTATTGCGCTACGTGATCCTGCATCCCTGCCCCCGTCGTGAGATGGGACACCGTGAGCTTGTAGTCGGTAGTGACGGCCCTCTGGCCCTCGAGCCCGACATACCCCGCCCGCCTCGTCCAGGCTTGTAGCGGGAGATGCGTAAATGCATTTACTCACGAAAAAAAAGCTCTAGATAATGCTTTACCACCATGCAATCTAGTAACCGTGTATACAACTTTACAGAATATTCGCTGCAGTTCTGGGGAATGAAGTTTATAGAGCGCGCCAAAATACGAGTCCGCCGGGAGCACGCGATGCACTCAGCATGCACTGGCTATACTAGCTGCGCCCTGCAGCGTTACCCGCTTTCATCCAGGACAAAAGAAGTTCATCCGGGATAAAAAGAAGCCTACGCATTAATCCAATGTCTAACCTATCTTCATAGTAAATCTCATCAAAATCGGTCAAACCATTTGAGTGTGAAGGTGTAACATAGATTTTGAAGTTATTTGTGTATCCCACGGGTTATACGTTTTCAATACAAATAACTTATCAAATAATTCAATTTATGAGGAACAGATTATATTCCTAAAAAGAATATGATAGTTATTTATTCCATATTTTTTTTCCATGGTTAGTTATTTTCTACTCTAAATAAAGAAGGTTCAAATCACAAACGACCCCTGCTTTTTAATCTAGTATTTTTATATAAATTTATTTATTTTAAAGTCTTTTAAAATAGTTATACATTTTGAAAGTCTTTAATTACTATATTTTCCAATCACTCCGTCTAGACAGTCGCTGAATTTTAATTACAATATTCACGAGTATATGTAATTAAAATAATATTTAGTAAAGGCCTTTCAGTAAACATACAACATTAGTATATATTATCATTTTATATGTATTTAATAACAGATCATGAATATTTTATATTGTAGATTCGTAATTCAAAGGGCTTTTGGCTCAGATAGTATATCAGATAGATAGTATTACAAAAAGGTTAAAGCAACTTTTACTACATTTTTTAATTCATTTTCGTTTGACCGTTAAGACGAAGATTAGGGCCATAAACTTGATTTTACAGTTTTTCGCAAAAAATTGGAAACGGTAAAAATATAGCTAAAAAGCCGTCTAAAGAGTCGCTCTTAGAATATTTATACTTAATTTGGTAGCAATCAGACTTGAAAAATTAATATTAGATTTTTTTTATTTATTTTTTTATCCTTGATAGGTTAGCGTTTGACTACAGCTAGCCTGATGTTAAGCTGCACTGCAGTCTACGGTGTGGCACGCTTACCTAGAAGATACCTATTAACTCTACTTTTGAAGGCCCCCGGATGATACCTCTCAGGAAACAGAGACTCAGGTAGTGAGTTCCAAAGCTTCGCAGTCCTAACAATAAAGGTCGACGCAAAGCGTTTTGTACGAACGTTTGGAACTTCAACTCTGTATCGATTTTTCAAACCAGTTTCTTTTCTGACTAGCTTCCCGTCCCGGCTTCGCACGGTCTCTAAAATAATCTAAGAAGCAAAGAGAAACAAACTATAGCCTATGTTGCTCGGGGATAATATAACTTCCCATCAGTGAAATAATTTTTCAAATCAGTGCAGTAGTTTCGGAGGCTATTCGCGACAAGCAAACAAACAATCAAACGTTTCCTCTTTATAATATTGGTATAGTTTGATATGACTGATTGGTACTAAAACAAGTGTTAATATTCTTACAGTAGTTTCATAGACCACCTTTAAGCAATTTCTTTTTTTACTATTTATAGCAAAAAAACTGTAAACTCAAGATTTTTCCCTTATCTTTGACTTAAAGTTTAATTATAAATTTATAATTGCTCGCTAATGTCTTATATATTTTTAAGTTAGAGCAACACACAGGAGAAGGGCGGCGCGAAAGTTGAACTTCCGTGATTTAAAAAAATCTTTTACTTTTTTTTAATTCCTGCTACTGTTAATTTATTTCACAAGTATACATTAAAAAACCCTTAAAATTTGTAGTGGCAGCCGTCTTTGATTCGAAATGTATTATAATGTATGTATTCTGCTAGTCGCCCTTTAAAAGCTTCTGAGCCTAGAGCACCGACGCAAGGTTGCTAGTTTGTCGGTTTTTTATCGGAAACATTTCGGGGAGTGTGCTCTGGAACTTCATAATTTGATTCCACCATCTCCAATCTACTACAGAACGAGCAGAGAGACAGTGAAGAGACACCGATACAGAGTTGAAGTTCCAAACTTTCGTACAAAACGCTTTGCGTCGACTTTTATTGTTAGGACTGCGAAGCTTTGGAACTCACTACCTGAGTCTCTGTTTCCTGAGAGGTATCATCCGGGGGCCTTCAAAAGTAGAGTTAATAGGTATCTTCTAGGTAAGAGTGCCACACCGTAGACTGCAGTGCAGCTTAACATCAGGCTAGCTGTAGTCAAACGTACGCTAACCTATCAAGGATAAAAAAAAAAAACAAATTGGATACCCATATTGAGGGAGTTGTTAATATATGCATGGTGCCATTTTGGACATTTTTTTAAATAAACGTAGCTAGGAACACTCTCAACTAACCTACCTATTAAAAAAAATATATATAAAAATATGTTCACCCATTACGAGAGCTTCGTTGTCACAGACACACGTTTAACTTATAACACATCGTCGTTGTTGCGTCAGGGTTTAAAGAGAAGAAATACACATAATAATATAAATAATCATTTATTGATGAACTTTTATGTATACATACAGACGGTTAAATGTGTGTATGGTGAAAGCTATATTTAAGTGGTACTAATAATAATAATAAAAAAAAAGAAATGGTTAGTATGCAAAAATCATAATTATAATATACTGTGTTCTGAATGCCAAGATCTTCCTGAGAGGCAGATAAGTAAAGCAAATTTTATGTTATTGTTTTTGTTTTAGAATTATTTTTTTTATAAAACTGAATCAAAGATACTTAAAATAAATCGTAGCCGTAGAAGGAATTCAAAATATGCCGTTTTGCTCCCTTACATTAAGGCGAAGTTAAGGGGAAAAACTTAATTTTACAGCTTTTCGCTATATGTCGTACGCGGTAAACATATCGAAACACTAGCTTAAAGATCGTCTAAAAAACAACTCCAATAATATTTATAATTATTTTGCTACCAATCAGCTACCAAGACTTATGAATTAATAATAAAACTGGTTTAATAAATCTATAATTAAGTTTTTTGAACTAGTTTTTTTTTCATATTGGTAACTCTGATTGGCACCAAAATACATATACATATTTTTAGAGTGATTTTTGGACGGCATTTAAGCTATTTTTTTGCATTTTAGCGTTTACGATTCATAGGGAAAAAAACTGAATCAAGATTTTGCCTTTGTTTACCTTGAGATTTTATGACAAAGAAGAATAAGGTAACTTATTGACTCAGGCGTTACTTTGCGGAAATCCATTGTAAGTCCATTAATAATCATAATCCATTGTAACGACAAGTCGAGAGTGATACTCTCGACTTGTCGTTCGAAGAGTCAGCATCTCCTGATGATGCCTTGTGGTTAGGCGAAACACGTGTAGAGTTAAGAACTTTCGAATTGTGATAGGTAACGTTACTCTTAATTAATCTTAGTTAATTAGTCTTAGTTAATTAAGCTTGGTTAATTGATCTTAGTTGATTTTTCCTTTACTTGTCTTAATTTGGATTTCGGATCACAGCGGAAGTACACTAAATATTTAATTTTGTCATCTATTTAAGAATAAGGTAGCATTTACAGACGTTGAGAAAGTGTTTTACTGGGGAACCGGGTGTAGGGTATTGCTGTCCAGGATAGATACTTGTCCAGGGCATGCTGCCTCAATCTTCTCGTACACGCGGAACTTGTCGCTGGAAGGGTTTCGGCAGTCTCCACTCATCGCGAAGATCACCTGGAACCGATCACATACTCGTACATTAACTTGACTAGCCGATAGTCCCGGCTTCGCACGGGCTATAAAATAATCTAAGTTGCAAAAAGAACTTAAATATAGCCTAACTTGGGGATAATGTAGCTTCCCAACGGTGAATTTTTTTTTGACGTGACAACGTCTTAAATTAGGTTGCGGCTGGGAGTCACTTATGAAAAAGTGTAACGCCCGGTAACGTTACGATGAGTCACCGAACGAGAGAGAGGCCCGCCGAATGCCTTGCGTCTCTCTCCCACTCAACTATGATCGGTCTGCCGCGCGCGCAGCACGCGGCAGACGTTGTCACGTAAAATCTTCGCCCGTAAAACCGACTTTACAGGCAACCGTTTTTTAAATAGGATTAGTAGTTTCGGAGCTTATTTGCGTCAAACAAACAAACAATCAAACTTTTCCTCATTATAATATTGGTATAGATTTCATTACATTAAGTTTTTAAAAGAATATCCTTCATGCTTTTTGCCATGTTTTAAGTCCTTTTTATGAACTGCTAATTGTTACAGTATAGTGTTATTGCATAAAATAAAATACCTACGTGTATTAGATACCACAACGTAAAAAAAGTAATGACAAATAAAAAAAGCATAGAAAAAAAATAATGTTTAGTACGAGTAAGTATAGTGTATTTGGCTAGTGCTGTAAAATGCAATACATGATAAACAAGATAAACCAGTAATTGATAATTATTCAAATATACGTCAAAAATTAAAAAAATGGTTGCCTGTAAAGTCGGTTTTACGGGCGAAGATTTTACGTGACAACGTCTGCCGCATGCTGCGCGCGCGGCAGACCGATCATAGTTGAGTGGGAGAGAGACGCAAGGCATTCGGCGGGCCTCTCTCTCGTTCGGTGACTCATCGTAACGTTACCGGGCGTTACACTTTTTCATAAGTGACTCCCAGCCGCAACCTAATTTAAGACGTTGTCACGTCAAAATGTCATGACTTGATTACCTGGCTTTTCTTCTCCTGGCACAGCCTCTGCACTGTCGGCAGCTTGTAGTAATCTTTAGCCGAGGCATCCGTGAACACGAAGATGTATGAGCCGGGTCTGCTGGCTCGCAGCGCCGTCTCGATGCCCGATAAAGACATTTCCGCGCAATCCGGGTTCCCGACGGAGCTGCTTGGTTTTATTTCGAGTAATTTGTTACCAAACTCATCAATCGACGTAGTCACTGTTTCTAGTGTTGCAACTGAAAAAATAATAATAAAATAGAATACGAGTACCTTTATTGCACAACCACAAACTAAAATTAAAATATCTAAAATTAAAAAATTAAATAATTTATTGACTCAGGCGTTACTTTGCGGAAATCCATTGTAAATAGATGACAAAATTAAATATTTAGTGTACTTCCTCACTCTCGACTTGTCGTTCGAAGAGTCAGCATCTCCTGATGATGCCTTGTGGTTAGGCGAAACACGTGTAGAGTTAAGAACTTCCGAATTGTGATAGGTAACGTTAATCTTAATTAATTTTAGTTAATTGATCTTAGTTAATTAAGCTTGGTTAATTGATCTTATTTGATTTTTCCTTTACTTGTCTTAATTTGGATTTCGGATCACAGCGGAAGTACACTAAATATTTAATTTTGTCATCTATTTAAAAAATTAAAAGTAGAGTACAATGGCAGCCTTATCACCTATGGTGATTTTAAAAATAGATTATAAATTTGTAATCATTTTCAATTCAATTCAATTTTTGTTAAAATTTTTAAATATCTTTATTAACATAATTTTACAAAACAATTACACACTAGTATACATGGCTCCTAGTACGTAGCAATCATAAAGAAAAATATAACGTTCTTCATTTCATTCAATCATTTTCATTGGTAACTGTACAATATAGAAATATTGATGAATAAATATAACTATTTAACAAGCATAAAATATTTAATAATCATATAACTTTTAATTCTAGATAATTACACTTCACAGTTTCACTTGATATATCAGTAAGAATATGAATAAGAGCTAATAACATCAACTGACATTGTTGAGTTGGTATTACTTAAGCATAAGCAGCCCACTATACGTTCCCACTGCTGAGACTCGGGGCCTTCTCTCACGTGGAGAGAGATATAGACCATAATCCACCACGCAGGCCAAGTGCGGGTTGACGAATGACACGTCTTCGGATATAGTGGTCCTCAAACATGTCGGTTTCCTCACGATGTTTTCCCTCACCGTAAAGCGAGTGCAAATCCACACATAACTTGAAAAACAAGTCATCGGTGCAGAGCTGGGATCGAGCCAGGGGCCATCTGGTGGCAAAGCAGTCGTTATTACCACCGAGCCACACTCGCTTTTTTATTACTACATTACTTACATGGATCATTAAAGGTGACAAGGACCAAGTCTTGAACCTTGAGTTTCGACTCCTGAGCAGTTTCCAATATCTGTGCGACGGAAGTTAAGACTTGATCCATTCTACTCGCCATGGACACCGTGGTGTCGATGGCGAAGGCTATCGACACTCCCTGTTCGCATGACGACAACTTCACCGCCTGCACTAACATGTACAACAACACGCAAATATGTTTGTGAGACAACATGGTTCGTTGCTGTGGCGATAATACTTGTATAATGCTGACATATCCTGGAGCTGCTTTATATAAGCCCTGGCTGGGTGGAGAAACACACACACGCACACAGATATATACGTAGGTATTTGTACTGTATGAGTCAAAATAATGTTGATTACTTCATAACAATAACGAACATTATACGCCTAATACAGGGTAACTGCAAATATATGTACCTACATACACAAAACCTGTTTTTTAAGGTGTCTAGAAGGTAAAAACGGGACCCTATTATAAAGCCTCCGCTATCTGTCAAATATTTAATCTTGTATAATATTGGGGCTCACATACAACAATGGTGCGAAACCCTTCATGCGCGAGTCCGATTCGCACTTGGCCAATTATCTTATTCACACGGCTAGTTAGCCCCATACTAAACCATTTCTAGTTTGTATTATGGCTTCTAACACAACTGATACACTACACATACATACATAAATACTTTATATCGATACATATTTAACACTCAGACCGACGTCAACAAACTCAGTTCATCACAAAGATGTCGGCCGTGCCGGGAATCGAACCCGGGACCTTCTGATTGGAAGTCCGGCATGGTAACCATTACACCAACGAGGTGTTAGGAAAGACGTTGGGTCTTCTAGAAAAAATAATGCTCAGATAAAATTGGTTTACTTTTGTTGCAAGCTGAAGGTGGAGCAAGCGTAGTATGGAATAATTTAACAATTTGAGGGAACTAGCCATGCGAGCTAGAAAACATCTACCACCGGGGTATAACATATAGCCATGTTACGGTACCTACTTTAACATGACCGCTTTTAATCATTGGACTTACATCATTGTCTAAATATATAAAAATTACATATTATTTGTGTGGATAAATTGTTAAGGAAAAAAGTATTTGTTGAAATAAACAACACACACTACTCATATGTTTAGAGAACAAAAATAATGAAGCTACCTACGCGATAACAACTTGTGTGGTAATACCCAGCTAACAATAGAAAACAATGGGCACCTAACCACTAAGCACCTAACAGAGTATTCTGGCAGCCTCCAGCAGCTTCCTTATGAGCAAGTTATTCCAGACTAGACACGTTCGATCTGAGGTTGAAGTGTCGGTATCTTGAGTTACGCATGTTCACCACACCCGGGTATGTCATGCCTCAAGCTCGATGCTAGAAGGGCATCACTACTGCCTAAAACCTCACGATGATTTTTTTAGATATATTTTTTTTTATGACACATTTCACACACGCCTGGTTAGCCCATACTGAACCATTTCTAGCTCGTATTATGGTGGCTAACACAACTGATATACTACATATACATACATACATATTATATATAAATACAATATATTTAACACTCAGACCCACAGCCAACAAATTTGGTTAAGCACAAAGATGTTGACCGGACCGGGAATCGAACCCGGAACCTTCTGATCAGCAGACCAGCATGGTAACCTTTAAGCCAACGAGGTCGTAGATATGTAGTTAATAAGAGTGTATTATCAATCTTCTTATCTTATCTAATATATAACATTTCCATGTCACAATATTAGTTACCGTACTCCTCCGAAACGGCTTGACCGTTTTCTACCAAAATGTATATGCGTAAACAGTAGGTCTGAGAATCGGCTATCTATTTTTCATACTCCTAAGTGATAAGGGTTGTTCACCCTTTTATATTTTAATTATTTGTTTTTGTTTTTATAATGTGGCATTAAAATACATACAACCCGTTTTTTATCACCAACCACTATTTTTTATGTGTTTTAGTGTTTTATCTCTCCCTATAACTGATAAGTTATAGTGTTTTTAACTGTACTTAAGGCAAAACAACGTTTGCCGGCTCAGTTAGTAGGCATATAAATTTAAGAAATTAATTGTAAATTGACTTGCCCAGTACGGCGTGGTGTCGTAAGGCAACGAAATAATTTGATTTTTTAATTTAATTTACCGGAAAGAGAGGGATGAGGACAACCCCGGTCCGACGTCCCAGGTCCCCCGTGGGTCAGGTCTGTGGCCCCGTCACCTGCCACTACGGCCGCAGGGAATAGGGTCAATTATTAAAGTGCAGTGGTAGGGCCAATTGTTTATAATAATAACAATAATAAAGCATTTATTCGACCAGTAAACACATACAATGTTGGAACAATAATAATACAGCCTTATTTAATATTTGCAATTGTACGTTCCCATTTTAGTTTGATCCCTATGTCCCACACTAGAGAAAACCCTGCGTTGTGGGACATAGTTCCTTCACCGCCAAATAATACAAGTTGAGACAAAGAAAGATGATGATGATGATCATATTTTTATCACTTTGATAAAAATTATGACAAATGTTATAGTAACTATTAAAATAAATGTTTAATAATTATTTAGTGTTATTCTAGGTAGTTTAAAAAGGTTGTAGTATTGTAAATCATACTAGCGATTTCACGCGTACTGTAAAATAATCTCTGTTGATAAAAATTACTTGGAAGACATATTTGTACCTGACCTAGGTTTTTAATTTTAGTTATTTGTTTAAAACATTGAACCTTATGTTACATTATTTGATTTTTAGTAAGTATCTCAAATGTGTTTTGAAAATAATATATTGCCTTTGATACTTGGGGATAATGTAGCTTCCCAACGGTGAGAGATTTATTCCAATCGGTCCAGTAGTTTCGGAGATTATTCGCTTCAAAATATTTTTTTTGTTTATAAAATTGTAATTGACGACTTCGTTGGCGTAATAAAGCGACTTCCTTGCCGGACTGCCAATCAGAAGGTTCCGGGTTCGATTCCCGTACGACCAACATCTTTGTGCTGAACTTAATTTGTTGACTCTCGGTCTGGGTGTTAAATATGTATCTATATGAAACAAATATGCATGTATGTATATGTAGTATATCAATTGTGTTAGCAACCATAATACGAACTGGAAATGGTAGTATGGGGTTGACCAGCCGTTAAGGTTATATAAAAGTACGTTTAATTTGAGAGTAACTTCTATACAGCTATCATATATCGATGAGTTTCAATATATTATGCTTATATTTAGATTTTCCCCGTGGATTAGCAAGCTAGTTTAGCGGGAAAATACAGGTATTAAACTGTTTTTTAAGATTTTTACCTTAACTACTAAACTGCTACAAATGTTAATATTATATCGAATGCATAATTCTAAATCATAAATAATATATTGTATAATCATTGCATCATATGTTTATTATGTTATGCTCGTTATGACTCATTTTGTGAAGAGTTTCTATTTATATTTTTTTATTAATGTTTGGAAATACAAACTATACATATTATCTTGGATAAATAATAATTATATATTTGCGCAAAAAGGTAAAAACCAGAAAAACAAGCAACAATTGGATTTTTGCGCTGCCACGGGTCGACCCTTCATAAAATAAGATAGGTACATTAGAAATTATATGTATATTCGAACCAGACAATCTAGTCGATCATTATTTAGATATATTTTCGCCAAAATTATGAACATGTTATAACAAGTGCAGCTCGGTGGAGTTCTGGGTATTGTGACAACGCTTACCATCAGACGAGTGACTGCCTTGTTATTAAAAAAATGATAAATAATAATTATAAAAAAAAAATAGGAACATTGATACTACGTGATGTCGTGATTCTGATGTTTTTACATTACCAGTATAAGTCTCAAAATTATAAAATATGAATGATTTTACGTTATGGAAATAAATG
Source organism: Mellilla xanthometata (assembly GCA_035578125.1). Taxonomy (NCBI): domain Eukaryota; kingdom Metazoa; phylum Arthropoda; class Insecta; order Lepidoptera; family Geometridae; genus Mellilla; species Mellilla xanthometata. The sequence continues at coordinate 14,620,865 of JAPUBQ010000005.1, read as the reverse complement.
TCAATAATAGTACTGTGAATTACTTTTTTACTTGAACGAATAAAAACTATGGGAATTAATATCTTCTGCAAATGAAAAAAATAAATACGATAGCTATTTAAGTATTAAAAATTGTGTTGGATTAACAAAAAATAAGACATCTGTTAAAACAAAAGCTAAATAAGTAAATACAGTGAGTGCGAGACTAAATATAATATTTGCTTAAAAAAGTTTGTTTTTCATTAACCTTTCAGGCTTTCACATTTCGTTGACCCTCAAAATAAAGTTTTCTTTTAGAGTACACGTTTCAATATAAAGGGTGTTTTACAGCATTATATTCCAGCATAATGCTCACAGAACGTGTTGATAATATCTCGTTAAGTTTGTATTAAAAGTTTTATGAATAAAGCAACCCTTTCATATATTTCAAAAGAAGGTTTACGTACATAATATCTACATTATTTATACTTGCGGTGGTACGTAGACGTTTATTTTGTCTTTTATTGAAAATTCACAAATATTTAATTTATTATAACTAACTTAAAAATATCGTATTTAGTACTGGATGTCTTCTATAATGTAGGTATAATACAATACAATACAATACAATATGACTTTATTGCACACCAAAATACAAAAAATAAAACAGTTACATCAGGAAAAAGAATAACAGAGGTAGTACATTAGGCGGCCTTATCGCCTAAGGCGATTTCTGCCAGGCAACCTTTGGATGGATTTAAGTTACGGACAAACAGAGGGTGGTGTACAAACTTAAAAGAAAGAAAAAAAAAAACAAAACAAATAATAAATAAACAAAAGAACTAACCTAACTTTATAAATACTAAATAAAGACAAATTATACCTACACAAAACTTCACATTGACTTACAGTGTGGACATATAATGATGATAGACCATGTTCTGAAAAATGGGAAGAGACTTGGCCTGCCGAATCGGCAGTGGCAGCGCGTTCCATAACTGAAGGGCTTTGATAGTAAAGGAGTTATGATAGAAATAATTAGATTGAGGACAGCTAGGATGCTTCAAGAGGACTAAGCGGGAAGTACGTAGGGAAACAGAATGCGAGGGAGTGACGAACGTGAACCGCTCTTTGAGGTAGAGCGGAGTAGCAGGAATAAAAAGGATTTTGTAGAGGACAGCAAGAATATGAGAATTGCGGCGAAGGCGAATGGGTAACCATTTGAGCTTACGGCGAAATTCAGAAATATGGTGATATTTACGCAATCCATAAATAAACCTAATACAAAAATTTTGAAGCCGCTCGAGCTTGTCGAGTTGCTCTTCGGTTAAATCCAAATAACAGACGTCAGCGTAATCCAGTATAGGAAAGAGGAGAGACTTTACAAGAGCTGTTTTGGTGGCGATAGGTAAAAAATTTCGTAGTCTACGCAAGGATGCCGCAGAACCAAAAAGTTTACGACTGACTTCAGATAAATGTGGCCCCCAGGAAAACTGCCTGTCAATGATAACCCCCAAGTTTTTAACTGACTTGCTTAGCTCAATAGGGACACCATCAAACATAACCTGAGGAAGCCGGAACCAGTCTATCTTAGAAATCAAACGGGAACTTCCAATTACTATTGTCTGAGTTTTGTTAGGATTAATCATGAGCCCGTATGATTTGCTCCAGTTCCGGATCCGCTGCAAGTCACAATTAGTAGCTTCTATTGCCTCATGAAGTTTATCAAACGCAGCCTGAGTGTATATCTGCAAATCATCCGCATAGAGGTGGTAGGAAGAAGTCAAGTGTGAGGATATGGAATTTATGAAAATAGCAAAAAGAAGGGGGGAAAGCACGCCACCCTGTGGTACGCCAGCAGAGGTGTTACACCAGGTAGAAAAAGAGTTGTCAACACGTATTCGACGTATTCGTTGCCGACGACCAAACAGGTAACTATGAAACCAGTCAATAACCGTTGGAGATATGTTAAGCGAGCGGAGAATCCCTAACAAGACATCAAAATCAACATTATTGAAAGCGTTGCTGAAATCAAGTAGCGACAGAACAGTCAAACAACAATCGCCCATACCTTGTCTGATGTCATCCGTTATTTTAATTAACGCTGTCACAGTGCTATGACCAGGACGAAAACCAGATTGGAAGGAATTAAGGAGGCTATTTCGGGTAAGATAAGAAGAAAGTTGCTGATGAACAAGCTTTTCCAAAACTTTGGATAGAAAAGGAAGGATAGAAATAGGTCGAAATTCAGAAAATTGGGTAGGATTTGGTTTCTTAGGGAGAGGAATAATCAAAGCCTCTTTCCATAGCACTGGGAAACTGGAAGTAGCAATGGAGTGATTAAGAACATGTTGAACAACGGGAGTAATTTCATCAAGTATAGGCAGAATCATTCTTCGACTGATACTGTCACCCCCCACAGCATTAGAAGCGATCGATTGTATGCTCTTCTTAACATCACAAGCGGAAAATTGACTAAACTCAAAAGGGACCGTGTCGGGAGTATCAATGGTTGAAAGATGATGTAAAGTTGAAGCTTTCACTGATCCTTCAAAGTTAGTAGAAGATGAGAAATGATTATTTAATAAATCAAGATTGATACTATTAGTAATAGAATTCTCACGAGATTTACCGACTCCCAATGACCTAAGAAATTTCCATACTTTAGCAGGATCTTGGTCTTCAACGGAATTGTGGATAAACCGGCGTTGTGCATCCCTACACGCTCTATTACAGATGTTGCGTTGTCTAAGATATTTTCCTAGATTTTCCTCTGTATTTCTGCACTTGAGCTTGGCTTTAGCAATTAGTTTTTTATGCATAAGAGCGCGAATTTCATCTGTAAGCCAAGGTGCAGGCGCATGCCTCATTTTAATTGGACGAATAGGCGCATGGACATCATATAACTTAGACAAGTTACTATTAAATTCTTGAATTTTATCATCGACACTGTCTGCAGTTAGCAAATTAGACCAATCTAACTCTAATGCATCTTTACGCAAATTATCTAAGTTCATACCACCAAAACTGCGCTGTAGAAGAATTTTAGGCTTAGATTTAGGAGGTCGTATTTTATAGGAAAGAAAGATAAGATCGTGATGAGAAATTAAATCTGCTGCACATTGACCATGATTCACGACGCGCTGAAGAGAAGAAACCATCATGATGTCAAGAAGAGAAGGAACTGAGTTAGGAGGATGATGAGTTGCATTAAGGGGCAGAATGTTAAGATTGCACGCCGTGGCCAAAGATTGCAAGTAGCGAGTCCTATGGTCAGACTTCAAAAGGCACGTGTTGAAGTCACCCATTAGAATTGTGTGATCATAATTTGTAGAAATATCTTCTAGAAGTGTTTCAAGTGATTGGAAATAATTAACATGTAAATTGGGAGAATAATATACTCCAAGAAGAATTTTAGTGTGTTGCAGGGTGACCTCAATAAATAAATGCTCACCAGCGTTAGATGGAGGTGGTTGCGCTGACATACTAACAATAGAGAAAGGAATATGTGAGCGAAGGTATATAGCGACACCACCACCACCCTGACCAACACGATCATTCCGTATGAGTTGGAAACCTGGCAACATTACACAGCTCGAAGGAAGAGCTGGTTTTAACCAAGACTCGGAAACTAAGAGAGCATGAATATTGGAATTACAAAATGACGCCTGCATAATAGGTAAATGTGCCGCAATACTCTGAGCATTGATATGGAACGCGTTAAAGGTTTTAGGACAGTTAGAAACAAAAGACTCGACTGAGTCAAACAGGGTAGGTATACTACTAAAACTATTTTCACTATCCTCATTAGAAGAATAGCAGGATAAATATTAAGAACAGGTATCATCATCACTGTCACAAAGCATCTCAAATAGAAATGTAGATAAATTTGTATAAATGTAATAAAACACAAAAAAAACTAAATAAAATAAAAAATAAAAAACTAAACTAATCAAATTATGTATCCATCTGCCAGTTGACACTGACGGAAAAAAAAAATCCAAAAAAAAAACAAACTAAACTAAACTTTACAATAGGACAAAAACATAATCAAAAAGAAAAATAAAATACACACACACACATACACCATAAAAAAAAGAAATCAAAAGAGATCAAAAATATTATCAAAACTATGAAGTAAAGAAATTAACAAATTAAAAAATAACTTAATAGCGAATACTCTGAAAAAGACGTATACACCTTGACAGTGACAGCTAATAATGTTAAAGCTCTGGAATGTTTGTAAAAAACCAAAACAATCTCAATTAATGTTAAAGCATATTATGTTCGGAAAAAACTTTGATATTATGAGCTGAAACTCACAAACTTATATTAAAGCACACTTAACTAATCTCTAACACATACTATTTAGGGAATTTAAAGTTTAGAACACATAGTAGTGACAAAATAGTGTCATGTGAAAAACAAGAGAAATACTAACACACGCATCAAAAACACAAGATCACTTCTTCTTCGACACGACTTTCTTTTGCCTAGGGGCAGCCTTCGTACCATCCTTCACAGCAACAGAAGCATCCTTCGACTTAGCGGCTGCAGCCGGGCTTACAACTGACAGTGATATCTTCTCCAACTCTTCCAAAGAGCTCACACGATGGCGGTTACCTTCAGAGTCGAGAACATAGATGTTACCGTCCCTCGTCCAGCATTTAGAGATTCCAAAACGCTGGCGAGCTGCGAGAAACACGTCATGCCGAGTCTTCGTCAGAAATTCGGAGAGAGTTATCCCCAAACCCTTGAGGCTCGACTTCGACGCCCAGATCTTATCTCGCAAGGCCACATCACGTACCTTGAAAAGAATTGGCCGTGGCTTATTTGCAGCAGCACGACCCAGCCGGTGACACCTAGTAATATCTGTCGGCTTGAACTCGGTCAATTTAATATGTTGAACCACTGCCTTAGCAACAACTGCAGATGAGTTTTCACTAGATTCCTCTGGAAACTCATCTGCACCATGAATCATCAGCATCTTACGGCGCGCCCGCATCTCACCTAGATCAACCTGTTTAGCTAGTATCGCAATCTGAGCTTGCAAGGCCCTAAATGTAGCCAAAGCAAATGTTTTGAAACTGGCAAGCTCCGCTGCCACAGTTGAAGGACTCCCTGGTGAGCTGGCTGCCGGTAGCTGGTCTTGTATAGTATCCAGCCGCTTATTGAAAGCCACCATCAGTTGGTTTAGGGTTTCTTGAACTTGGTCCATTTTCAGTTTTGAGGTTAAGTGAGTGATCAACAAAGGAGAAAAATTGATGTGAAAAAGTTTAGTTCTCAAGGAATAAAAACATATCCTGGCAGATAAAAGGTTTTAGTGCTTACAAACAAACATTACATTAACAGGTAAGTTCACTTTAAACTATTTTTAATGTATTTAAAATGCAGAGGTAATCTTTTTTCACTTCCTACCCTCGGACGAAAAAAAACAGAGGTAATATTGACATTACTAATTTTAAAAATTATAATATTGTTAGCAAATAAACTAAAAGAAGGGTAGTCTTAACTATTTCTGCCCGTGTAAGCGCGCGTTAGCGCACACCAAGAGACGCTCTGGCACGAGTGCTTGAGCCGGGCAGACGTCCTTTGAGGTTATGTAAGCCAGTCTTATCATTCCTAGTCATTGAAACCACTTTGGTTCTATTTTGTTATTGTGCTATAGGAATTCGTTCGTTGTGTGTGTAACTACTTTTAATGTCATTTCGAGTCTATTTGTTGTAAGATATGATGTTGTGAAATTAAAGGTTAGTTTGTGTACTTTTGTATTATTATTATTTTATTAAAACCACTTCTGGTAACTTATATCAGAAGTGGGATAGTGAACTTCTTGCCCACAGTTTGGTTTTTGTTTTTACACGCAACGAGCGATTTTCTTATCATCACGTTTTTAAATCAACCCTCAATATTTGAGTGTTTTGTGAAAATGTTCTATTTTGTTGTGATTAAGTTTTGTGTATGTGAACATGTTCCATTCGTCATGTTTTCTTGTTGAACATCCACGAGCTAGGTTGTGGGTGGTAGCCTCCAGGCTTGCGTCGCATAAGACGCTAAGTAGGTAAGTCATACGTACGTCGCGCAGGTTCGCGAAATCGGTCATGTGATAAGCCTTAGTTGAACGACTTACTAATCCGTAATTATCGCGGATCTCGTGTGGTAGTTAAAAGCAATACGGATCTTGCGTCGACCGCGAAGTAGTTTTAGTGACCGATCGCGCAGTGGATCTTCTTATTGATCATATAGTGCATCTACCTATCGATTATTAGTTGGACTACGGGAAAAGCTCACGGTAAACTCATGCGCCATTTCTGTCTTTCAAACATAAGTTTGAAAAACGCGATCAGTGATAAAAAAAAACTGCGTCGGAAACCTTCACATAATCTAGTGATCTGCCTGCGCTGGGCCTGATCACATTTGGAAATTATACGTCGGAAAATGTCGGTGAAGACTACGCACCTGTCGTAAGAGATTATTCGCCACTCCTTCTGAAGTTTTCACGTTTGCGAAAGCAAAATTGCGTCATGCTAATAAATGACATTTTAATTTTTTTCGTAAAAAAAAAAAAAACCTTTTATGGTATTGGGAACCTGAATGCGTCAGAGAGGTTAACGACGAGTGTTTGCAAAGTTTTCAAATTTTGTTAGTTGACACCACATGAACACTGTGGAGAGAGTAACGTTTTACAATAAATACGTACCACTTTTATTTGACGTACTTTCCTATGAAATTTGATAGCGTTCGTATGTGAAAGAATACCAAAAGTCAGCACAGGTTAGCCAAAACGTAACAAATTACTTCAACTTTGTTATTTTTCTACGCACTAGAAATATAATTCGCTACGTGTTGCTTTAGCGAGCTATTGATAAGCGTTGTGTAATTTCAAGCGAGAGTTCAGGACCTCCTCTAAGAAAGTTTGTTTTGACGAATATTTATTGCAAAAGACATACGTCGGACACGGTTACGTTTACGAATATTTTGGGTTCAGTGAGTACGTTGATTATTGACCGCGGTATAAATAATGCTCAAGTATATGTGTGCCTTTAAAACAAACTTAACTTTGAAAACTGTCGTGTCATATTATGTCGATTTATACGGTGTCGATTTATACAGGTAGTGTAATCGATAAAATAAGTAAAGATCTAAATTACATTTAAAGGTATTCGTATTCACTCGCCAATCATTCAAAAAAACAATCATGAGTACTTTCATTGCAACAAACAAGTTCTTGCAAACGATCATAGGTGTCTTACTGGTGAGAGTTTAGCTCTGTAAATGAGCCAAGTAAGTAAACGGAATTTTACTTTTGCGTATTAATTAATTAATTAATCAATAGCGATCACACGCTGAGGCTGATCGATATTTAGCAAAACGCGATCTTTAAACTGATACTTATAAGTACGAGACAGGCTCTGTGTTAAAATCTAATAGTAAACGAAGTCAGAACAACGTCTTTCGTTATTCAACCTTAGCTCGAATTGTTTTTGTAACTTTTCTAAGAAAATTATTCGTGTGAAGTAAACATCGCTAAAGCGCGCGAACAGTAGCTTAGATCGTCTATGAGTTTTGCGGTGCTCGCTCTACGGAGCAGTCTTATCAAAATGTTTATTGAGTTTTAGAGATTTTCGTTACTGCTTTTTGATATTTTGATGTAAATATTGAAACTGAGCTTTTGATTATGCCCAGAGATAATGAAAACATATCGCAACTGTTATGTTTGCGTTTGACCACAGTTTCCTGGCGTTAGACGACGTTATGATCTACGATGTTACACGTTTACTAGAGGATACCTATTAACTCTAGATTTGAAAACCCCCAGATAGTTTTTCTTGGGAAACCGACTCAGGAAGAGGGTTCGTAAATATTGCAGTCTGCACAGGGAAAGTCAGAGAATCAACTTATGCGATACTTTGGGATTTCAACTGTATGTGTGGCTTTTCGCTTAGTTTTTGCTCGTTCTGTAATGGAACTGAGACGGTGGTATGGTATTATGCAGGTCCGTTACGCATTCCTCGAAATGCATTCGACTGGCAACATTGCGCCGGTGCTCGAGACTATAAAATCTAGATTTGGGGAGATTAGGTTGACCGATGAGATTCTTAGCACGCCGTTAAATGGGCTTCAAACGCCTCTAGCTAGTCTTTCACTGATCCATCTTATAAGTGCGAACAAATTGAGCAACTGTTCCGGCTTTAAGTACCGATGTACTTTCGAAAGGATACCAAGTTCTACGTTAGTTTGGTGTAAACTGCTTTCAAGCGAAAATGAGTTGTAGTAGGTGAAACACCATCACTACATAATGATGAATGATGATCCGTTATAGTCTATCCGTGGTCATATGTCGTAAGATTTTACTGTTGGTCACTTCGAGTAAGTGCCTAGCACTAAATGCGAGAAGATTAAACTTGTAAGTTAAGGTCAGGTTAGACCGAGCAAACGATTATAATTTTGGACTTAACCTCGTCAGTTTTGACGTTCGAAATGTTAAATTGTTTTTGTTGGAGAGGAATCTCAGATACTTCTTTTTGTCAGAATATCTGTGATGTGTGACGCTTTAACTGTGTTTAGTTTAGTAAGGTGGGCATCCCTGATGCTGTATGCTTACGCTAACGGCAGTCTCTGTGACGACGACTCCATAATGCGGCTAGTCGTGTCCTGTATGGATGTTGATGTTGGTGAATTCATAGTGGACAGGTGAGTCGGGGTCAGATGAGGCAGAGTCCACGTAAAGTCAAGGACGTCGTTAATTCACCAGCTCTCGAGAACGTTCAGCAGATGCGTCAGTTCTTAGATCGACTGGAGGCTTTCGGTGCAGTATATGATGCCTTGGCCTTAAATAGCCTTCTCTTAATACGCATAAGATTTTGTTATTTGAACTACAGGCCTATCTGGCCTTGGCGTTCATTGTCTGGACTACAGGCTTATAGCCTTGGCGTTCATAACGGGAACTACAGGCTTATAGCCTTGGCGTTCATAACGGGAACTACAGGCTTATAGCCTTGGCGTTCATAACGGGAACTACAGGCTTATAGCCTTGGCGTTTATACCCGAACTACAGGCTTAGTGCCTTGGCGTTCATAACCAAACTACAGGCTCAGTGCCTTGGCGTTTATACCTGAACTACAGGCTTAGTGCCTTGGCGTTTATACCTGAACTACAGGCTTAGTGCCTTAGCGTTCATATCCAAACTACAGGCTTAGTGCCTTGGCGTTTATACCCGAACTACAGGCTTAGTGCCTTGGCGTTCATAACCAAACTACAGGCTCAGTGCCTTGGCGTTTATACCTGAACTACAGGCTTAGTGCCTTGGCGTTTATTCCTGAACTACAGGCTTAGTGCCTTGGCGTTCATATCCAAACTACAGGCTCAGTGCCTTGGCGTTTATACCTGAACTACAGGCTTAGTGCCTTGGCGTTTATATCTGGACTTCAGGCTTAGTGCCTTGGCGTTCATATCCAAACTACAGGCTTAGTGCCTTGGCGTTTATACTCGAACTACAGGCTTAGTGCCTTGGCGTTCATATCCAAACTGCAGGCTTAGTGTCTTGGCGTTTATTCCCGAACTACAGGCTTGAAAGCCTTGGCGTTCTATTACTGAAGTTATAGCAGCTTCGCTGATGTTCGGTCTGCGCCGCTGAACTTCGCTCCGTGCAACCGTGTTTCACACCACACTGCTGAGCAACGAGTTCAGCAGCCCCGTGCTGCTGAGTTCTTCGAGCACTACTGCTGAGCAACGAGTTCAGCAGCCCCGTGCTACTGCATTCTTCGAGCACCACTGCTGAGCAACGAGTTCAGCAGCCCCGTGCTACTGCATTCTTCGAGCACCACTGCTGAGCAACGAGTTCAGCAGCCCCGTGCTGCTGAGTTCTTCGAGCACTACTGCTGAGCAACGAGTTCAGCAGCCCCGTGCTGCTGAGTTCTTCGAGCACTACTGCTGAGCAACGAGTTCAGCAGCCCCGTGCTGCTGAGTTCTTCGAGCACTACTGCTGAGCAACGAGTTCAGCAGCCCCGTGCTGCTGAGTTCTTCGAGCACTACTGCTGAGCAACGAGTTCAGCAGCCCCGTGCTGCTGAGTTCTTCGAGCACTACTGCTGAGCAACGAGTTCAGCAGCCCCGTGCTGCTGAGTTCTTCGAGCACTACTGCTGAGCAACGAGTTCAGCAGCCCCGTGCTGCTGAGTTCTTCGAGCACTACTGCTGAGCAACGAGTTCAGCAGCCCCGTGCTGCTGCGATCTTCGAGCACCTTTCAAGCTGCTGTCCATTACTTCGAGGCAGGGACCAGGCTCCTTGCATCCATCACTAGGTTGTGTCGAGGACAACACACTGTCAGGAGAGGCCGTGTTAGCAAATAAACTAAAAGAAGGGTAGTCTTAACTATTTCTGCCCGTGTAAGCGCGCGTTAGCGCACACCAAGAGACGCTCTGGCACGAGTGCTTGAGCCGGGCAGACGTCCTTTGAGGTTATGTAAGCCAGTCTTATCATTCCTAGTCATTGAAACCACTTTGGTTCTATTTTGTTATTGTGCTATAGGAATTCGTTCGTTGTGTGTGTAACTACTTTTAATGTCATTTCGAGTCTATTTGTTGTAAGATATGATGTTGTGAAATTAAAGGTTAGTTTGTGTACTTTTGTATTATTATTATTTTATTAAAACCACTTCTGGTAACTTATAATATATAAACTTAAAAACCAACTAAACGAGCGTAAACTTACTTCACGATGTGAATAGAATAGAATATTTATTTCAGCATACTAAATATATTAATTTATTTTGCATATTTATTTTTACCTCACACTTAATGTCCAGATTAAATTCCTTATGTCCTAACTACAATAAATAAAAAGTGTAGTAATATACTAATTACACAAAAAAAAAAACAACACAATTAAAATTAAATGAATACTACTTTTTACAATAATTTACAAAAAGTTTTCTTCTAAATGAGGTCAAGTATCGCACATTCTGGAAATAGGGGAATGCTTTATCATTTAAGTCTAAGTCTTGGCTGAAGGCTGGGTGAAGGTTTTTATAATTGGGTATTTAAAAAAAAATTTTTTTTGTGATAAATAGAAAGATTATATATTAGTTTTATAACAAAACTATTTTTTTATTATTTTTTTTTGCAATAATTCAAAAGTTATTTCAAAATAAAAATTAATTTTTGAATCCAGTACCGAAGACACGCCGACAACTCCCGAACAAACCCGAGCGCGTGACGTCATCATGTTTATTGAGAAAACTACGAAGCTTTGGAACTTTCTTCCTGAGTCTCTTTTTCCCGAGAAAGTCAATTTGGGGGTCTTCAAATCTAGAGTAAATAAGTTCCTTCTAGGCAAGCGTGATACATCTTAGACCACAGTTAAGCTGCGACCAAAAAGGAAGCTTATTCATTATTAAAAAAAAAGTATTTTATCTAGGTTTTTGAAGTTTACATAGTTGAATAGCGCGGCGCCGCTCGCGTGTCTAACTAGTAGTGTTTACTTGTTCCTGTATTTGTTCAGGAAGGGATGAGAGTAATCAAGTACATCTACCTGTACGAACCGATTGTCAATGGATGATACGAGTATGTTTCTCCAGAAATATACAAATTTACCAACAAGAGTGTCATCATTTTGTGATTAACGTTGTAAAAACTAACTTTGAATTTTCCGATCAACCACCACCAGTCCACTTGTATGTACGCGAAAGTTTTTTAAATATGTCAATATTTACAGGGTAACAAACTAAACCTTCTCTTCAAAATTTGGGTTTTTAAACAACTGAAACCAAATAAAATCCCGTACTCACTAATTTTCTCAAGTCATATACATCCTAGTTGGCACAGTAAAGGAGGAAGAGGTAATTCCAATTTATCGATATCCTGACTAAAACAAACTATCTCTAAGAAAAAAACTATAAGTACATCTCTAAGAAAAAAACTATTATTACAGTTTTCAGAATGAAACTAATGGAGAAAGTAATTACCGGAGCCGTTAGAGTGGAGTAGCGACGAGCCGAGTCGAGGCTAACGCCGTTATATCGTTACTAACGAACTTTAAACGCAAAGATTTTGCTTTTCTTATCACATTTTTCTAAGAGATCGTTTATCAATTCTTTATTAAATTTTCTGAGAAAAATATCAGGAACGTTTGTTGCTTGTTTAGGAGTTGATTTTAGTAAGTACTAGCTGACCCGGCAAACGTTGTTTTGCCTTAAAAATATATAGTAGAAGATTCTCAGACCTACTGAATACGCATATGAAATTTTGTAAAAATCGGTCAAGCCGTTTCGGAGGAGTACGGTAACTAACATTGTGTCATGGAAATTTTATAATTCTTTATTGGACACATAAATAAAAAAGGCACAGTAAAAGACAATTAACTTAAAATTAGTGTACCACAATTGGCGGCCTTATCGCTTAAAGCGATCTCATCCAGGCAACCTTTGGATGGAAAGGAATTTATAAACGACTAAAGAAGGACGTAGTGTACAATAAAGAATAATAAAAAACATACATATAATATTAATAATCTTATCTTAATTTATATAAATCTCGTGTCACAATGTTTGTCCTAAATGGACTCCTAAACCACTTAACCGATTATAATAAAATTCGCACACCATGTGCAGTTTGATCCAACTTGAGAGATAGAATAGTATAAATCTCAAATTATAGTCGCAATTTTAATTTACTGCTAATTATTGTTTGTTATTATTTGACAGTCACAATTATCTGTTAACTCCAAATGATTCTAACTGATGTCGATACCTTTCGACTGGGTTGAGTAAGTAATCAATTGATGGCACTGCTATGGTAAATCTACGAACGTGTCATATAAGCTACACTATCTATTTTTCATACCCTTAAGTGAGGCAAAACCTAGTTTGCCGGGTCAGCTATATATATATATATATATATACATATATATATATATCATATATTAGACAACAGTTTAGCTCTGAGAAGAACTTTTGCGCGTATGTGTAGTTAAAAGAACAAAATAAAAAAAAAAACCCGAAATTTATTAGACTTTGCGCACGACCGCTGCGATGGGAGCCAACCTCGCGACTGAGCCGCGCTGGTACCTTACTCATAGATCTAAACACCCCTTCCCCGCACACGCCCTCTTCGCAACGGGCCGTGCAGCAGAAATCGTAATATTTTAATTTCACCATAACTTCAAAACCAAACGTCCAATTTTAATCATTCAAAGACCAAATATTATCAACACAAACTGTTCTTATTGATGAAATAACTTATTTTGATAAGGATTAATATTGTATTCCTTAAAATCGCTTCGTAAATAAGCCATTATTTCTCGTACAAAGTAAAGGATAAAAAATGGTTATTGTGGGTTATTCCTAAGAGATAAACATATACCATCACGGACTTTTTTGTAGACCTTTTTAAGTTGTACAATACTGTAGTAAATTGTTTTGATCTATCTTGTAGGATTCAGTCAGCGTTTGCAATGTAAGCGCAAAAAAGGGTTTTTTTTACGACCTCACATTAAAAACCTCAAAAATTGTAGCCTATGTGTTATTCTGATGTATAAGCTATAGCCTATGTGTTATTCTGATGTATAAGCTATATTGTGGTAAAGTTTCATTCAAATCCATTCAGTAGTTTTTACGTGAAAGAGTAACAAACATACATCCATACATCCATACATACAAACTTTCGCCTTTATAATATTAGTAGGATAAGTGTTTTTATCAATATCGGTGCATAAAACTAATTTAATATAACCCAATAATCGTATTATACGAGTATGTTTGTTAACCCTCGTTAATCCGGGATAAACAATAGCTCAAGTGTTAATCCACAGTCTTAACAAATGTTCATATTTAATTATAAGCACACAGGAAAATATATGTATCGTTATAAAGTATTTATGTATGTATATGTAGTATATCAGTTGTGTTAGCAACCATAAGACAAACTAGAAATGATTTAGTATGGGGTTAACCAGTAGTGTGTGAAATGTGTCTTAGTATTTGTTTATTTATATTATATTTTATTGTCGCCAGCTATCCATAAAGCTCAGAGTCCGAATGCTAAGATGTTACGTCTGGCCTATAGTATTGTACGGTAGTGAAGCCTGGACTCTGAAGGCCAATACTCAGAAGTATCTTGAAGCCTTTGAGATGTGGTGCTACCGTAGAATGCTACGCATTAGCTGGACACAGAGAGTTTCCAATGTGCGAGTACTCCAACGCGTCGGCGTGAACACCTTTTTTCTGATTGATGCAGACTGTCAAGGGGAGAAAAGTTGCTTATCTCGGTCATGTCTTGCGACACGAGAGGTATGAGCTGCTCCAAATCATAATGATGGGCAAAATCGCAGGAAAAAGGCGCGTTGGACGTAGAAAGAAGTCGTGGCTACGAAATATACGGGAGTGGACAGGAATTGCCAGCGCTGAGAAATTATTTCGCTTGGCAAAGGATAAAACGAACTTCAGTAGGCTGACGGCCAACCTCCAGTAGTGGAGAGGCACTTGAAGAAGAAGAAGAAGATTTGTTTATTTATTTATTTACAGGTACACATTATTTTCCGTTACGATAATTAGTAATGTGATATTTGTAACTACGAACCACTATTTTCAAAACAATATCTCCAACCGACCAAATAAAAGAATACTCGTACTCTAGTAGACATTAACCTGCAACCAACCCTAGTAAGTAGAAAACCTCCTCAAACCAACTAGTTGAGAGTCCGGCCGCAGAGTCCGGGAAGAGTCCACAGAGTCCGGGAAGAGTCCACAGAGTCCGGGAAGAGTCTACAGAGTCCGGGAAGAGTCCACAGAGTCCGGGAAGAGTCCACAGAGTCCGGGAAGAGTCTACAGAGTCCGGGAAGAGTCCACAGAGTCCGGGAAGAGTCCACAGAGTCCGGGAAGAGTCCACAGAGTCCGGGAAGAGTCCACAGAGTCAGGAAAGAGTCCACAGAGTCCGGGAAGAGTCCACAGAGTCCGGGAAGAGTCCACAGAGTCCGGGAAGAGTCCACAGAGTCCGGGAAGAGTCTACAGAGTCCGGGAAGAGTCCACAGAGTCCGGGAAGAGTCCACAGAGTCCGGGAAGAGTCCACAGAGTCCGGGAAGAGTCTACAGAGTCCGGGAAGAGTCCACAGAGTCCGGGAAGAGTCCACAGAGTCCGGGAAGAGTCTACAGAGTCCGGGAAGAGTCCACAGAGTCCGGGAAGAGTCCACAGAGTCCGGGAAGAGTCCACAGAGTCCGGGAAGAGTCCACAGAGTCAGGGAAGAGTCCACAGAGTCCGGGAAGAGTCTACAGAGTCCGGGAAGAGTCTACAGAGTCCGGGAAGAGTCCACAGAGTCCGGGAAGAGTCCACAGAGTCAGGGAAGAGTCCACAGAGTCCGGGAAGAGTCTACGGAGTCCGGGAAGAGTCCACAGAGTCCGGGAAGAGTCTACAGAGTCCGGGAAGAGTCCACAGAGTCCGGGAAGAGTCCACAGAGTCCGGGAAGAGTCCACAGAGTCCGGGAAGAGTCCACAGAGTCCGGGAAGAGTCCGCCGAGGAGGAAGAAGGAATTAAGGAATCTTATCCTCGCAGCTTGGAGCGCTAATGTCCGAGTGCTGTACTTATGCCTTATACAGTGTTACCGGAAAACATGTCAAAACTCCTATTTAACGGTTGGGGTTGATGTCAAAATACTGGATTTTGGGCGACCCTGTACGAGAAAATAAGACTTCGCATTTGGCAACCCTGTATCCATCTAAACTCAGTATTAATGAATTCGTTAGAAATATATGTTTGTTTAGAAATAATTAGTGTGGTGACTGTGGTGTATATTCCAGCGAATTAGAATAAACGGAAGAGTAACTCCATACAATTGCCGCTTAGAATTTGAATCTACGCATACAATTATACTGCTATCCCAACGAAACACACAAAACACATGCGATTGGTCACGCCGATACTAGCCGCACGGGTAGCTGTCTTGCCCCGCCCACCGCGGTATTTTACGCGTGGACGGTGGAACCATTTTGTCGGCTAAGTTATTATTATTATTCTATTTATTCTAGTTCGCTGGTATATTCTAATTTGCTAAAACGGAGCGGGCGTCTGACTGGCCCCTACACTGGCCCTTCCTGAGCAATCCTGCGGGCGTACGGCCTCTTTACTTTAAGCGTAGTATTAACTAGTAGTTAGGTAATTCTAGTTTCTAAGTTAGTTTTAGTTTAACTTTTTCACGATTAGCTAAAATCATAGAATAATAATTTATTAATTGTATTCGTAATTTCTTTCTCAAACATTTAAACGTGAGGAAACCTACACGTTTAAGGACCACACTATTCAAAGACGTAACCTGCACTTGGCCAGCTTGCTGGATTATGTGCGATCATCTCTCTCCACGTGGGAGAAGACCCCGGGTCCCAGCTGTGGGTTCGTATGGTGGGCTGTTTATGTTTTTATATAGATGTGATAGGTAGTATCCCTGTTTATATATTGGTTATATTATTGTGCACTTACCCAAGTACATAGAACAAGGGAATATTATAATATATTTATTAGTCAAACATGTAACTGGATACGGGAAGGCACATGATAATCGAGAATTTAATCCGCACAGAAAATAAACAAGTGTCAACAACAAGATTTTTTGTAAGTTAGTAAGTGTTTTTAAAAAATCGAGCCGAAATTATGTTGTACTATTATTTTAAAGGAATGCGCGATTTTATCCCTTGATAAAACCTTAAGTGAAACTACAGCTAGATTATAGTTTTATTCATTGATAAAACTAAAAATAAAACTATAGCCAGATTATAGTTTTATTCCTTGATAAAACTAAAAGTAAAACTATAGCCAGATTATAGTTTTATCCCTTGATAAAACTAAAAGTAAAACTATAGCTACATTATAGTTTTATTCCTTGATAAAATTATAAGTAAAACTATAGCTAGATTATAGTTTTATCCCTTGATAAAACTAAAAGTAAAACTATAGCTAGATTATAGTTTTGATAAAACTATAAGTAAAATTGTAGCTAGATTATAGTTTTATCCCTTTATAAGACAATAATCTAGCCTACTAAGCTATGTTTCTTTAACATATACTACTAATTACGTATTCTCTGAGAATGTGCTCGTTAGCACATTTCTTAATGTCTCTATCAAGTCCAGTACACTTTTTTCGTGTGTTCTCTTTTCAGCACTAGATTTTGTTAACACTTTTTTGATTTAACACAACTCTACACTAACTCGAATGGTTTCGTTTTTAGGGTTCCGTACCTGAAAAGTAAAAACGGGATACTATTACTAAGCCTCCGCTGTCTGTCTCCAGGCTGTATCTTAGAAACCGTAATAGCTAGAAAGCTGAAACTTTCACAATATATGTATTTCCCGAAACGCTATAACAACAAATTATTAAAAATAACAAACTGAAAATTTTATGGGGGGTCAGTTAATGTTTTTTTTTCGTAATTTTTTGCTATATATCAATAACGGAAGTTGTCAGACACTTAAAATTTACACAAGATATATAAATGTATTAAATTGTAAAATTTGGATAAAATTAATATTTAAGGGGCTCCCATACATCAGTGGTACGGAACCCTTCATGCGCGAGACAAGTCGCACTTGGCCAATTAGTTTTAATCTTCTTATGTCAAGTGTATTGTGTTAGAGAATAATACTCGTATTTAACATAACTTTAAATGATTATAAATTAATTGTTCACTATACACAATATTTAAAATGAGTGCGAATACTCGCATTCAAAAAAAAAACTCGAAAGATTTCCCACGGCGGGAGCCTTACATAGTTTCGGTACGAGACATCGGCAGAGACTGGTGACCCCAGCCCACTCCCTGGCCAGGTCTGAGCAGTCGGTGTATGTTGGTGGACACAGATTATTCAAGCATTTGCCTGAGTATATCAGAAATACAGCTTCCCCTAACATATTTAGAAGTAAGCTTAAATTATATTTAATTAATAAAGCACACTATAGTGTCAAGGAATCTATAAATGACAAATCACATAATTAATCATTGACATATGTTTATTAAATAATTATTGTTCTTTGTTGACTTGTAAATGTATATTTATTAATAAATTATCTGTATAATATTATATTGTGCTTACTACAGTCAGGCCATTAATAATATTAGCATTAATAAATATAGGAATGCTAAGAATGATTAGATTTTTATATAATCAACTATTTTCCACAAATATCACAATAATAAATAAATAAATATTCTGTATTGATTTAGGTAACAAGTACGCTCTACGGTAATTATATAATTCCGTCTGCACTTCCACTTGCTAAAACTTTGCCTTGACATGTATTAGACACGTCGAGAGGAGACGATCGTGATAATAATTATTCAATATAATCTAGACATGCGTAGTTCACGAATGAATCCTTCAAATGAATCCTAACAAAAAATAAGACATCTGTTAAAACAAAAGCTAAATAAGTAAATACAGTGAGTGCGAGACTAAATATAATATTTGCTTAAAAAAGTTTGTTTTTCATTAACCTTTTAGGCTTTCACATTTCGTTGACCCTCAAAATAAAGTTTTCTTTTAGAGTACACGTTTCAATATAAAGGGTGTTTTACAGCATTATATTCCAGCAAAATTCTAACAGAACGTGTTGATAATATCTCGTTAAGTTTGTATTAAAAGTTTTATGAATAAAGCAACCCTTTCATATATTTCAAAAGAAGGTTTACGTACATAATACCTACATTATTTATACTTGTGATGGTACGTAGACGTTTATTTTGTCTTTTATTGAAAATTCACAAATATTTAATTTATTATAACCAACTTAAAACTATATATATAAACTTAAAAACCAACCTAACGAGCGTAAACTTACTTCACGATGTGAATAGAATAGAATATTTATTTCAGCATACTAAATATATTTATTTATTTAGCATATTTATTTTTACCTCACACTTAATGTCCAGATTAAAGTTCCTTATGTCCTAACTACAATAAATAAAAAGTGTGGTAAAATACTAATTACACAAAAAACACACACAATTACAATTCAATGAATACTACCTCTTACAATAATTTACAAAGTTTTCTTTTAAATGAGGTCAAGTATCGCACATTCTGGAAATAGGGGAACGCTTTATCATATAAGTCTTGGCTGCAGGCTGGGTGAAGGTTTTTATAATTATGCTTTTGGGGTGAGAAACATCCAATTACTGTCGAAGTTCCGAGGATTCGTACAAAGCATTTTGATTCGATCTTCATTGAGAAAACTGCGAAGCTTTGGAACTCTCTTCCTTAGTCTCTTTTTCCCGAGAAATACAATTTGGGGGTCTTCAAATCTAGAGTAAATAGGTTCCTTCTAGGCAAGCGTGATACATCTTAGACCACAGTTAAGCTGCGGTCAAACGGAAGCCTATTCATTATTAAAAAAAAAGTATTTTATGTAGGTGTCTGAAGTTTGCATAGTTGAATAGCGCGGTGCCGCTCGCGTGTCTAACTAGTGGTGTTTACTTGTTCCTGTGTTTGTTCAGGAAGGGATGAGAGTAATCAAGGACATTTACCTGTACGAATCGATTGTCAATGGATGATACGAGTATGTTTCTCCAGAAATATACAAATTTACCAACAAGAATGTCATCATTTTGTGATTAACGTTGTAAAAACTAACTTTGAGTTTTCCGATCAACTCCACCAGTCCACCTGTACGAGTATATACGCGAAACTATTTAAAATACGTCATTATTTACAGGATTACAAACTAAACTTTCACTTTAAAATTTGGGTTTTTAAACAACTGAGACCAAATTAATTCCCGTACTCACAAGTTTTCTCAAGTCATATAATACATCCTAGTGGGCACAGTAAAGGAGTATGAGGAAATTCCAATTTATCGATATCCTGACTTAAACAAACTATCTCTACGAAAAAAACTATTATTACAGTTTTCAGAATTAAACTAATGGAGAAAGTAATTACCGGAGCCGTTAGAGTGGAGTAGCGACGAGCCGAGCCGAGGCTAACGCCGTTATATCGTTACTAACGAACTTTAAGCGCTAAGATTTTGCTTTTCTTATCACATTTTTCTATGAGATCGTTTAGTCAATTCCTTATTAAATTTTCCAATAAAAATATCTAGAAACGTTTGTTGCTTGTTTAGGAGTTGGTTTTAGTACGGAAAAGTGTTTTTTATCAATATCGGTGCATAAAACTAATAATATAACCTAATAATCGTATTATACGAGTATATTTGTTAACCCTCGTTAATCCGGGATAAACAATAGCTCAAGTGCTAATCTACAGTCTTAACAAATGTTCATATTTGATTATAAACATACAGGAAATAATAATAATAAACATACATGTATCGTTATAAAGTATATATATATCAGTTATGTTAACAACCATAACGAACTAGAAATGGTTTAGTATGGGGCTTGACAGCCGTGTGTGAAACGAGTCCTAATATCTGTTTGTTTTACAAGCACACATTTTTTTCCGTTACGATAATTAGTAATGTGATATTTGTAACTAGAAACGAATATTTTCTAAACAATATAACCAACCGACCAAATAAAAGAATACTCTAGTAGACATTTGCCTGCGCAACCAACCCCAGTAAGTAGAATACCTCCCTAACCAACTAGTTGAGAGTTCGTCCGCAGAGTCCAGGAAGAGTCTACAGAGTCCGGGAAGAGTCCACAGAGTCCGGGAAGAGTCCACAGAGTCCGGGAAGAGTCCACAGAGTCCGGGAAGAGTCCACAGAGTCCGGGAAGAGTCTACAGAGTCCGGGAAGTTTCCACAGAGTCCGGGAAGTGTTCACAGAGTCCGGGAAGAGTCCACAGAGTCCAGGAAGAGTCTACAGAGTCCGGGAAGAGTCTACAGAGTCCGGGAAGAGTCCACAGAGTCCGGGAAGAGTCTACAGAGTCCGGGAAGAGTCCACAGAGTCCGGGAAGAGTTCACAGAGTCCGGGAAGAGTCCACAGAGTCCGGGAAGAGTCTACAGAGTCCGGGAAGAGTCCACAGAGTCCGCTGAAGAGGTGAACTAAGGAATCTTATCCTCGCAACTTAGAGCGCCAATGTCCGAGTGCTGTACTTATGCCTTATTCAGTGTTACCGGACAACAAGTCAAAACTCCTATTTAACGGTTTGGGTCGATGTCAAAATACTGGATTTTGGGCGACCCCGTACGAGAAAATCAGACTTCGCATTTGGCAATCCCGTTTTCTTCTAAACTCAGTATTAATGAATACGTTAAAAATATACGTTTGTTTAGAAAAATTTAGTGTTGTGTATATTCCAGCGAACTAGAGTAAACGGAAGAGTAACTCCATACAATTGCCGCTTAGAATTTGAATCTACGCACACTATTATACTGCTATCCCAACGAAACACACAAAACGCACGCGATTGGTCACGCCAGTGACGCCAATACTAGCCGCGCGGGTAGCTGTCTTGCCCCGCCCACCGCGGTATTTTACGCGTGGACGGTGGAACCATTTTGTCGGCCAAGTTATTATTATTATTCTATTTATTCTAGTTTGCTGGTATATTCTAATTTAGTTAAGCGGAGCGGGCGTCTGACTGGCCGCTACACTGGCCCTTCCCGAGGCATCCTGCGGGCGTACGGCCTCTTTACTTTAAGCGTAGTATATTAACTAGTAGTTAGGTAATTCTAGTTTCTAAGTTAGTTTTAGTTTAACTTTTTCACGATTAGCTAAAATCATTAAGGACCACACTATTCAAAGACGTAACCTGCACTTGGCCAGCTTGCTGGATTATGTGCGATCATCTTTCTCCACGTGGGAGAAGACCCCGGGTCCCAGCTGTGTGATCGTATGGTGGGCTGTTTATGGTTTTATATAGATGCGATAGGTAGTTACGTCGGTCGACTCAACAAATAACACTTGTCAGCGCCCCATATTCCCATAAGTGCTCCGGACGCCCAATGCTGACTCAATAAACATAGAGATAAGAACACCGCTGCACGGTGGCCTGTTAATTAAGGTTCTAGAATTAAGTTAGTCTTAGACATACTCTTGTAGATTAAACATCTTAAAATTCATAATTTTGTATTTTTAAAACATCCTTCGGCTCCTGCACAACTTAACTGGCGCAGCCGGTAGGATTTCCGCGTCGCGAAAACCTTAAAATCAGTGCCGCGCGACGTACGTTTTCACGCGTTTTACGGAAATCCACGAACCAAATAAATTTGTTGAGTGCACACGAACTGTGGGTGCAAGTGCTGCGTTTCGAAGGACAACGTCTAAGACTCAACGAGGGACATGGACAGTCTGTGAGTAGACCTAAATCGCTATTCCTAGTCTTATTCCATTCCTATTCACTATTTTAGCTATATGTGTCTAGAAATCAGATAGCTATTTCCAAAAATCGAAGTGCGTTCTGTGATTTCTTTTAAACGAGTTTAGCGTATTACAAAATATTAAAAGATAAGTTTTAAGCGTGTTAAATATATACCTAAATAAATATAGATAAAATAAGATAAATTAATTAAGTAATCGGTAATATTAAGAAATAAATATGGAAGGCATAGTGCCAGTACCCCGCGATTTTGCTAACGTCATCCCCAAATTTGACGGTGACGAAAAACTACTTAGTTTATTTATTAGAAAGAGCGAGTATTTAATAAACTGCTGTAGAATAGAAGGAAATGCGCAACAAGACTTGTACGTTTTCCATCTTATAACGTCGAGATTGTCAGGTAGAGCAGCCGCTCTTATTAGCGAACGGCAAGATTTAGACACTTGGCCTGAATTGAGAAAGGCATTTGAACAACATTTCGGTGATCCTCGTTCAGAAGACTGTATAGCAATTGAATTAGAGACATTAAAAATTAATAATGGCGAGTCATATCTGGACTTCTGCAATAGAATTCAACACGTGAAAAGCACATTGATTGCCAAAGTAAATTTGATCAAAGACGTAAATTTACGTCGTAGCAAAATTACAATATATGACAACATGTCAATGAATGTGTTTTTATACAACCTGCCAGAGGAATTGCTTCGCATTGTGCGCCTTAAGGGCTCTAGTTCATTGGAGGGTGCCTTAAGCATAGTGCTCGAAGAGGTAAACTTCATGTACCAATATAATTCAAAAAATAAAATGCTTAGATCGCAAAATCAACCCAAGGCTCAAACCACATACCAGAATCCATTCATAGATAAATTTGGCATGAAACCTTTCTTCACTTCAAACCAACAACCTCAGCAAAACTTTAAATTTGGAATCCCCCAAAACAGCCCCGGTACTTCCAATCAACCCCAACCTCAAGGGAATTTTAAATTTGGTATACCACCCGCGAAACAAATAAACTTACCCGTTACACAACCCCAAGCAGGATATAGGCCGCAATTAGGTTATCGACCACCATTTAACCAAGGGCAACAGCAATTTGGCTACCGCCCTCAGCTTAACCAAAATCCACCTCAGTTTGGCTATCGACCCCAATTCAACCAAGGCCAACAGCAGTTTGGTTATCGCCCGCCCTTTGCTCAGGCCCAGCAATTCGGCTACCGTCCCCCACAAAGATTAGCTCCCCAGCTATCTACTGATGTCAGCATGCGTACCGCACCCGCGATGAAACCCCAAGGGTTTAAAATGAATGAACTATACAACCTGAACGAACCTGAAAATGATGACCTTACTTATATGTATGAAAACCCTGAAATGAACAATTACGATGACTATAACGACTTTGACCCTACTAACAACGCTGACATTCATGAAGCTAACGTCGGACATGATGACCAAGACCCAGTTATCCACAGCATTGAAAATTTTCACATCAGTGCCTCCAAAAACCTCCTGAAATAATACAGCTTAATTTTAACACACTGAAATTGCCACACGTAATAATACCTGAAATAAATTCCAAATTCATGATAGACACGGGAAGCTCAAGGTCATTCATCTCGCCCGAGAAGGCTAACGAATATTTTAACGATTTCAAACACTACGAACCGTTTGAAGTTATAAGCACCCACGCATCCAGCCGACATGACGAAGTAATAGTGATCCCGTTATTCCCAACATTTAATAGTACTGAAACGCATAAGTTCTACATATACGATGTGGATGGTTGTTATGACGGCCTTATTGGCAGCGATCTACTAAAACAGTTGAACGCCAAAATTGACATGGAAAACCAAATTCTTTACACCCAATGGTCAGCCATTCCAATTATATACAACCCCAATAATGAGATAAAGATTGCCCCACGCTGTGAACAAAGAGTAAAATTACCGACTGACCTTCAAAACGGCGAGGCTATATTAAACTACAAATTATTTTGCGAAGGTGTTAGAATGCCAACTGCCTTAGTTACATGCAAGGACGGTTACGCGACAACGATTATACAAAATACCTTGGACACTGAAATGACCCTGACAGTGACGCGACCTTTTATAGCGACTAAATATAAAGGCGAAAAATGCGATTTATACAACTTGCATGACCGAAATAATATTGAGATTGACCAGATTTTAAAAGAAAATCTTAATAACCTGAGTTTAGACCACACGAACCCTGAAGAAAAAGACGCTATAAAAAAACTTTGCCATGAGTACAGAGACATCTTTTACACGGACAAACTACCCCTAACTTTCACTAACGATGTTAAGCATCACATACGCACACGAAACGAAGACCCGATATTTATCAGACCCTATAGACAACCTCAAGTAGTAAATGACGAAATCAATAAACAAGTTAATAAAATGCTGGAAAATAACATTGTACAAGAATCACACTCTCCCTGGAGTGCCCCTGTGCACCTAGTGCCAAAGAAATTAGACGCTAGTAACGAAAGAAAATACCGACTTGTGATTGACTACCGCAAATTGAATGAAATTACCATAGATGACAAATACCCACTACCAAACATTACGGAACTCTTTGACAAACTAGGACGCAGCAGCTATTTCACAACCCTTGACCTAGCCAGCGGCTATCATCAGATAGAAGTTGCTGAAGAAGACAGACAGAAAACTGCCTTCAGTACAAACACAGGACATTACGAATTTTCACGTATGCCGTTTGGGCTGAAGACAGCACCCGCTACTTTCCAAAGGACAATTGATAATGTGCTTCGCGGCTTGCAGGGGATACACTGCCTGGTTTACCTGGACGATATAATTATTTATTCGCCCAGCTTGCAAGAACACCTAGCCAAATTACGAGCCGTTTTTGACAGACTACGACAAACCAATTTGAAAATCCAACTAGATAAGTCCGAATTTCTTAGAAAGGAGGTCTTATACTTAGGTCACACGATAACCAGCGAAGGTTTGAAACCCAACAGCGACAAAATCAAGGCCATACTTGAATACCCTTTACCCCGCAGTACGACTGAAATTAAAAGCTTCTTAGGCCTCATCGGATACTACCGAAAATTCATTAAGGACTTTGCAAAAATAACTCAACCAATGACAGCACGGTTAAAACAAAAGCGCTCAATGCCTATCGTCGACGCTAAATATAAAGCGGCCTTCGAAAAATGCAAAGAGCTTTTAATAAATGCCCCTATATTGCAGTATCCTGACCCTGACAAACCCTATATTCTAACCACAGACGCTTCAGAATTCGCTCTTGGAGCAGTCCTCTCACAAGGCCCCATTGGAAATGATAAACCGGTTGCATACGCCAGCCGAACGCTAAACGATGCGGAAACGCGTTACAGCGTTACGGAAAAGGAACTGCTCGCGATAGTCTGGGCGGTTAAACATTTTCGCCCTTACCTCTATGGGAAGAAATTTACCATAGTAACTGACCATAAGCCGCTAGCCTGGCTAAACTCTCTGAAAGATACCAACAGTAAGTTAACACGCTGGAGATTAAGACTATCCGAATATGATTTTGACATAGTATATAAAAAGGGCTCCCTAAATGCCAACGCGGACGCGTTATCGCGTATCCGAATTAACGCATTAGAGGAGGATAACGATAAAATGTCCACACAAGTAAACGTTGACCAAGATGAAATTAGGATCAGAGAAATAAGAAAAATAACACAAGAAATAAAAGAATTAGATGAATTACAAAAGCGTACTCTAGCACGACCAGATAACATAATAGACCTAGTTTCTAATGATGAGGAGGAAATAGTAATCTCAGATTCAGAAAACTCAGTTAAGCCCCGTTCGCCCTACTCAATACCATGCCCTTCAAGTTCAACTTTAACAGCATCAGAAAAATCATCTAGTACAGAAACTGCTCATTCAGGACAAGATACCGAATCGAAAGGTATCCCGATTATTCAGGAAGCCATAGACACAAAACCCAACCAAATTTTAGTTCACCCTTGGTCCATTGACAAATTAGTCGTTAAAAATATATCCCGGGACAAACAGAAAATTCTTGAAGTACATTTACCCTTGAACCGAACTGACCTTGTTAAGCAATTTCTTAAGGAGTATATAAGAAATAATACCAAATACTTCATTTACTTTGAAGAAGACGAGCATAGACGACAATTCGCACAAATGGTTATATATCTATTTAAAAGAGAATCAGTACAATTTTTCGAGTGTACCAAAAGGGTAGTATACGTGGAAGACGAATTAGAACAAAGGGAAATTGTTTCTAAATATCACACCGGCAAAACATGCCACCGCGGCATTAAAGAAACCCTACTTCACATAAAACGCACATACTTTTGGCGTAACATGGAACAAACCATTTCCAGCTTTATAAATTCATGCGAAACATGCAAACGTATGAAATACGATCGCAAACCGATCAAACCAAAATTACAGCTAACACACACACAATCGAAACCACTAGAAGAAATTTTCATTGACCTCTTTACTATTGAAGGACGCTATTATTTGACAGTCATTGACGCATTTTCCAAACTTGGCCAAGCTCTTGAAATCCCAAATAGATCGACACCCGAAGTCGTGAGAGCCCTGATTAAATATTTCTCCCTATATGGCGTCCCCTGCAAAATAAGCGCAGATGCAGGTTCCGAATTTAATAATGCCCTCTTAAAGGAACTTTTAGCCCTTTACAAAGT
The DNA here is from genome assembly GCA_035578125.1 of Mellilla xanthometata. Lineage (NCBI taxonomy): Eukaryota > Metazoa > Arthropoda > Insecta > Lepidoptera > Geometridae > Mellilla > Mellilla xanthometata. Next base: position 14,593,931 of record JAPUBQ010000005.1, on the reverse strand, counting down.
AGACATTCACATAGCGACTCCTAACAACCCTAACTCTATGGGTCTCATAGAAAGATTTCATTCTTCCCTTATGGAAATCTACAGATTGGCTAAGTACGAACATAAACACACCGATGCCGCCACCGTAATGACATACTCGATCATGGCATATAATCACTCTATACACTCTACCACAGGTTTTACTCCATTCGAAGTTTTGCTAGGGCACACAGATTCCAGAAATGTATTTAATTTAGATTTCGAAAAACAGTACATGCAGCAACTAATCAAAGAACATGCAAAAAGAACAAAGTCTCTATACGACCACTTGGCAAAGCAAGCCATTGAACAAAAACAGAAGATAATAGACAAAAGAGGCGGAGAAACAGAAGTTAACGTAAAACCCGGTGATGTAGTATTTACTAAGGAAGTTAATAAAAGGAGTAGCAAGGACAAACCACGTTTCCAAAAGGCCGTAGTTACTGATGAGATTAGTAGAAATGTAGTTCCAATTCAAGTTAAAAATCGTAACACTAAAGTTCCATTAAAGAATGTGAAACGCCCTTCACAGGCACCTCCACATCCTCCTGGCAGTAGCCATGGTGACGCAACTGCAGGCCCTTCAACTTCAAGTACTTGACGGAAACCCTGGAATCCTGTTTATGAAAACTGGTACTGCTGTACTTAGTAGCGACAAATGGACAATCGCGAGAGTATTGGACATAGAACCCCTTGAAAAGGATTTAGAAGTTAACGTTAAGCGACTCTCTGATTTAGATAAGTTAATTAAGTTTAATAATTTTAATAAGAATTTTACAGATAAGTTTATAGATGTTAGAAGCCAAGTAGAGTATGTTAAAAATATAACCTTGAATAAATTCACCCAAATCTTCCCAAATATTCGGGTCAAACGAGGTCTCATCGACCCACTAGGTTCACTTATAAAAATGATAACCGGAAATTTGGATAATGACGATGCCATTAAATATGATAAATTAATAAACGATATAAAAACTAAACAAAATCAAAATAATAAAAAACTGACCTTGATTACCGAAATGGTGCAACTTTTGACCAACTCTACAGTTATATTAGATAAAAACCTCGATCAAATTAATAATAAAATAGTAATGATTGCAAAAGATCTCGAAGAGTTAGAATATTTAGGGATACAGTTCATAAACACGTATAATTTACTAATTCATAATTTTCAAGTTATCTACACATATTTGGATGAGATAGAGACTAGTTTATCGTTCAGTAGATTAGGAGTTTTACATCAATCTATAATAGAGCCAAACAAATTGTTACAACTGCTCGAAAGCATTAATAGTATAGAAAAAATAGTTTTTACGCCTAGCTTAGAAAACTTAGTTAAGATAGAGCAGGTTATAACGCTAAAAGCTTATTTGAAGAAACATCAAGTCACTTACCTTTTGGAAATACCGCTGATAGAAAAGGACACATACATCTATTATAAATTGATCCCTATACCTGTACTATCCTGTAACTCCACCGTCGTCATAATACCCAAGTACCCTTACCTATTAGCGAAAGGGTTGAAGACCAGACTGTTCACTCATCCATGCCAAGAAGTCGACGAGTCCAGCTTCCTCTGCAGTGATGATGGCATGCTCCAGTACAGTCACGACCCATGCATCACTGACCTGATGACGTACGCCGAAAACGTAACCTCATGCATCCAGATTCCCGTAACTGTCGAGAAGACCAGAATCCAGCTTTTACAGCCAAATAGATGGATCCTGTATAGCAGAGACGAAGAGTTGCTTACAAGAACATGTGATGGTGAACTCTTCCACCATAAGATTAAAGGCACCTATATAATGACCTTAGACGATCCCTGCGAAGTGAAAATTCAAGACATCATACTGAAAAAGCGGCAAATGAATTTAGAAAATATAACATATCCTCAACTACCAATTCTGAATTTGCCTACACTCTCCTCGCCTGGCGAAAGGAAACCACCTGTAAATCTGGAAGGCGTGGACCTGGAAGACCTGAAATTGCTGTCGTTGGCGTTAAAGAAAACCGATACCGAAATCAGTGAAAGTGAAAAGCGTTTTATTGAAGTGCATAGAATAAGTGTTTGGACTCTTGGACTGTATTTTCTGATAATTGCAGTGCTCTGTTATCTGACCTATAAATATCATCCAGAATTATTGTCAAAAATGTGTTCTCGAGGTTCTCCCAAAAAGGAAAACCTCGAACTTGAGGAGGGAGGAGTTACGTCGGTCGACTCAACAAATAACACTTGTCAGCGCCCCATATTCCCATAAGTGCTCCGGACGCCCAATGCTGACTCAATAAACATAGAGATAAGAACACCGCTGCACGGTGGCCTGTTAATTAAGGTTCTAGAATTAAGTTAGTCTTAGACATACTCTTGTAGATTAAACATCTTAAAATTCATAATTTTGTATTTTTAAAACATCCTTCGGCTCCTGCACAACTTAACTAGGTAGTATCCCTGTTTATATATTGGTTACATTATTGTGCACTTACCTAAGTACATAGAACAAGGGAATATAATATACTAGAGGTTGCCCGCGGCTCCGCCCGCGTAGGTCGCTTTTCGCATAAACTGTGGAAAAATTCTATTGTATCCTATTCCCGTGCCAATTTTATATAAAAATTGCATTGCTACGATATCAAAATGAGCCGCATCTGTCTTTCCGCATTCGATTCCTGAGATCTAGTTAACCTCTGTTTTTAGTTACTTTGGTAATGATGCGATTGATTAGATCGTTTTCACTAAGCCATTATTTTGATATAAGTAATTAGAATACGTGAGCCATACCACTAAGTGAACCACATACTTAACTTCCAATTCAGAAGTATTTAATTTCAAAAACACAAAACTAATTTAACCACCATAACAACCGAAACAACTTTCAAGTCTTTAACTTGATAAATAAAGAATTTTCCATACAAACTTTCACCCCCCATTACAAACCCTTAGTTCACCTCTAGCAAAAAAACTTGATTCCAATGTTTTTAATTTTACATGAACTATACATATTCCAAATTTCATTGCTGGAAATTCAAAAACAAAGAAGTTTCATACAAACTGTTTTACCCCTTTTCACCCCCTTGGGGGTGGAATTTCCAAAAATTCGTTCTTAGTACGCGTCTACATACTAAAACAAATACACCCTCCAAATTTCACAATCCTAGGACCAGCCGTTTGGGCTCTGCGTTGTCTATAGATGAATGAATGAATGAATGAATGAGTCAGGACAAAGAGTCTTATAGTATAAATTGATTAGTCAAACATATAACTGGATACGGGATATAAGAGAAAAAAAGGCAACAGGCGCCCTCTTTACGCACATCATAATCGAGGATTTAATACAAAACACTACTCGAATGGTTTCGTTTTTAGGGTTCCGTACCTGAATAGTAAAAACGGGATCCTATTACTAAGCCTCCGCTGTCTGTCTCCAGGCTGTATCTCAGAAACCGTAATAGCTAGAAAGCTGAAACTTTCACAATATATGTATTTCCCGTGCTGCTATAACAACAAATTACTAAAAATAACAAACCGAAAATATGAAGGGGTCAGTCAAAGTGTTTTTTCGTAATTTTTTGCTATATATCGATAACACTTAAAATTTTCACAAAATAATTTTATAAATGTATTAAATTATAAAATTTAGATAAAATTAATATTTGAGGGGGCTCCCATACAACAGTGGTACGGAACCCTTCATGCGCGAGACAACCCTCACTTGGCCAATTAATTTTAATCTTCTTATGTCAAGTGTATTGTGGTATAGAATAATATTTAACACAACTCTAAATATACATTTTATAAAAAATTTGTAAGTATAACCAACATAACAATCATATAAAATACTAAACTAAAACTTAACCTACAAAAGTCCAGGGGTGGAGGAAAAAGTGCCCAAAATGCTGGCAGCATTGCCACGTTGGATGGCAATGCTTAGTTTCTGAACGAAATAGAAACCAGCATTCTGGACACCCGAAACCTCCACCAGCCGCTTGGCAAGTTCTCCGTAGAACTGCAGGGCGGCCGGCCCCCACGGTCCCATCGTCTCTACCGCAAACGGCACAAACATGTACACACGGTCAAGTTGTGTATATTTGTGCCGTTTAAGGTTTTCCGCTTTGGCGGCCGCAGCACCAGCCCGAACACATGTGTGAGGAAGATGAGACGGAGCCATAGTGTCGATGCATGTTGCATCCCACACTAAAGGCCGCCCCATCCTCCACGGTATGAGTGTCATCCCATCAGGTCTTTTGCCATCGTCACGCATCAACCCACTGGGTTCCAGGACCGATGGAACGTTGGCACTAACAAGAGCCCGACGGATGATCTCATTCAGGCTGCCGTGCCGCGGTATACGGCCAGCGCTTCTCAAACACGACAGACCGTGGTAACCGAACCGATCCACAGCATCCCCACAAACACAATGGTGGGGAACCTGACAAGCGGCACCTATACGAAGGGATACGGCAGTGGCGAATGAATGGTTGTCCAAAAGAGTTCCTATATTGCGTGACGGAATTGCATGTAGCCATAATCCCGATTCCCATCGAGCAGCAGCGAGTAAGCGAGCCCGCTCTGCGTTAGATGTTGAAGAGTTCAACAAAGTCTTATATGCTAAATGATTATAAATTGATTGTATTTTATATTTATTAATAAATTATCTGTATCTGTATAATATTATATTGTACTACAGTCAGGCCATTAATAATATTAACATTAATAAATATATGAATAATAATAAATAAAAAAAATAAAAAATAATAATAATATTCTTATATTCTGTTCAAATGAATGAACAGAAATCTTCAAAAATGGTATAATAGGATTTTAAGAACCAAGATGGCTTAAGATGTGCGGGACAAGTGGTGCAGGTTTATGTCCCAGTAGGTGTGGAACACCGCGCGCGTACCATTTGCGCGTTTTAAGAGGTAACAGCGCCATCTAGTGTGTTTCCGAGTAAATCTAGTTTGTCTTCTATAGCTAGATTATAGTTTTATCCCTTGATAAAATTAAAAGTAAAACTATACCAAGATTATAGTTTTATCCCTTGATAAAACTAAAAGTAAAACTATAGCCAGATTTTAGTTTTATCCCTTGATATAACCACTTATAAGTAAAACTATAGCTAGATTACAGTTTTATCCCCTGATAAAACTACAAGTAATACTAGCTTGATTATAGTTAAAAAAAAATAGGGGGCTCCCATACAACAGTGGTACGGAACCCTTCATACGCGACACAACTCGCACTTGGCCAATTAGTTTTAATCTTCTTATGTCAAGTGTACTGTGGTATAGAATAATATTTAACATAAATCTAAATAATGATAAATTGATTGTTCACTATACACAATATTTAAAATGAGCGCAAGTATCATATTATATTGTGCTTACAGTCAGGCCATTAATAATATTAATAAATATAGATAGATAGATAAGATAAACTCTTTATTGAGCAAATTATAGGTACAAGTTACAACAAATAAAAAGGAATGTTAAGAATGATGCGATTTTTATATAACCAATTACTTTCCACTAACCTCACAAAAAAGATATAAAATTATTCTGTATTGATTTAGGTAACAAATTCCCTAATAAAAACTTCCTCTTGCTAAAGCGTTGCCTTGACAACTTGACGTGTACTCGTCGGGAGGAGCCGAACGTTATAATAGTCATTAAATCCTGTTCAATCGAATGAACAGGAATCGTCAAAAAATGGAAAAATTGAAAAATTGCTCAAAGACTAGACAATAATATAATACAAGACGGGTGGGAATAGTTTATGTCCCAGTATGTGTGGAACACCGCGCGCGTACCGTTTGCGCGTTTTAAGAGGGAACAGCGCCATCTAGTGTGTTTCCGAGTAAATCTAGTTTGTCTTTTAACAATATCAACATTTTTTTTAATACATGTGCTAGTGGCCATGAGGCTTATGAGAATCTAAATGTAAATAAATATTTGATATACGTCGTTATGCACTCTGGCCCGGTATTTGCGCTACACGCGTGAGCGCCTTTATTGCTGACACTGCGTCTCGCTCGCCGCGCCAGGGCGCATTCCTTAGATAAGAGCGCCGATCGAGGCTCTAGTTTTAAGTTAGAATTAATAGATTAGTTTTAACTGGTGCATCGAGCACACCTAGTTTTAAATTAGAATTAATTAGAAGTAAGCCTGTGCATCGAGTCACACTTAGTATTAACTTTTACATCTAAATAAAAAAATACTTTTTAAAAAGGTGTTTTCGGTCTCCCGATACTTGTCTGGCGCAGCCGGTAGGATCTCGTGCGCGATTTGGCTGCTGCTTACCCGTAACACGTGTAACTCCGAAGCAGTCTTCGCGGTGCCGCCTAGCACTAGCACGAGATTCGATCCCGAACAAACAAATTTGACAAGGAGCAAGGACCAAGCTGACTGAAGACTGGAGGATGGGCGTGGTGACTATGTGAGTAAACCTTTTCGCATTTTCCATTCACTTCCCACCTTTTCCGGTTGTCGGCATACTTTTTAGATTAAGATTTCCTTAGACGACAAAATCGTGTCTATTGTATTATTTGATTTCCTTAGACAACAAAATCGTGTCTATTATATGTGTATTAATTAGAAATTCTTTAGACGACAAAATCGTGTCTATTGTAATGTGTAGTGATTAGAAATTCCTTAAACGTCAAAATTGCGTTTATTGTAAGTGTATTAATTATAAATTCTTTAGACGTCAAAATTGTGTCTATTTTACGTGTACTAATTAGAAATTTACTTACTTGATATTATAAAATTGTGTGTAATTAGATATTAGTTAGGAATAGAGCGATAGTTAGGTATTATATTATTATAGTAGATAGTTTAATTAAAAAAAAAAATGGAACAAATTCGAGTTATTCCTAAAGACTTACTTTGTCTGATTCCGAGATTTGAAGGGGAAGAAGGTCTATTAAATCTATTTATAAAAAAGGCCCAATACATATATAATGCACATGTTCAACCATCATCCCCAAATTCACAAAAACTCTATGCATTTCATGCTATTACCAGTCGCCTCAGCGGCAAGGCCGCAAACTTAATAAGTGAGCGCGATGACGTCACAACCTTTGAAGCCTTAATACAAATTTTAATACAACATTTCGGCGACCCACGATCTGAAGAATGCATTGCAATAGAATTAGAGCAGATTAAAATAAAACCTAATGAGTCGTATATCGAATTGTGTCATCGGATTCAACATATGCGCTCTTCACTATTTGCCAAAGTTAATTTAATAGCTGACGAGGGTGTGAAAGCCGCAAAAATGATCGTATACAATAACCTCTCAATGAACGTTTTCTTATACAACCTTCCCGAAGATCTTATTAGAATCGTACGCCTTAAGGCATGCACCAGCTTAGAGACAGCGTTGAGCATAGTTACTGAAGAAGTTAACTTCATGGCCCAGTATAATGCGAAAAACAAGACCAAGGCCAACTCAGCACTACAGCGACCCGCTTTGCCCCCGTTTAGTGCACCAACCTCTAATTTTAAATTCGGAATACCCCAACAAAATAGATTTACAATGCCAAGCCAACCGCCAAGATTTAACAACCCCGCACAGCAAGGGTTCAGATTCCAGCAACCCTCAGGATTTAAACCAAATTTTACAAACCACCAGCCTACAGGGTACAGGCTTAACCCCACTCAACCGAATAATACCCAAGGATTCCGCCCGCAATGGAACCCCAACTTTCAACGACCTCAGCAACAATTTAAATTCGGCATACAACATCAACAGCCGCAACAACAGCAATTTAAATTTGGCACGCAACATCAGCAGTTCCCTTTCACAAGGCGTGACCCGCTAGAAAACACAGACATTTCAATGCGCACTGCGCGCCCTTTTAAACAAAATAGACTAGACATACCCGAAACGGACCAGCACTTCTATACCGAAGAGATAAACGAGCATGAAGAGCCACACTCTGACCCCATGTACGGAGACGAAAACTACGAAAATTACCAACAGGAGCCCATAGAATCGACCGAATACCACTACGAAGACCCCAGTATCAACGTGACAGCTGAAAATTTTTCTATACAAGCCTCCAACACGGAACCGAAATAATACACATGAACTCACATCAATCACTTAAACTACCGTATATTTATCTACCGGAAATCGACGCAAAGATGATGGTGGATTCTGGAAGCGAACGATCTTTTCTTAACCCCATTAAAGCTTACCAATACTATCAAGATTTCATCCAATACGAACAGTTCAGAGTCGTAAGCACACATGCATCCAGTGACCATAACCAAGTCATATACGTGCCTTTACCGCCATCCTTCGAGAGCTCAGAGCAATATAAATTCTATTTATATACCGTCGACCCACTTTACGATGGAGTAATTGGCCATGATCTACTAAAGAAACTTCGAGCAACCATCGATTTAGGTAGGTCAGTGCTGACTACTACAGACACCCAATTCCAGATTTACAACCCCGACGTAGAGCACGAGATAGAGCTGCAACCCCGAACCGAAACGAGAGTGAAGATCCCTGTTAACCACTACACAGGCGACGCCATACTTGAGTACAGAGAATTCGGCTCAGGCGTCCGAATGCCAAGTGCCCTTGTGAGATGTAACAACGGTTATGCCACGACGGTTATACAAAACGCCTCAGACGAACAAGTAATAATGACATTTAAAAAACCATTGAAAGTCATTAAACATGAAAATAGAGAAATCGCAGTCAACGCGACAAGAGACCGATATGAAGTCGACGATCTTCTGAAACAAAATCTACAGAAGCTCCGACTAGACCATATGAATAAAGAGGAGAGAGAGAAAATAGAAGCCCTGTGCTATGAATATAGAGATATATTTTATAGCGACGACATACCGCTTTCATTCACCAGCGGAATTAAACACGAGATAAGGACAAAGAACGAAGATCCTATCTATATAAGGCCGTATCGTCACCCTCCGGCTTATAACGTGGAAATACAAAAGCAAGTGGACAAACTTCTACAAAACGACGTGATCCGTGAGTCACACTCCCCGTGGAGTGCCCCTGTTCACCTGGTACCAAAGAAGACCAACGTACCCGGCGAGGTTAAGTACAGGATGGTTATAGACTACAGGCGTCTAAACGAAATTACTACAGACGACAAGTACCCGTTACCTAACATCTCTGATCTTTTCGACAAACTGGGTAAAGCCACTTACTTCAGTACGATCGATCTAGCCAGCGGATTCCATCAAGTAGAAGTAAAAGAAGAAGACAGACAGAAGACGGCATTCTCCACCCAGTCTGGACACTACGAGTTTACCAGAATGCCCTTCGGACTCAAGACAGCCCCCGCGACATTCCAGCGTGCCATGGACAATGTTTTGAGAGGACTTCAAGGCATTCATTGTCTAGTTTACCTCGACGACATAATCATCTACTCGTCCAGTCTACAAGAACATATAGACAAGCTGAGAATGGTATTCGACCGCCTAAGGGCAACCAACCTAAAAGTGACACTTGACAAATGCGAGTTTTTCCGCAAAGAAGTCCTATACCTCGGGCACATGATAACTAAGGAAGGCCTAAAACCCAACAATGACAAAATAAAGGCCGTATTAAACTTCCCTGTTCCGAAAACCGTGACCGAAATTAAAAGTTTCCTCGGTTTAGTTGGTTATTACAGGAAGTTTATAAAAGACTTTGCCAAGATCACACGACCAATGACCAGTTGCCTCAAAAAACGCCGCAAAATCGAGTTAACTGACGAATACATCGCAGCCTTTGAAATGTGCAAGGAATTGTTAGTAAACGCACCCGTGCTACAATTCCCCGACTTCGAGAAACCATTTATACTCACAACTGACGCTTCAGATTTCGCAATCGGAGCAGTGTTATCCCAAGGTCCCTTAGGGAGCGACAAACCCATCGCTTACGCGAGTCGAACCCTGAACGACGCAGAAACAAGATACAGCACCGTAGAGAAAGAATTACTAGCAATAGTGTGGGCAGTCAAGTACTTCAGGCCATACCTCTACGGTAGGCGCTTCACCATCTATACAGACCATCGGCCTTTAGCCTGGCTGAATAGCATGAAAGAACAGAACAGTAAATTAACACGATGGAAACTCAGACTAGCAGAGTACGACTACGACATCGAGTACAAGAACGGAAAACAAAACGTAGTCGCTGATGCGTTATCGCGAATAAAAGTGAACGCAATTACCGGCAACGAATCCATGAAGGTGAACGTAGGTGACGACCAGTCACAAGAAGACATAGAAGAATTGATGAAGAACATAAAGTTGCTAAAGGAAGAACTAGCCGCCCGTAACATCGAAACGGAGAGTACGGTGACAATATCATCGGGAACAGACAGCGTGATATCTATACCATCTTCACAAGAACCAAAATCACCATACTCTATACAACCATCAGTGAGTAGCACTACACTGACAGCATCAGGAAAGTCTACAGAACACTCTACCTTCGAAACAGACACCTCAGGTATCCCCATCTTGAAGGAAGCCATAGACACTAAGCCTAATCAAATATTGGTACATTCTTGGTTTAGAAACGAAATTGCTGTAAAAGACATTTCAAGGCCCAAACAGAAAATTCGAGAGCTACACTTACCATTAGATCGACCCGATTTGACTAAACAATTCTTAAAAGAATACATAAACCCGAAAACGAAATATTTTATCTATTTTGAAGACAAGGCCCACCGTAAACAGTTTGCAGAAGCAACCATCGCCCTTTTTAAGAAAGACACAGTAAAACTATTAGAATGTACGGAACGAGTTGTATACGTAGAAAATGAAGAGGAACAAAAGGACCTAGTAAGAAAATACCACCAAGGCAAAACCTGCCACCGAGGCCAGAAAGAAACAGCAACGCGCATCAAACGCACATATTTCTGGCCCAATATGGACATTACAGTAGCAGCAGTTATCAACGCCTGCGATAGCTGCAAAGCTATGAAATATGACAGGAAGCCCATTAAACCAGAATTACAATTAACACAGACGCAAACCAAACCATTCGAAGAACTATTTATAGATATTTTTAGTATAGACAGCAAAACATACCTAACAATAGTAGATGCTTTTAGTAAAATTGGACAGGCATTTGAAATAATAAGTAAAACCACCCCAGAAGTAACTAGAGCTCTGATCAAGTACTTCTCCATATACGGAGTGCCTCAGAAGATAAACACCGACGCAGGCGCCGAGTTCAATAATACCCTACTGAAAGAAACACTACAACTTTATAAAATTGGCCTACATATTGGAACACCACACAACCCAAACTCAATGGGAATTGTAGAAAGATTTCACTCGACGTTAATTGAAATCTATCGTCTAGCAAAATACGAGCATAAATTCACCGATGCAGCGTCAGTAATGACGTACGCCCTTATGGCTTACAACCATACTATACACAGTACGACTGGAATGACACCATTTGAAATAGTTTTTGGTCATACAGACGCAAGCAACCCTTTCAATGCAGATTACCAAAGAGACTATACCCAAAAACTAGTACAGGAACACAAAAATCGCACTAAACACCTTTATGAATACCTGACCAACAAAATGATCGAAACGAAGGAGAAAATTAGGCAAAAACGAGGAGGAGAAACCAAATTCGATATACAAAAGGGAGACACAGTTTTCATTAAAGGTGTGAACGAAAGGCGTAGTAAAGACCAACCTCGCTATAAGAAGGTGGAAGTAGCAGGAGAAATAATAAGAAATACAGTCCCCATTACTGTCAAAGGACGTGAAGTGAAAACAGCGGTAAAAGACATAAAACGTCCTTCGCAGGTACCTAAGCGTACTCCTGACGATATCAACATGCCAGGGACTAGTGCTGCAACGGATTGACTTTGACTTTGACAAGACTTGGCCGCAGGAAAACTAAACGAGCTAATACCACTTAAAAGACTCAAACGCGGCCTTCTCAACCCTCTTGGCTCCGTAATTAAAATCATAACGGGCAATTTGGACGATGATGACGTAGTGCGATATGACTCATTAATCAATGACGTCAAAACGCAATAAAACTCTTTAAACAAAAGATCACGGTCATCGCGGAAATGTTGAAATTTTGGTTGATAGTACTAATAACAATTTTATTCAAATCGATAGGGCTATTGAAAACCAAAACCACAAACTTGTATTTCCGGCTAACTTAGAGAATATAGTTAAGATAGAACATGAAATAAAACCCAAAATCTTTGTAAAAGGAAATCAGATAATCTTCATACTTAATTACTATAAAATCTTGCCACTGCCGATCACCAACAACCAAAACCAAACTTCCCTTATCTTACCCAAGTTCCCGTTCCTACTTGCGAAAGGGTTGAAAACCGTGTCGTTGCGCGGCCCCTGCAACGAAGTAGTTCCAGTTCCTCTGCGAAGACGCCGAAACATCGCCCTTCGTGAAGGACCAATGCGTCATTGATCTGGTCACCTTTACCCAAAACGACCCGACAGGTGGATGGTGTACGCCAGGTCCAGTACACATACGTGGCCACGCTATATGATGACTGCGAGCTAGAAGTGAAAGGCACGAGACTAAGACCTGCCAGAAGTGCCTCCAACAGCAAGGACACCCCCGGAGATGAAACTCGTAACGCTGGACAACGTGGAGCTGTCCAACCTGCAACACTTGGCCAGCGTAATAAAAAGTGACAGTGAAAAGTGACAGTGAAAAGAGCAATAGTGAAAGTGTTATCGATCTGAAAAGAGTGAGCGTTGGTACCGTCGCATTATTTGTGATACTCGGTATCACAGTTATAGCAGTTCTATGGAGGAAGTATTTTAATGTAATTCGAAGTTTTCGGACGAACCCACCCGAAAACTTCGAACTTAGGGAGGGAGGCGTTATGCACTCTGGCCCGGTATTTGCGCTACACGCGTGAGCGCCTTTATTGCTGACACTGCGTCTCGCTCGCCGCGCCAGGGCGCATTCCTTAGATAAGAGCGCCGATCGAGGCTCTAGTTTTAAGTTAGAATTAATAGATTAGTTTTAACTGGTGCATCGAGCACACCTAGTTTTAAATTAGAATTAATTAGAAGTAAGCCTGTGCATCGAGTCACACTTAGTATTAACTTTTACATCTAAATAAAAAAATACTTTTTAAAAAGGTGTTTTCGGTCTCCCGATACTTGTCTACGTAGATAATGTATTTTCATTGGGTTTGAACCTACGTAGAGAAGGGTTAAATGTGTATTTGTTCTAAACATTTATTATACATACTGTGATAAAATCTTCTATACCTACTATAAGACTCTTTGTCCTGACTCATTCATACATCTATAGGCATCGCAGAGCCCAAACGGCTGGTCCTAGGGGAATGAAATTTGGAGGGTGTATTTGTTTTAGTATGTAGACGCGTACTAAGAACGGATTTTTGGATTTTCCTCCCTCAAGGAGGTGAAAAGGGGTAAAACAGTTTGTATGTCACTTCTTTGTTTTTTAACTTCTAGCAATGAAATTTAGAATATGTTTGGTTCATGTAAAATTAGAAATAATGGCATCAATTTTTTTTGCCGAGGGTGAAAGTTTGTATGGAAAATTATTTATTTATCAAGTTACAGACTTGAAAATTATTATGGTAGTAGTTTATTGAATGTTCAAATTAAAATTATGAAAACTTTTGCCAGGGGTGCATTAAGGGGGATGCCATTAGGGATGAAAGTTGTGTGTTTTTAAACTTACACACACACATTCACACTCACACACACACACGCTCTAAACTCAGGGTTATTCTAAAAACAGAAAGATTCACATAAGTTGTAAGCTATTCTTAAATTCTCAGTGTTCCCGATACCAACCTGAAAATAATCATTAGTGGTATAATTTATACGTAGTCAAGTGAAAAGTTCTATGATAACAAGTTTGTTGAACTTATACTCACATGTTATATATCTAAATGATGTAAATAGTACTTCAATTACTCATTAAGCTTTTTACAATAAAACAACATGTATCAGTCACTCTTAGGATGGGTGCTCAAAGCTAAATTAAACAACTTTTTTTTAACCTTAATAGGCTTGCGCTTGACCACAACTCACCTGATGTTAAGTGATATTGCAGTCTAAGATGAAGCGCGCTTGCCTAGAAGAAACCGGTTCACTCTCACCTTGAAGACAGTAAGGTTGTAGACTGAGCGCTTCCGTAATCAAATGATAATATGCTGAATCATATTATATACACAAATTTTATTAGTATGAAAACCTCAATAAAAATCCATTAATAAATCCGTAAATCGTTAATCTTCAGTTAAATATAAATATTGATATCAGGTCTATAAAAATGTGGGTGTGTCAGTGTTCGGCCTCGGCCAATAAACCATTAATAACATAAATTATCTATATCACAAGTAATAAAACACCCATAAATATACACCATACATAGTGAAGCTATATTATCTACTTTCAAGCCATGTGCAGCATTATATACTTGTACATAACAATCTGAGAGGTCGATGTGTATATAAACATAGCCAATGACAGATTTAGCTTATCTTCTGGATGACTGACTTATATATACAGCTGCTAACGACTATATTACTATAGACATAAGGTTGATTTTGGTATGTAAGAAGAATAGGTTAAAATAGTAAAATAAGACAAATTGTTGATAAATTTCGCGCTCCTTGAAGTGATAACCCTCCATTGATATACATTTATCTAAACGTGAACAATATGGGAATGGAATAGAAATCGATGGAGTAGAAATTCTGTCGATTTTCAGCATTTTCAAGACTCGTAAATAAAAGTATATTTTTAGAAAACTTCACATTTTAGCTCTAGGGATATGACTAGACGGACGCGTAGCCACACGAGGCGCGATACTCTAGCCATACTAAAAAACGCCCTGCTGCTATGGTTATACCGCTATGGTTTCTTCACGGTGTGTTCTTGAGCTTATTGGCGGGGTCTGAGCCCACATCCTACTGGATGTAAGGTGGCCGTACGGACGACCACAACATCAGATTCCTCACTCACAGCGCTGAAAGTTTTACAGAGTTGACCATTTTTCAGGCCTTACAAACTTTTTGAAGATGTAAGTAAACACAATAAAGTCATCCTACAGTAGATTAAGGGAATATATTAATAATATAATAAATTTATTTAATTCCAGTTTCAAGGACCCATATTAATTCTAAATTACATTGTATTATACATTTTATGATTCAATTAAATTACACACAACAAAAGCGCAAACTAGTAATAAAGTTGCATATAAAAATTACAATTCAAAATAAAATAAAAAGTCAAAAACATTCACAAACACTAGTTCAATAGCCCCTCACAAACGGCACTGCTGGAACATGCCTTATTCTTATTCTTATTCTATGATGGGGGCGATCAGACCTGCACTGACAACCTGCAAGAGGCATATTGTGCATTTCCCCCTACCAGCCTACCCAAGCCATCCAAGCTCCTTAAATAGCGGAGCACGGTCTTGGGTCGCTGGCATACCTGTTCCACTGTCATTGCGTCAGATGTTGTGGTACTTCTATTAATACAGGCGGCGTCCGAGTATAGCGTCGTGTTTTGTTGAGATTCCCTTGCTAGTCCGGTTTTCTCTCTTGTTTGGCTTGTAGATTCACAGTGTAACAGCACATGTTCCACAGTCTCGTCTGTCTTCATGCATCCCCGACACAGGGGGCTATCTGTATTACCAATTTTGTGCTGGTGATAATTTAGGTCGCAGTGGCCGGTAATGATAGCGACCATCAAACGTAGGTCTGTTCTCGTAAGTTTGAGTAGGTTGTTAGTTACTTTATTTTTAATTACCGGGAAGAATGCTTTACCATGTTTACAATCTGTCCTATTGTCCCATAATTTTTGGTGTTCCTTAGAAGTGTGGGCCCGTAGAAGATTCCGGGTCTCCATCGCTGTCGGTTTACACAATTCGGCTACATCAGCTCGTACTTGATTATTTTTGATTCCCTCCTTAGCCAGAGAGTCCGCTTTGTTGTGTCCCTGACATGAGCCGTGGCTTTTAGTCCACGCCACGGTGACGGTACATTTCTCCGAAAGATCCTGTAGTATCATGTGACATTCAACTGTCACTTTGGCCTTTGTTGTAGGTCTCCTGAGTGCATAGATTATGGCCGCACTGTGAGTAGTGAATTTTATATGTGATGAATTTATATTATCTGATTGACTGTTGATTGATTCCATCACAGTTTTTGCCGCCAGTAGGAGGCCCATGGCTTCAGCCTGGAAAACTGTTGTGGTTTTCGGTAAAGACCTGGATTCCGCGATTTTTAGCTCTGGGGAGAAGAAACCGCATCCTACACCGTTCGTATTTTTTGCGCCATCGCAGTAGATATTGAATTCCTTTACTGGGTTCGCTGCGCTTGTCGCTTTTTCCTCTGTCAGTAGAGTATATTTCTTGCCGTCCAAGTATCTGGTGCAAATTTTGTCAGTACCACGAAGAGCATCAGGGACGATTCTCGTGGCCTTGTCTAGAATTTTGCTGTGGTTTGTGTTAGATCCTACGCCTTTCCATTGGTTTAACGATTTAATTCTTAGAGCAGACGCCATAGCTTCCTGCTGTATGTGCAGGTGCAGCGGTGCTAGTCCTAGGATTGTTTCCAAAGCGGCAGATGGTGTCGATCTGTTACATCCTGAGATCAAGGAACACGCCAGTCTTTGAAGCTTTTGCAGTTTTGTAGTAGTGGTTACTAGATTAGTTCTAGGCCACCAGACTACACATCCATAAGTGAGCACTGGCCTTACCATCACAGTGTATAGCCAATGACATAGTTTGGGTTTTAGTCCCCAGTCTTTTCCCACGGCCCTTGTGCACTGCCATAGAATATTTGTTGCTTTGGTTGTGATGGAACATGCCTGAAGGTAGAAGACTTGAATTTGCGGGAGGGAGCCCGCATATCATCGTACGTAAGGCCGTACGCTCGACAGAGCTGTCATCATTTCAATTCTCGAAGTGAAGCCGCTAGGAGAGGATTTTTTCAACCCTGAGTAAAATAAATTATTGTTATTATTAGTAGTAGGTAGGTAATTAAGGCGTAACAGGACTCATGTTTCATGGTCGGCTACTTGAAGTCTCATGCCACAGTTATTATTATGTGAATGAATAGGTTTTTGTATCTTGTTCCGGAAAATATATTTTCATAATTATATTTTTTGCAAAATTAATAATTTATATTTTAATTGTAATTTTTGACTGCGCAATTAGCCAAAAAACTAAGTATATTGTTCGACTCCATTCGTTTTCATCCGAGAATACTAACTCTTGTATGATTACATCGATATCATTGTAGTGGGAGTGAGCGCACGACATGGTGCACTAACTAACTAGTACTAGAAAACAAATAAAAATGGGATTACCGACGGAAATCGAAAGTTTACGACCCAGTAAGTAATGTTGCTCATCTGTTACTTTCATTCATAGGAAAACATATTTCCATAATATAATTAAACTAGCTGACCCGGCAAACGTTGTTTTGCCTTAAAAATAGATATGCAGTAGCCGATTCTCAGACCTACTGAATACGCATATAAAATTTGGTAAAAATCGTTCAAGCCGTTTCGGAGGAGTACGGTAACAAACACTGTGACACGGAAATTTTATATATAAGATAAATTACAGAAAAAATACTAATCCCAAACTCAAAGATAAAAATAAAAGAACAAGAAAAAACAAAACACCATAATTTAAATTAAAGTTAGCTCACCATCCAGGCTGTCGCTACGGGGCAGAGTTCCCAAGATGCTGGCAGCATTGCCCCGTTGAACAACTAAACTTAGTTGTTCTAATTAAGTTACAACATTAAATAACTTTGAGCATAAAAAACACAACATTTCTAAAGAAAATTCATCACAGTTTAATTGTAATTAACATTTTACAGAGCGAATCTCATTGCTAGTTTCTCGTATATATATATACTTAGACAGGTAACTAATGCAAAGCGTATTAAGGCAAGAATTTACTGAATTCAGCCGCGCCGTTTCAAGCTTCATAGCTCAAATATGTGTTTATAAATTAATAAAATATTAATAAAATATAACTCAAAAAATCAAAATGTAAATATTTATTTGCATAAATATAGGGACATTTAAGGTTTAGTATTCAATCATTACGGTTATTTTTCTCTATATTTAGCGAATAGTCGCCATGCAAATAAGTCCAAGACAAATGACTTCGCAATGATAAAAATATTGACAATATTATAATTAAATTTCAATTCAAATTTAAAATTAAATAAGTAGAAATGAAATCTGAAAAATAGTGTATTAAATAAATATGTATTGACATAAAACAATATAAATTCATATAACTATTATCAACAACTAACAATATTAAAATTATACAGTTCTATATAGATAATAATCATTTACTACAAATAAATGAAACTATGTATTAAACAATATTTTCGTAATGCTATTTTAGAACACTGAATCAAAAATAACAAAAATCGTCTTTTGAGCATGATTTGAAATTTTAATATATTGAAATATCAAAAACATTTATTTCTTAATATAATATTTTTCATCCATACCACTCTTAAAGTTAAAATTCCCTTACCAGCCTATTGATCTCAAGCTTCCTTCATTTGATCTTGCTGAGCTATTTTGACCTCGACAGTGGTGTATAATAATAATATAATAATAATAAGGCCATTTATTCCAAAACTCTTATCTGATACAAATATATGTTAGTTAATAAAACAAATAATATTTGAGAAAATGTAGTGTTTGTCTGATTAGCTTAAGTTGAAGAAAGAAAGATTTTTTTTTTATTGTGACATA
The DNA here is from genome assembly GCA_035578125.1 of Mellilla xanthometata. Taxonomy (NCBI): domain Eukaryota; kingdom Metazoa; phylum Arthropoda; class Insecta; order Lepidoptera; family Geometridae; genus Mellilla; species Mellilla xanthometata. The sequence continues at coordinate 14,575,145 of JAPUBQ010000005.1, read as the reverse complement.
TTAAAACACAGGACAAAATGTAATAATTAAAATAGTACACATAATAAACTTTATTTTGTCACAACACAAGTTAAAATAATGCTGGTATCGAGTTTTGGACCTCTATTTGGGTAAAGGCTTCCTCTATCTTTTCCTAGAACTCTCTGTCTTTGTCTAGCTTCATCCATTGGTTTCCTGCAACGTGGGCTATGTCATCAGCCCACCGTTTGAACTCGCCCCTGTTTTTAATACTTAATTATAAAGTATATTGGTAAATTAAGGGGGCCATGTAGCACACTAGTATTGTAGGCCAATCACTTTGGTCTAGTGCAGGGCACAGCTCTACCTAACTTAACTTTAACTGTTATATAATAATTCCTACATTTATTTATAAATTATGTTAGGATTAAGTGTGTACACTGGTGGCAATTCAGCGGCACACACGACTAAACTAAATTTAAAGAAGCCCCGTCTCTTTTCATCTTAGGTGGCCAGAAAGAGACGGCACGTTCTGAACCACAGACAAAACAACTAAAACCACGTCAAATATGGAAAATGTGGGTAGTTTTAGAGGTGATACAAGTGAGTGCGGACTAAAGTCGCCTATATTTTCTACATTTGACGTGATTTTAGTTGGTTTGACTATGGTGCGGAACGTGTCGTCTCTTTCTGGCCACCTATGATGAAAAGAGACGGGGCTTCTTTAAATTTAGTTTAGTCGTGTGTGCCGCTGAATCGCCACCATTGTTTTTGAATAAAGAAAGATTTATTATTATTATTATATTATTACTGTCGGCCAACATTCCTGTTCCCTGCCGTGGTGTATACAAGGTGTGTGTGTGCGCAGAGGGTCTGGGCGTGCGTCACGCGCAGACGGCGCTGCTGTTCCTGGCGATGCTACTCGCCTTCACCATGCGGGTCAACATGAGCATGGCCATCGTCGACATGACCGACCCGGAGAAGCCGTCGGTATGTGTGTGTGGAAACTATGCGCGAAACTAAGCGCGATATAAAATCAGCGAACTAGAATAAATGAAATAGTAACTTGGCCGATAAAATGGTTCCACCGTCCACGCGTAAAATACCGCGTCGGGCGGGGCGAAACAGCTACCCCCTCGTCGCGTGACGCTAATGCGACCAATCACGTGCGAGCGTTGTGTGTGTGTGTTTCGTTGGGATAGCAGTATAATAGTGTGCGTAGATGAATTCAAATTCTAAGCGGCAATTGTAAGGAGTTACTCTTCCGTTTATTCTAGATCGCTGGTGCAAATGCTCAAGGCGTTAGTGTAGGAAAAACTATCAGAACCGAAATCAGTCGTCATTTAATTTAAGAAAAATATATTTTTCATATTAAGGTTTCACGTCATAAATTATAAATGGTTAAAATATTGGAAACATAGCTTAAATACCTTCTAAAGGAGCAGTCTAAGTATATTTAGACTTATTTTCTTTTCACTCTTTCACTCATACTAATGAATAAGAAATAAAACTGGTTAAAATATTTTTTTTGTAAACTTGTTTTTTCCGTGTTGTTAAATTGAATTGGTACCACAATATGTATAGCGTTGTTCTCTGGATGTTTTTTAAGCAACTTTTTTCCAATATTTTTAACCATGTACGATTTATAAAGAAATACTGTAAATTCAATATTTTGCTCTAATGATCTTAATACGGAAAATATTAATTTTTTTTTACATTTTCAAGTCTATTTTATATTTTTCTATTTATTTCAAAAACGTTTTTATTATTACTGTTTCATTCGTCACAAAACCCATGTCATCTTGTATCAAGTTATAACAAGTGATATTTATTGCTATCACTACTAAAAAATACTTTTGTTTTCGTTTAAAATTAAACAAACTGATAACCTCTCTAATCTCTTTATAATTTGACTAATGAACATCATAAAATTGTAATTTAGGTATATATTATTCTTTGGTAAAAACAAATACGTAATATTATTATTATGAAGAAATAATGTGAGTGAGTTATTTGTTTTAGACTTGTTTACTAGGGCATTATTAATTTAGATAAATTGACTTTACTATTACTCGATAAAATAATAACATTAACTGGTTTTTAGATATCATATTTACATTATATTCTGATTTTGATATTTGGTACATTATTGAATTGACAAGACAAGACGTAATTGTGGTATCAAAAATTTTATCAGGAGCGATGACGTCACTGTTCGGAATCGTATACAATATATACAGATCATTACCTTCTTGACGTTTAATCAAAATGCCTCGATTTTCGGAAAAAAATCCTCTTTTTGAAATAGACATTGAATGTTACGTTAAAAGCTTTGTACTTTGTTTTGGAAGAAAAAATAACAAATAATATATCACTTTATGAAAAACAAAATCAATCTCTGAGATATAAGCGGTGAAATCTTGGCGATAGTCAAATGTTTTATCTTATCACCATCATGTGCCAGTCCGGTGTCTCTCAACAATAACATAACAATTGAACTTGCAACCGTCATGCTACTCTTCACTTGCTAAGAGGAATCGAATGACGATACTGATTACTGGCCAAGTGCGAATTCATTAACAAAGGGTTACCATTCTCTATAAAAACATAAAAAAGTTCTATATTAAAGTCCCATCTATTTATTTGTTTTTACTATGTTTAGTTATAGAGTTTCCATAAACACTGTCTTTGAAAATTTTAATTATCTAGTTACCACGGCACATGAGATACAACCTGGTAACCTTAGAAAAAAGAAAGTGGTACTCCCTAATCTAATGCCAAAACAAGAATGAAAACATACAGATGATTTGAGAAGTTGGTTGAAAAAACTAATACTAATACAGATAAAGTATGAGGCAATGAATATAATGTACGAGGACTATGTCAAGGCAGTATCCGGCCCGGCTCGCTTAGGAAGCCAATAATGCAACATAATGAGACCTAATACGGGCTTGATTATGGATAGAATGCTATTCCATAATGTATTGAATTACAAGTGCTTCTAAGGTTAGTTATAGGTCAATTGTATATAACATACTAACCAATCAAATTTAAAATAGCGAGAAATTAGATTATAAAATGAGTCAATAAAAGGTTTGATGAATAAAAAAATAATAAAAAAATAGTTGCCTGTAAAGTCGGTTTTACGGGCGAAGATTTTACGTGACAACGTCTGCCGCGTGCTGCGCGCGCGGCAGACCGATCATAGTTGAGTGGGAGAGAGACGCAAGGCATTCGGCGGGCCTCTCTCTCGTTCGGTGACTCATCGTAACGTTACCGGGCGTTACACTTTTTCATAAGTGACTCCCAGCCGCAACCTAATTTAAGACGTTGTCACGTCAAAAACAAACAAGTATAGAAACAGAAACAAGAACAACTCAAAAGAATACACAATAATATCATGATTATCATACAACTAGCAGCCAGTCCCGGCTTCGCACGGGCGATAAAATAATCCAAGTTGTAAAGAGAAATAAAATATAGCCCATGTTATTTGGGAAAACGTAGCTTCCCAACGATGAAAGAAATTTTCGAATCGGTCCAATAGTTTAGAAGCCTATTCGCATCAAACAAACAAACTTTTCCTCTTTATAATATTGGTATAGAAACAGCTAAGAAATCCTTTTACCAAACAATTTAGGAATTTGTACATAAACTTTCCACGGAACAATACTAAGCAGTTAGTAAAGACGAGTGGAAGTTTACTGCGTGGAATAAAACGTGCGCCGGCGCCCGCTGACCGGCGCGCGCGCACGCCCCCAGATAAACTGATTTATCACTAACATTAACAATGACATTTACTACAATTATGTCGATGTTGCCCTAAATAATAATATTGAGAATACTTTAATTTTAGCCGATATCTTGCCCATTAAATACTAATTGTAATTTAATGCCAAAGATAATATAAGGTTATTGTGGGGTCATAAAATGTGACGCAAAATACGCTTATTGAGCATTGCCTAATTCATCAGATAATAATAAATTACTCTGAGATTATAAATCGAAAATCAAAAAGACTTATCAATTAGTCATTCTATCGAGCTCAACTTTAATCCTTCCAGATATCCTCATGGATAATCCTCATCATTGGGGATTTTCTAACGTTTATGTCTAGTTGGAAACTTAAGCAAAGCTCAGAATTCCTCCGACGTACCACAGCGTAATGCATCATACAAATAAAAAATTTCAGAAACAATAAAAGCTAAGCTTTTTTTCTACAGCCATAACTATGACATGAGTGTTCCTTTGCGCGACATTATGAACTTAATGTTTTATTATCGTGATACTCAGTAATATGTCTGATTGCCTGATTTTCTTAATGACCTTGTCATAAATACCCTCTTAAACTAATATGTTTCTCTTTATGTCTAGTCATTCCCCTGGAGCCACAGCGTGCAGTCAGTGATCCTGTCCTCCTTCTTCTGGGGCTACGTGATCCTGCAGATCCCTGCGGGGGAGCTGGCGAGGTTGCTCGGGGGGAAACCCCTCATCCTCGCCTCCATCGGCGTCAACTCGCTCGTCTCCCTCTCTATACCCTTCGCTGCTCCTTTGGTTAGTAGCGCCTTCAGCAGAATTTACATTAATGTTGGACACTTCAATTATCCAACCATGTAAACTTTCATGACTTTTATAATTATAATTATTTACTTTTATTATGTCTAAATTTATACCAATATTCGGAATTTGGTCACGTAATTCAAATATCTGAACGTATACAATGCCTATCACTTCATGACTGAGTTAGGCCTGTAAAATTAATGCATTGAGGCCAAAAATTACTTAGATATGGCGTTTGTCTGAGTTTGATAAATTTGTCAGAGGATTCTTCTAAAAGTCATAGACATAGTAGATAATTATTATTACATGTATACAACAAAGAATTTATAACAAAATTACAACATGAAATAAATAAATTTATATATAACTTAAGATTAATAAAGTGAAAATAAGGTTGTCATTTTCTACGTTGTGGGTAGTTACAGTTCTAACGCCATATTAGAGTTGTTAAGTTGTCTTGGAAATATTTTCCACCAGCTCTCGGACACCAAGCCATAACCGAAATACAATCATTATACAATAGTTAATCTCAACTATTTTACTGTCCAGGGTGGTTGGATCCTAGTGTGTGTGTGTCGAGTGCTGCAAGGCCTGACGCAAGCCTTCATCTACCCCTGCATGCACCACCTCGTCAGCCAGTGGATACCAGTCGAGGAGAAGGGTCTTCTCACCACCATCATCTATGCTGGTAGGTACTTCTGCTTTCCATTTCTTCTTTGACTCAATACCTTCAAAGTAAAAATATTATTTACTGCCAATTTGAACATCATAGTTATTATAGTTGAATATGTATTATGTCTATGCTTCTAATGCCTATTTGTTTAAACTATGGTATACACTATGAGAAAATGCATTCCGCACAATGTCTCTATGGGAGTCTAATTTCTGGGGCAACAGTAACTCCCGCTCCATAGCTTTAATAAGTATAGGTTACGCAACATTTTACATTTTACCTAATTTTATTACGAGTATGATATTGTTACTCCTTAATATTTGATTAATTATAGACTCAGCAAAAGTAGGCAGGTAGACACCGCGCCAGGTAGGTGTAGGACGTTTTAAATAAAACTATTTCATTGATGGTTCTCAAAGTCTAATTTATTGACGCGCACACAAAATATTCATGAATGTGAGAAAACACTCGTCACCGCGATTCAGAAATGTAAGGCTAACGTAGTGTCTAGTTGGAACTAAATTAACACTAAATAAAATAGGTGTTAAATATGTATCTACATAACCCTACCATAAAACAAAACTAGAATTGTTCAAATATAAAAAAAATACTTTCTACAACAAATGAATAAACTGTTGCACTAAAAAAACTATACTTATGTCTGTTCTCACGTGTGTAAGTATAAACATTTAATATCTCAAACCTGACACACGTGAGTAGATAATGCATTCACTACAGCTGAACTCGACGCTGATTACATCATCATCATTATCATCATCATCATTGCCTTAAACTTAATAGCCACTAGTGACTGGTACTCGGTGATCGGGCCGGTATCCGCAGACTGGTCCTCTTCAGAGCTCCCATCCTGCGTGCGTTCTTGTTAAAAGCAATATTATCAGAAGACGAAATGAAATTGGAAAAGGTTATTAATAATACTAGGTTCATTGCAACTCCCCCCCATGGGGGTCTTAACCCTTACCGCTTAAAGTGATCTCTACCTGAAAGTAGGTTTTTTAGGTAGGTACAGAGATACACTAAAGTAAGCAGTTTATTCGATTTACAGTATAAGGGAAATTAAAATAAACATTTGAGAGTTTATAGGTAATAAATACGTAAGGAGTAATAAATAACTTTCTATATAAGTACCTATAGGTATTAGTCTACTTCCTAAAACTACAACTATGATTCAAATGCGAAAGTTTGTGTGTCAGTGTGTGTATGTTTATTACCTACAGCTGAACCGATTTCCTTGAAATTTAGCGTGGAGATAGTTTAGACCCCGGATTAATACATACACTTTTCATCCCGGATTAACGTGGGTATCCTTGCAGAGCGCTAGCTTGTATTGTTATATACGAGAAAATCCAGATATGAGTAGAAGTATATAAGGCCTGATCATATTGAAGGCATTATCTTATATATAAAATTTCCGTGTTACAGTGTTTGTTACCGTCCTCCTCCGAAACGGCTTGACCGATTTTTACCAAATATTATATGCGTATTCAGTAGGTCTGAGAATCGGCTACTGCATATCTATTTTTAAGGCAAAACAACGTTTGCCAGGTCAGCTAGTTTGTATATAACATTAAAATAATAAATAAGGTGCTTTCTGAGCACCGACACTGTTGGACTCATTCAAACTTTAAATAATAAGTAAGTGTGACCGTTTTCTGACGCGTATGCCTTACGTGAACAATTTACAATGTTTATATAAATAAGTATAAATATGAGGACACATTTCACACACGGCTGGTTAGCCCCACACTGAACCATTTCTAGTTCGTATTATGGTTGCTAACACAACTGATATACTACATATACATACATACATATTATATATAAATACATACATATTTAACACCCAGACTCACAGCCAACAAATTTAGTTAAGCACAAAGATGTTGCCCGTGCCGGGAATCGAACCCGGGACCTTCTGATTAGCAGTCCGGCATGGTAACCTTTACGCTAACGAGGTCGTCATTACATCAAATGTCAACAATCTTAAAATTATCAGCTTATGTTTGTTTGTCATCTATAAATGATTGACTTTTTACTTTTTTTTTATCAAATATTGGATTTTTAAGCAAATTGTGTAAGTACAGTACAAGAAAACAATAGGTTTTTATCTCGCTTCGTTGGAGTCTTTGATAAACTGATAAGCGTAATCCTACATCGAAACGTGTGAGATACTAGTCAAACTCCCTCTCTTGAGATAACTATATGATAACTCTCTTCTGCCGTTATCTTGTTACATAATATATGTATGTTCACTTATCAAGATAAAACTTGATATTATTATTTTCTTACATCATTTGAATGCAGCAAAACAAATTTTAACTATGATTTTATGCTTGAATGACCTTGATAATAAACTAATCTAAATTACACAAGCATAAGGAGGTTAGTATCAGGCCATAATCCAGTATGTTAGCCAAGTGCGCGTTGGCAGGTGGTACAACACCTTAAAAAATTAGCAATCGTAAATTTATAAAAAAAATATTTATAACGAATATTATATTATTTTACAATGCTTATCATTGATATATTCTGATAACCTTATAATATCCAAAATGGTATTAGTTTGTCACGTTTCTCATATTTATCCATATTTCATACAAAAATCAGAGGAATATTATTATGTAATTGGCTTAATTATCTTACTCCCAAATATAATATAAATAATTTCTTAAAATTAAGACATGAATGCATTACCGCGCTGAATAGCTATTCCAATTCTCTACATCAAAATCGACCCGAAGTGGGAGTAACCAGTTATGAGACGAAAGTTTTCGTCTCACTGCTCCAACTAGTCATAGTTTATTTATTCTAATCTTTATTTGTTCCTGCATATGTGGCCAAACTTGATGGTTCACTTTGCTTTACACCAATAGTAACTCCATACACTTTCTCTGTAATACAATAAGCAAACAAACAAACACACAAGCTAATTAAAGTCCCACATTTCCAGGGGGTCAGCTCGGTATCGCGATGCAGATGCTGCTCTCCGGGTTGCTGGCCACGGCTTGGGGCTGGCAAGCTATCTTCTACACCAACGGAGCGCTCGGCCTATCCTGGTGCTTAGTGTACTTGATATACGGTTCAGATTCCCCTGAGCAGTCCAAGCTGATATCGCAGGAAGAGATGCTCTACATACAGACGTCGCTCGGCCGAGTCGGCGAGCAGAAGGTAAGATGGCGGAAGACGCTAAGAAAAGTTTATTTAGACATTATATATAATGTCTAAAACCAAATAACAAGTCATCAATCATTACTAGCTGACCCGGCAAACGTTGTTTTGCCTCACTTAGGGGTATGAAAAATATATAGTGTAGCTTATATGACACGTTCGTAGATTTACCATAGCAGCGCCATCTATTGATTACTTACTCAACCCAGTCGAAAGGTATCGACATCTGTTAGAATCATTTGGAGTTAACAGATAATTGTGATAATTGTGTCAAATAATAACAGATAATTATTATTAGCAATAAATTAAAATTGCGACTATAATTTGAGATTTAAACTATCCTATCTCTTAAGTTGGATCAAACTACACATGGTGTGTGAATTTTAATATAATCGGTTAAGTGGTTTAGGAGTCCATTGAGGACAAACATTGTGACACGAGATTTATATATATTAAGATATTATAACTTTGGAATTCCTTGCCGAATTCCCTGTTCCCCAATGACTACAATCTAGCGATTTTCAAGGCGAGAGTGAACCGGTTCCTTTTAGGTAATAAGCGCGATCATCGCTAATATAATATAAGCGCAATCCACCGTAGACCTCAATATCACTTATCATCAGGTGTTGTGGTCAAGCGCTGGCCTATTCAGAGTTAATAAACAAAAAAAAAATGCGTTTACTTAAAATTTGTTATTGTCAGAATTCAAATGTAAATTTAAATTAAATGACGCAACATATTTTTGGAGTGGCGGAACTCTTGGATTTGAAATTTATCATAGTTAGTGTGCTACTAATTAAACATTTTCATTATATGTGATATCCATTTGATTGAGAGAGTTGTGAAAAAATATGTGTTGTTTTGGCGCCATTAGATATGATAGACCGATTCTCAATAAACCTAGCCGATATCGAAGCTCAAAATCAGTTTTACATATGAATGATACAATGATACAGACAGACACACTATATTCTCTTTTATATCTTTATTTCCATCCACTTTGTTCTCCCTTTTTCTCTATTCTTCTCATACAGTGCCCATACCTAGATAGCTTTGAACCGTTCTATTTTTCTGACATTTATTTACATTCACACATTACTATAATTTTAATTTAATCTTTAAATCCCTCTAAAAACGGGCGAGTTAAAGCGGTTAGATACATACGTGTCTAACCGCCGATCAAATACAGGAAGTAAACTTACAGTCAAAGAATAAAGCGAAAAGCGAACAGAAAGCGGATAAGCGTGGTAAAGAACAGTCTGACTCCGCTTAGATTGAATTTATTTGTGAGGAAGCTAAAGTGCGGGTAGACGTAGCTCGGATAGCGGCGGAGTTATTGTCGGTATGCTCTAGTCACTGATAGCACTTCCCTCCCATTCTACCTCTATTTTTACACAAGAAGCAAAAACCACGGGATCTCATAAGTTTGTTGCGTTCGTGTGTGTGTGTCTGTGGCTATATAGCTCCCGAACGGATGAACCGATTACGATTTAGTTTTATATTTTTTTTTATTTTAATGGGTTTGCGCTTGATCGCAATTCACCTGATGGTAAGCGATATAGCGACAATAATAATTGATAGGAAGATAATTTATCAAGGACTGTTCTTCTTCTATGTTTGATACTCAGACTATGGAGTTTAGAATAGTCTGAGGTTTGATACTAATAAGCCGAATGATATTTTTTTTACAACTGCCTCTATATGCCGAAAGCTCAAGCTCATTAGTGGGGATCGACCCCACGTACATCGAAACGTGATGCGGTCGCACTACCGACTGTTCTGCGTTTGCTTCAAAAACTATAATATAATATTGAAAAAAAAATATACATATGAAAATTAAAATATATTTATTTGTTCACTTATTACTATATTACATTTCATCTTGTGACCGCTTAACTAGACAAGGTCTGAATCTAAGTAGACCTCTATAGCCGGTGTTTACAAGTATTGTTTCTGTGCCCCCCCAGCGCTACCCGGCGCCGTGGAAGCGGATCATCACGTCCCTGCCGTTCTGGGCGGTGATCGTGGCGCACTGCGGACAGAACTGGGGCTTCTTCACGCTCATGACGGAGATGCCCACCTACATGGCCAAGGTGCAGGGCTACGACCTCAAGAGTGTGAGTTTCTTCTTCCATTCTTTTTTTAGTAATCTTTCATACAGCTTTGTATATCATCGCTTGTCAAGTCATGGTGCAGAAACCAAGTGCAAAGAAAAGAAAGTGCCAGGGACACTAAATGTTCCCCCCCTGGGGCCCCGCATTGTCGAGGCGGGGGGGCTCAGTAACCGTTGCCTGGTCACCCACGATGAAGCCAAGAGGGACAGTAAATGTTGCCATGCAGTTCCTAAAAAAAGCATGAGCATTTATCGAATGAAATTTTGTGGTGGATCGAACGAAAAGAGTGCGATATGTAATATATACTATTATTTAATAAAAAAAGTTTCAGACTTTGAAGTTTCGTGTGTTATGTTAAATTTTTCTAAATTAAGTTTTTTCTAAATTAAGCATTTCCGCGTAGAAAACGGTCCTCCTGAAGATAGTGCTCGGAAAGCACCGAAACTGTTGGACTCATTCCAACTTTTAATAATAATGTAAGTGTGACCGTTTTCTACGCGGACGTATATAAATAAACAATTGTAAAAGTGAACTTAAGGAATATATTGATAGTATTGGTTGTGTTCCAGAACGGCATCCTATCTGCCCTCCCCTACCTGGCGATGTACATCCTCAGCTTCCCCATGGGAGCCATGACGGACGTCATCATCCGGAAAAAGTGGCTCAGCGTCACACACACCAGGAAACTGTTCAATTCCATCGGTGAGACTGCGAGGAGTTTTGGAAGTTTATCATCATCGGGACTTCTTTTTATATTATTTTTAACTAATAGCCTCCCTAAATCTTCTTTTTCTTAACCTTATCCCACTTAGGTGGGGTCGGCACAGCAAATCTTTTTCTTCCACTCTCCTCTATCAGACGTCATCTCCACACTCAATTCTTTCTAGTTAGTAAAGAACAGACTTTTGATTATCTTTATTCCATCTCTTTCTGAAACTGCAAAAATATTGCTTTTGTAGCAGCATTAACATACATACACACAAACTACGAGTAAAACTTTAAAAAATACTAGAGGAATTCTAAAACAAGAATCAGAACTTCATATTTAAGCATTACCACCATTTAAGTTTACTGGACGTTTCTATACACCTCCCTTTCCAGCTACATTCCAGTCATTGTTTATTTTATTAGTTCTACCGGTTCTTCCTCATAATTAAGTCAACGATGTTGTTTAGTTCGAGAATTCAACAGAAACACAAATCTCATATTTCTTTTATTTACTTAAGGCACGATAGGTCCATAATTATTATTCTGATGATGAATTAAGTACATACTATTATTGTAGGAAAGTGCGTCCACATGTAACTTTTAGTTTTCCCATTTGAACATGACAGTTTTTAAGTAAAACGAAGAATATACCCATATATTGTGTGTGCAGGTCTATGGGGTCCCGCGTTAGCGCTTATCGGCTTGTCGTACGCTGCGCCGGGAGCGCCTGCAGTCATCATGCTTACCATCAGCGTGGGGATCAACGCGGGCCAGTACCTCGGGTACATGGTACGTATTACTAGAGGACTCATTACACCTGCGTTACATGAAAACAATGTAAACGGTCGAATACAGAGTGAAGTGAACGAAGAAATAAAAAGATATAACTCTTTTGTGGACTAGACAGAGAAAAGAAGATAGAGACAGATAAAGAGAAGAGGGAAAATAGATACAGAGATCGAAAAATACATAGAGGGAGAGAGAGAGAAGAGAGAGATAGAGACATAAAGAGAAAAAAAAGAGAGAAATGTTTGATATATTTATACTCAAGTATATATAATTATAAGTAAGTCACTCTTGAGTGACCCGTGGAACGTAGAAGTGTTCCGTTGTTGAGCAAAATGACTAGCTGTAGTATATTTCCGTATTTAGAAAGAAAGACTGGGTCGCCACATAATTTTTTTAATTTGACTTTCTTTTTATTTTTTTTTCTTTCTGTGACATATTTTTTATTTTATTTTATTTTTTGATACAGTTTATTTTATTAATAATAAGTTTATGTAACATTTGGATATGGGACTTGATCCTGAAATAAATGAATTTGAATTTTGAATTATGCCAGGGAGACAAATTGTAATGCTCTCAAGACTTGCTCATCAATTTAAACATCTTAACCGTATTTCCAGCTGGTGCACATCGACCTGGCACCCAACTTCAGCGCGTCCCTGATGGGCATCACCAACTTCCTCGCCAACATCATATCCATCATCGCGCCGCTCGTCTGCGGCTTCATCATACAGGACGAGGTTGGTAACACTTTCATCATCTTCATCATTGCCATCATCACCAACTTCTCCAAAAACTACTTTAGTTTACTCTACCTTCATAAATACTAGTTTAGATAAATAAAAAAATCCGAATAAAAAAATAAATCATTAACTATTGAAATATAACCGTTATATTTCATTTTTACTTATAACTACTAAACTATAACAGTAAAACTATTCACAAAACCTTAATACCTACATTAAATATCCTCCTACCGATAATAATCTCAGGTCTTTAGTCCTCAAAGCGAAACTTCCCAAGTTGTGTCGGTCTTCTTCACTAACCCTCAAAAGATCTAAAATAAGAAAAAAACTTCCAGGATCCAAATTAAAATTTCTTTAAAAACGCGCTTCTCGAAAATTTCTCAAAAAATACTGGCCAAATGCGTGTCTGACACGTGTGCAAAGGGTTCTGTACCATAATCCGTAAAAAAATGCATACAAACTCTTAATCAATATTAATAAACAATAAATAAATAAATATTAGGACTCATTTCACACACAGCTGGTTAACCCCATACTGAACCATTTCTAGTTTGTGTTATAGTGGCTAACATAACTGATATACTACATATACATGCATATATATGTTATAGAGTTACATAAATTAAATATTATTTATACATCCAGACCCACAGCCAACAAATTCGTTAAATAAAGATGTAGGCTGAACCGGGATTCGAACCCGGAACCTTCTGATTAGCAGTCCGGCATGGTAACCATTGCGCCAACGAGGTCGTCGAATCTTATTAATGTTTTGGAATTTGTAGCTAAAGCGGCAACAGTATTACGTCGTCTATGAAAATTTAAACTGTTTAGTTATTACTGCTTACGAAATACAACCTGTTGTCAGACAGACAGACGGACATACGGATAAATAGATAGTCCTAATAATAAGGTTCCGTTGGTACCGTCAGGATAGCAAACCCTAAACCATCGCCGGGTTTTCATGCGGCCGCAAGTTTTAAATTGCTCTTTTTGATACGTCAAAATATTAAAAGGGAGATTCCGAGCAAGTTTAATCTGCTCGCTTCCATCTGTAACTTGGACACATATACCATTGGACGAGATCTAAATATTACGTTTGTATTTTATTTTATAATTATTTATGTTGCTTGTCTAAAACGTATAGAAAAATAAAAAATCTGAATTTCTCAGAAGACAAATGCTCCAAAAGTAACCATTTGTCATCAATTTGGTTTTAAAGATTTTCTTAAAACATCTTTATTCATCATCACCCCTAGCTTTCCACCCACCTTCAGGAGTAAACATCTAATCAGTCTGGTGTGTGGCTGTCTTAAGTTCTGCAGGGCGAGGGTTCGAGCCCCGCCAATAAATTCGACCTTTCCGCGAAAGAAAATATCGTGAAGAAGCCATAGCGTAATGGCAGAGTACTTTCTAGTGCTCGCCTGGTTAGCAACCATGCTCAAATGAAACAATCTCTCACCAAGCATTTAAACACGTGTTCTGACAGTCTCCGTAAAATCCAATTGCTCCAGACTTTGCAAGCTCCACTTACGGATAAAGTTTAGCTGTCGCGCCCTGCTGGATAAATGATTAGCTCTAATGAGTAAAAAACAAAAAGAGTATCAACTAATGACATCGTTGGCGTAATGGTTTCCATGCCGGACTGCCTATCAGAAGGTTCTGGGTGCAATTTCCGGCACGGCCAACATCTTTGTACTGAACTAAATTTGTTTGCAATATGTATCAATATCACAGAATAATAACTAGTACTTCGTTCAATATGAAATATGTATATGTAGTATATTAGTTATGTCAGCAACCATTATTACATATACGAATTAGAAATGGTTCAGTATGGTGTTAACCAGCCGTGTGTGAAATGTGTGCTAATATTTTTTTTTTTAAACTACGATTCAGTAAAAAAGTAACCTCTTGACAACATAATTGCCTGGTCCTTACAGAAGCAGCCATCGGAGTGGCGCAAAGTGTTCTTCGTGGCGTCAGGCGTGTACTTCTTCACGAACCTGTTCTTCGTGCTGTTCGCCACGTCCGAGCGCCAGCCCTGGAACGAGCCGGAACCTTCCAACTCCTCGGTGGAGGCGGATGCTGGTCAGCACTCATCACATTATACACTCAAACATATTTTATTTTTGCTCCAAGTAGGTCAGCGCTTGACCACAATTCACGATAGTACTAGTGGTAGACTGTGTTGATATAAACAAATATTGGTCAAGTGCGAGTCAGACTCGCGCATGACCGTATTCCGTACCAAAACCATCAAACCTAAAAATATGACAAATAACCAGGATTCTTACATTTTTTTTTTCGACATCGAACTTTTGTGATAATAATTTTCAGAATCCTACTAATATTATAAGTGCGAAAGTTTGTGTGAGTGTGTGTATGTTTGTTATTTGTTCACGCTCGAATGGCTGAACCGATTACGATGAAATTTGGTATTAAGAATGTTTAGATACTAGTCACCCCGGGTTAACGCGCGTAAAACTGCGGAGCGCAGCTAGTGTACTAAAATTTTGAAATCTTAAGTGTACTACAACTGAAATACACACACACACACACACATGTTTTTTCGATTAACAAAATATATTTCTGCAAAGTAACATAAATAATTAATCAATAAGTACTTTTTCACGCTCAAACTACCAGAGAAGACCTATGTTACGTACATATGTTTTGAACACGATTAGATTTCCAATTTATAAAAACAAATAATAATTTACAATAATTATTATTATCTTCTCTTGCAGGAGTGAAGGCGGAGAAGCCGGCACCCGTCGACTCGTGATGACAGAGATGACCAACATTTTATTTATTTTGTACCTGATCTTAGGACTAATTCTAACGTTTATTACATATTTTATAACCAACACTGAGTTTCATTCGTCAGAAAAAAGTATGATTGTTTTTCAATAGTCTAATTCTAATTCTAATTTGAAGTGCGTGTGATGAGACCTGCACTGACACCCCGCTAGGGGCGTATTGTGCATTCCCCCCTTACCAGCCTACCCAAGCCAACCGAGCTCCTTGAAGTAACGGAGCACAGCCCTGGCTCGCTGGCATACCTGTTCCACCCCTGTTGCGTCAGATGGTCTGTTTGTCTGAAGATTAGCACTGGGAGGCGAACTTTCATCTTGAGCTGCTATCATCAGGCCGTAACTCCCTCTGGTTTGTTTGGTGGCCTCACAGTGCAGTAGCACGTGTTCTACCGTTTCATTTTCCTCCAGACAGCCCCGACATAGAGGGCTGTCCGTCGCCCCAATTTTATGTTGGTGGTAGTTGAGATTTTTCAATAGTATTAATATAAAAATAATCATACTTTAACGTAACTTTCATTTTTAATTCTTTACTCGATTTTTAAAGCAACATAAATATGCGCCAACATACGAGGGGAGGTCAAAAAGTTCGCGGAATGGCGGGGAAGGGGGATGAAATAAAATACTATGTTATTTTTATTTTTCAATATATTCCACCCTAACTCGAATTCACTTTTCAGATCTCTCTATTAACTTATTTATACCGTCGAAAAAAAATGTATTGTCTATGTCCTCAAAATTGGCCGAAATCGCAGACTTGACCTCTTCATCATTGGAAAATTTCTTCCCCCGAAGCTCTATTTTTAATTTGGGAAGTAAATAATAATCACAGGGGGCTAAATCTAGACTGTAGGGAAGATGGTTTAACATTTCGAAGCCACAGTGATGAAGGGCAGCTATCGCAACGCGGCTCTTGTGTACCGGTGCGTTATCACGCAAAAGCAGCACACCTTTTGTCAACTTTCCCCGTCTTTTTTCTTTGATGGCTGTTTTTAATTGTGTTAGTAGATCAGCTTAGTACTCTCCCATTATAGAAATACCCTTATTTTTATAATCGATCAATAAAATACCGTCTATACCTCCAAAAAACCGTTGCCATGATTTTTCCAGCCGATTTTGCCCTGTATTTCTTAGGGGGTGGCTGACCCTTTTTATGCCACTGCATAGACTCTTGTTTCAACTCAGGCTCATAAGGATGAACCCAAGTTTCATCTACAATAACAAGTTTTGCATAAACTTGTACCTGGACGGCGCTGCAGAGGTCTAAAAACTCCTTTGAACTCGACGCGCAGTTGTTGCTGTGGTGGTCTGAGCATTCTTGGCACCCATCTTGCGATAACTTTTTACATCCCAAGATGGTCGAGTAGGATATTTAAAATTGATTTAGGTGATACTCCAACCATTTCTGCAAGTTGTTTCTTATTCAATCGAGTATCCTCCAGTATAAGTTTCTCCACATTTTCAACGATGTTTGAAGCGGTGGTCTCAATTGGCCTTCCTGAGAGGGGGTCGTCTTCAAGAGACTCACCACCTTGCTTGAAAATACTATTCCACTTGTATACCATGGTTTTCCCAGGGCAAGAGTCCCCGTAAACCGATAACAATTTTTGTAAAATTGTTTGAGGTGGTTTTCTCTGTTTAGTGAGGAACTTTATGACGGCACGTAACTCGATGTTCTCCATGTTCCAAGTTTTTTTCCGGATTCACTTGTTTGATCGATGGTAGCTGACAGGTTATTGACCCAATTCGGTTCAAACTTGGCATATATACTCATAATGAGTCCTTTATTAGGAACTATCAGCGGCAGTTTCCCCACTCCCCGCTAACCCCTCCATTCCGCGAACTTTTTGACCCCCCCTCGTACATAGATCAATTTTACATCAGAATAAAACTAGAATAATATTTTCATTTACTTTCCTTGCATATCATACTAGTATTTCAATGTATATTATTTAGCGTTGTAGGGATATATTCATATTACATATTCGGAACTACGGTCTTTTGTTGAGAAATTTTGTTCTCTATTCATATATAATAATAGAATAATATAAGTACAGTGTAAGAGAGCGTTGAATGTGAATATAAAGTGCAATGTGGAGGCACTGGAGGCTACTTTACATACTAAATGACAGACAAGGTTCCACTAAAGCGTGCTGGATGGATTACCATTTGCTAGATACGCAATAGCAAACCTGAACAACCAAATTTAGTTCTAAAAGACACGATAAGTTGCAACTGACTTGAAATATTCAATAGTAAATCTTCCGTAATGCTTCATATAAAATAATGTAGCTTGGGTATATTCAACGTACGAGAATATATTCTTCTGGTGTTACGTTTTGTTTACCATCAGGCAAGTTAGTGCCATAAAATAATTCTTAGTTATTCTAATAAAAATAATTGATTCAAATTGATCACATCGCATAGAGTCTACATTAACATTAATAACATGTGAGCAATAGGAAGCGAACTTATTTTCTAAATCAGACGAATATTATTATAATAATATCATACGAATTATTATAAAACTTGCAGCATCGTCGCTTTCACATGTATGTTTCCAAATCTTACTCTGTAATGAGTACTAATACTAGAGTTAACAGGTATAAATACAGTTATTGACCATATAGAGTAGATTGTGCTGCAGTATCCATTACCTTGTGTGAGGGTAATCAGAAGATTTCAGCTCAATCTAGAATGTAAAGGAAATATAACTGTTGTAATTTAGGCACGAGATCTGCCCCTTTGCGAGTACTTTGCGATACGAGTGTGAAAAAAATATAATTATAGGGATGGATTTGAGAGATATTACATTTTAAGAACTCACATGATTTTTTTTTAATGCGACTTTTCGAGACGGAGAATCATAACGGAGCGGCGGTTCTTTTTTCGAGCAGAACAAGCGTCGAAAATAATATTAAATATTATGCCAGGCTTGGTCGAGGTTATTATACTCGTATTTGAGCCATTTGGCGGAGACGTTTGGGCTTAGGGCGCCAATAGCTCATACTATTTTCCAATATATTCTATAACCATGATTTTCCTATAACAAAATTTACAGATAGCCATTCAGCTGTGTATATATATAGCAACCAATCTACTCCGCTACATTACAGAACACGGATCATCACAAGTTTGAAAATGAAAGCAAGAAGAGTTGACAACAAGCACCAAAAAACAAGCCTCCGCAACTTTCCAACAAGTTCAGAAGCCGCTACATTCCCCGACACCCACCAACCCGAGTCAGGCTACTACTCATAATTTTAACTACTTACTTAATTAGTTTGTCAAACTTGTAGTTGGAATTGAAACGAGAAAAAGCATTTATGGGTCCTTTGTTCAGTTTCTTTCCATAGAAAAGGTAAAGTTGTACTTTGATTTATTTTATAACAAAAGAAGAAAATGCAAGCTAGCACTACTTGTAAGCTGTTTTTGAGCAAAGGAAATATATATATTTGAGAAATATTTTTCTCAGTAGTTTCTGAAAGTACAGTTATATAAATTTTGAACGGTTCAGACATTGTTTCTACCAATAGAAGGATAACAACAAAACGAATAGTTACGTCGTATTCCAGTCTTCGACACAATTTCTAATTATCCATATACTCCATGTGTATATAATGTAGATATAAGGGATTTACAAGACGAGAGTCCATCTCGAAGCGGAGTGGTCGCGGCTCCCTTCTCAATAAGTTACGCGCGCTGCATGCCTGATCACATGCCACAGGGAGGATACACCAGGACCTTATCTTATTACATTATTATAATTTGCAGCCTATCGTGTCCCACTGCTGGGCAAAGGCCTTTCTTGCTTCCTTCTAGACAGCACGGTGTTCAACTTTGGTAGCCCAGTTTGTGTCATGTTTTTCTAGATCATGACCTTTACGCATGCTTTCTGATAACTATAAAACTGCTGAAATTGTAATAGGCATAAAGAAGCAGACGCTAACAATTTAGCCTCAAATAGTACTCTGTTTAAAAGTAAAGTTCTGATAAGTATCAAAACGCTGAAAATAAGTATTATTCAATGAGCATTATGCACTGAGTTGAAATTTATAAAACAAAAAACAATTACTTGTGAATTGGTTTTAAATTGGAAGACATATTGGTACTTGATATCTATGCTTAATTTTCATGTATGTATATCAATTGTGTTATCGACCATAATACGAACTAGAAATGGTTAAGTATGGGGCTAACCAGTCATGTGTGAAATGTGTCCTAATATTTATTATTTATTTATGCTTGTTTGCGCACTAAAAGTAACATACTTAACTTGAAAAAAAAAATACCATAAACTTGGTCCACTCTTCATTCTTCACTACGCAATAATAGGGAAAATTGCAGTATTCATGCATCGACACGCCCTTCTGTTGGAACTGTGTATCAATCCACACATCACGCTGCTGATTCCGATGAAATTACTAGGCCATGAGATGTCTCAAAGTGACAAGCAAAGTTCATTGAGGCGTTGTGTTTGGTATTGTAACGGTAAACAGTGCTAGTAAGTTAATAGCCAACTATATTTAAACACATTACAACTAGGTTAGTACCAGATAGTCGCTGGTCATAAGACCATTCAATAGGGAAACTATTTACTCTGGCCTAAAATAAAATGAAATGAAATGAAATATTTTTATTTGCGTAGCCACAGGTAATATAAAAACATGGAAAATAATATAAAATGTTCCTTGTAGGCTACCGCATATGCGGTGTGCAAAAAGTCATGAAACATGTCTAGCCTAATAATTGGATCTCAAGGAAGCTATCGGAATGCAGCGCTAGATGTTTGACGATAGATTTTTCGACTTGGTTGGAAAACAAGAACCAGGGGCCGCCAGATTAAAAAGCAGAAGTTTTCCCATCGAACCATATTTGGGATAGGTTCTGATATAAAATAAAGATAAATACTGTCATATGTATATAAACAAAAAAAAACATACGAGTTCATTTGAAAAACAAAACAATACAATTTAAAAATAAATGGCTTGCTAAAACCAACAAGTCAAATAATGTTGGAAATTATTTATTCCAATCTATTTTGAACATAATATTTTTCCTTTTCGCAGTGTGATCATAAAAGCAAAGTACAACAAAAACAGTGACATAATAGAATATGATCAGCAAGCTAGCTTTACTCGCGCGGAGTTTCTTTGCCTCCTCTCCATGTCTTTGCTTCTCGTAAACAGGCTGCTTCGTTACACTCTAAGTACAATGGAGTAGAGATGGGAACCTTCAATATATTTTAATCTGAACATAATAAAATAATACTATCAAAATACTACTTATATTATATAATAAACGCGTAAGTTTGTGTGTGTGTGTGTATATTTGTTACTTTTTCACGCTCAAATGAAAAAAATTGGTGTGAAGATAAGTTAGACCATGGATTAACACAGGGATGGACATGGATTAACATTACTTTTAATCCCAAAAACAATTGTGGTTCGGTGAGATACGCCAATAACTTCAAAATCTATCTTGCTCCTACACGCTCCAACTGCTGGACCATTGTTGATGAGATTTACTAAGAAAATAGGTTAGACGTTAGAATAACACAATGGCTATCCCGGATTAACGCGGGAAATACCACGGGGCGTAGCTAGTTAAGCAGTATAGTTATTTTTTGGCATTCACATACATAGTGTTCGATTCTCATAAAGGTATTATTGTGTAATGAGGGTAGAACTACAAAACCTGCAGTCCGCGCGTCGCGGCCTGAGGCAGTCACTCTGGAATCGCATGGGAGTCAACCCGCGCTCGTATCATCACCGCGCCGTAGTACAGAGTTACTCTCTTATATATCGTGTCGCGCGTCGCTTCACCGACGAGGATATTTTTCTGTGCCGTGCACAATACTGTTCCGCATTTCAACAAGGAGCTTGACGATCGTTACCCACCGAGCTGCCGCCAGACGCGAGGAGTTGTCCCGGGGAGTGGCGTTGTGGATGAAAGGAACGTGGTCCTATCTAAGTTTCGCAATTTCCTTGTGAGAATCAGAACTTGCATTCCACTCGTTTTGTATCGAACACATAGTTTGTCGGAGATGCGGGTTCGCATCCCGCTGCTCGTGATTATTTTTGTATAAAGAAAAATTTCATCATCTCTAGAAAGCGTGTACCAGCTCAGCTATTTAATTCAGTTTAAAGTTTCATAAGGCTATTGTTCGGCGGGACGAGTAAATATTGAAGGTGTGCCTTCCAATCCGCGGCAAGTGTCATTAAGGTAGTGCTGGAGCGGAGCTGCTTCTGTTTTGCTCGAGAATAATTTAATTTGTACTCTGTGGACTTCCGCCGGCATCGCAATGAACAGGTTTTCATTGCTTATTGAACGAGGCGAGGAAATTTTTATTATTTTTTTCGTACACTTTTGGTGGAAATTGCAGCGCGGTCGGGGTTTAATTTCAACCATGTATTTATTGTGGTTACGAGTATGTATGTATACAATATTTTTTTACCTACATTATGTCGAAAAATCTACCAATCAAGACTACCTGTAGGTCAAACTCAAACAATTTATTGCAATATTATGTCACTTTACAGTTACATAATCACCCATAAGAAATTGCAATTATTTACTGGAGATAAGGAACCCTGTCAATTGATTTGTTTTTTTTAATGTTCCGTCATTTAAAAATTCTTCTATTTAATAATAACTTTTTGTTATGAGTAATTTTTTTAAGTTTATTAGGTGTAGTTATCCAGGACTTTCAATATTTACGTGTTATTATCATCATCTGTTAGTGAAAGCACCGAGGTCAATCAGAGAATACGTGTGGATTATCCCACAGAACTACTTATATCCTAATTATATTTCTCATAATATGGTTTTTTGTGAACTCTAGTTATTCTTAAAACTCTGGAACCTTTATTTTACTCGATCTTTGAGTTTTTACATATATTACATATTACTTATATTAGTATAGTATTTTTATCTTTTTTCTGTTATTTAATTATTTAAACGTATTCCATACTTAAAATTATTAGTGGCCATCTGTGTGCAGCATTTAAGCAATTAAAGAAATGCATGTTATCACAAATTTTACTCGATCTAAATCAGAAACTAAAAACTATTTTTGAACTGAGTAATGTAGACTCGTTTGGTCGGAACTATTTGAATTAGAATTCCGCGCAGTCATTTATTTAAATCGAGTCGGTTGGATAATGTTCACCAACTCATTTATTTGTATTGCGGTACGTCGGGAACCTCAAACCTAGCACTAGAAGAGAAGTGCTTTGTCTGACACATTTTTTTCTCTTTTATTGTTCCAGGACCTTATTCCTACGACACGGCTACGACTTTTAGCGGTAAGGCCACCGTTTGTGGCACGATGTAAAGTTTTAAGTGTTGTGTTTTTTTCTGATTTGTACCCGATTTCTGCCCAAAAAAGCTTTAATCTGTTTATCTACTACGGTAATAAGCCAACTGATATTTTTTTCTGTTCTGGCTACTTATTCTTCTTGTGTACAATAAAATTTTTTGGTAATGTAGGTATAGATGCAACTTTATATGTTATGTTTTTGATATTTGAGTTAGCGACATCATACTTTTAATACAGTTTCTAGATAAAAAGCTCTTTCTATAAAAGTGTGTCGGGTCGCCCCCCTCTCTCCCCTCCTCTCCCCCGGAAGTTCATAACTTCCAATAAATTTCTCTAATCGAGTCTGCCCAGTCATTCTGTTCCGTCCAAGTTTTTTGTTCAGGGGACTACCATTGGCTTCAATTTTATTTGAAGGTTCTTTGCTCTTATATTCAATTCACACTCATAGCTACCCCGGCAAACGATGTTTTGAATTGTATATATTTTTTAATACCACATTAAAAAAAATCAAAAAAATTGACAAAAAGGTAAAAAAATATATTTTAGGTGTGAACCCCTTATCACATTAGGGTATGAAAAATAGATAGTATCCGATTCTCAGACCTACTCAAAAGAAATGAATTGCATTAATTGCCCACTGCTGAGCATAGGTCTTTCTTCGTGTACGCCATTCGTCTCAGTCTTATGCTAAATGATGTTGACTCATTATTTATTTATAGTTTTTTTTCGAATATGTTACAGATTTGACCCTTATATGAAAATGTAAACACTAACGAACTAAATATAGATTGATACGTGAAAAAGGGTTTTTTTTTCTAACACCTACATTAGCTACAAAAGCGTAAACTAAAGTCATGATACTCAAAGTGACCGGTAGTAATCCCCCAGAAGGACGCTATAAATTACTAACAGGCTTATAAAAGGGCCGTAAAAGAAAAGTGGTTTATATTGACATGTGGAGAATTATTAAAAGGTTCCACGCATTTTGTACAATTGTCAAACGATCCTTTTATTTCGTGACATTTCAAAAAACGCTATAAATATTAAAATAATAGTAGTTAAATAAAACTAAAAAACACGCTTATCTGGCCGTTTTAAGTGGGTCAAAATCGCGCCCAAACAAGTCGGTTACAAACATACAAACAAACATACAGGTGAAGCTAATATCGTCGCTTTGGTAGTGAATAGAGTTAAGCCACACATACAAACTTCATGTTATTCAAAATTAATGTATGGATATTTTGATAACACCTTTTCACCACTTTTATGATTTTTATAGAGAAACAATTAGCCGGTTAGCTCTATTCACCACCGTAAAAACTAACATAATATGAATCGTAATGAATATTATTCTATCAATAACTCAATTGTGAAAAAAATGTGGCTTGACTCACTTCACCACCAAAACGACGATATAAAGCGTGTAAAAAAAACTTTTTTTGCAGGCACATATTAAACTCATAGTGACAAATAAGATAAATAATATAAACAACAAACTTTAAAGCTATTTTCGTTTTACGCTCCGGTGGACTTAAACTGAACCGATAAATATGACTCTCGTTATCTTCAGATACGAGTAGGCACTCCAGTATGCTATTCAGATTCAGATACATTAATTGTCAAACTGTGCATAATTATGGTGTAACAATTAGGTGAATTTAGTCCCAACACTTTCGTCCTTACGAACATACAATATTACTCGACCTACCTACGTAACTTATTCCAGAAGGACGCAATACATACGTGATCGCTATATACGCTTTCGGAAAAAAGCGAGTGTGTCTCGGTGGTAATAACGTCTGCTTTTCAATCAGACGGCCCCTGGTTTGATCCCGGTCCAACACCAATGACTTGCTTTTGAAGTTACGTTGTAAATTTGCACTAGTTTTACGGTGGAAGAAAACATCGTAGGGAAACCGACATGTTTAAAAGACCAAAATATCCAAAGACGTGTGTCATCCGCCAACCCGTACTTGGCCAGCGTGGTGGATTATGGCCTATATTTCTCTCCTCGTGACAGAGGGCGCCGAGTCCCAGCTGTGGGAACGTATAGTGGGCTGCTTATGGTATATACGCTTTATCCGAAATACAAGATATCGATGTTTTCTGTAGTGCCATCATATTGTGAGCGCATTCATGATTTTAGAATAGAATAAAATATAATTTATTTATTATATAATATTTCAATTAAATCATTATAATAACTAGCTTTAATATGGACTCGTCTATCGCAAGTATTAATTACTTTTAGTCTTTAGATCTAACATTGTTAGCAACTAACTTTCGCTGCTCCAATTATTTTATTGAATAAATGAATTATGGAAACCATAGCTAAAATTTTCGGGAGCAGAAAAGAAAGAGGTTAAATTATGAAATAAAATAATTTATTGTATAACTATTTACAGAATTTACATAATAAATATTAAATGCCGTTCCCGAACGTTGACTCAGACGACCTTTTCCACCTTTTTCTCCGTCATATCTGAATATGAAAAACAAAGAAAAATTATAATATTAATCACGCAATGAATTCGTTTTTAATTATATATGAGTAGTTACACCTAATTTTCACCTGATTACAAGGTATTACTATTAAATAATAAGGAAAATTACTTTGATAACTTGTGTACATGCTAAGCTAAGGAAATTAAAACAACTTTGATATGGAGCATCCTTCTTCAGAGGAACTGGCTCTGAAGAAGGGTGCCAAAATACACTGTTAGGTGTTTGGCGACAGATTTTTCAAATTGAGGGTGGTTTCTATGATTATGATTTCCTTGCAACATTTTCAGATGCAGATGTTAAAATAACTAATTTTCACCTTTAGAACTGGATTATCCATGTACAAGTATTTATGTAACAGTTCTGAGAAATGCCAGCTAATAAAGTTCAAATCAATTTATACAAATCAAAGACTTAATCCTTGATATTATGTACTGATTAAAATTAATCTATTAAATTTCGACTTTTCAAGCCTACCCCTGTGTTAGCAACCAAATTAGAAACTAGAAATAGTTCAGTATGGGGTTAACCAGCCGTGTGTGTTATGTATCCTAATATTTTAAAAAATGTCAATCGCACCGTGTTGCTCAGCAGTGTTGGGCTCGTTCCACGGCTGGCGCTGGCTGGTGCCGAATATGATGAAGAAGGTGTTGCACGCGATATAAATCGCAGACGATACGTAGAACACGTTCCGCCAGTCGGACGGGTCCGTCTGGAATTACACAAAAGAAAAACACAAATATATATCACTGCATTAAAACTTTCGTAAGGCATATTTGAATAATGTTTGTATAACCGGCTATCACTTACGTTTATTTTGTCGGTCCGACATGTTTCAGCACAATCAGTGTGCCATTCTCAAGGGCAGGAACACAGCCAATGTATGTAAAGCGACAAAATAAACGTAAGTGATAGCCGGTTATACAAACATTATAGAAATATATATAACATTTCTTTTTTGGAAAATGGTAGGTAGGTACTTCTTAATTAATTTTTTTACCAGGGCATCGTTGATAACTCAAAAGTGTATTAACTTCTAAGATGATCATTTTGACTACTACACAGTTAATAAAATGATTATTAAATTTGTTTGAGACAAAAACGTATGAAAAAATATACGTCCAACGGGTTTCGACGCATTACGAGCGTCATCACCGGGGACGAGCATCACACGGACTGTCACTTACGATATCCGCGCGTAAGTGTGACCGTTTGTTGGTGCAATGGATGGATATGATAAATTCAAAATTCAAAAAATGTCTTTATTCATGGAATGTATGTACATAATTTAATATCCCTAACCTTCAAACTGGACTGAGCGCCCGTGTTATGGAGGTTAGTTTCTTGAAATGATTATAAAGTACCTATGAGAGATTGATGTTTGTGAAGTAAGAGAGAGTGTGTCGTACCTCATCAGTCAAGATAGCGCCGGCGGCGAGAGGAGCTATGATGGAGATGATGTTGGCGACACAGTTGGTGATGCCCATCATAGTGCCCGCGAAGTTCGGGGCCATGTCGATGTGCACCAACTGGAAACACGTGAAAGGCTTAACTAGACAGTCAAATCAAATTATGGGAGCCCTGCCAACTTTGGGAGCGCTGCAATGAAGTCCCGGTGGACCAGCAGATGAAACGTCGTAAATGGAGCTGGATAGGCCACACTCTCCGATAGGACCCGAACCATATACCGAGGCATGCCCTAGACTGGAATCCCCAAGGAAAACGTAAACGTGGTCGTCCAAAACAGACCTGGCGGCGGACTATTTTTGACGAAGCGAAGGATATCGGCAAGACCTGGAGCGAGATCAAGCGAGACGCTCAACACAGACCGGGATGGCGACGCACTGTGGACGCCCTCTGCCCCATCTAGGGGACATAGGACCTTAAGTCAAATCAAATCATTTATTTCTTGCAAAATGGGTACATATGATGATATTACATTAAGTTGGCTCACTATTTTTACAGTCACGCATACTAGATTACAATGTTTGAAAAAATATTTAAAACCTTGTTGTATTGTAATGTTTAAAAAGTTGTTGAAATATTTACATAGCTTGTTGTCGTGTAATCATACGAAAATTAGACATATTTAGTACACACCTAAGAATATAAATATAATAATATAAGTTTGTAACGTTTTAATTTCATTAACCAACAATTGAATAAATGAGAGCACATTTCTTTTCTATCGCCAAAGCTAATGAGATTAAGTTAGATCTATGGATCCATCAATGGATATGATGAAAGCAAAACAAGCACTATATTGCAGTTTATGTATCGTAAGTGGAAACGGAAAACTTGTTCCTTACTTTGCCAATAAGTTATATGGAGGGGCGAGCAAGTAAACATTATAATTACATGACTTTTATAGTAAACTAGCTGACCTGGCAAACGTTTTGCCGTAGAAGTAGAAAAAAATAAGGGTGACGAACCCTTATCACTTAGCGTTGTGGAAAATAGAGTTTAGCCGATTCTCAGACCTACTGAATATGCGTATAAAATTTAGTGAAAATCAGTCAAGCCGTTTCGGAGGAGTAAGGTAGCTAATATTGTGACATGGAAATTTTATATACAAAATAAAAAGATACCGCAAAAACGAAAGGTCGCCATTAATTTATCTAGTTTAGGCAAACAACATTTCTTCGAAGAATTTTGGAATATGTTGGAAAAATGTCTTCTCCATACATTATATTACTAGATGACGAACTTTTTGTACTGAGAAGCCAATCCGTTTTAGGTGTCCTAAATCCGCCCAAAAACCATTTAATGGTTTTGAATAAATAACTAGTAACCCAGATTAATTATAACTATGCTAATACATTTAACGGAGACAAAAATTTGAACGCGGAAAATAAAATCCACGTCAATATTGACGGTATTCATAAATATTGAAAAATTTTAAATGGAAGTTTATTCAATTAGTTATAAAAATTACTTTTAGCGGAGGTTTCAATATTAACATGAGGTTAATTTTGGTGTTCGAACACGATGGAAATTAAATATGGCGGTAAAATTAATGCAACGAATTAATTTTAATAATGTTTGATAAAAAGCTGACCATCATACTGCTGAGATTCGAGAATTTTTCCCACTAAAAGAGGGGTATTTGCATCACGCTGGCCATTTACGGATTGGCGGATGACTTATAAATCTAGTTCCAGTCTTGGAGTTCAGATTTTAATTTGGTTAAACTTTTAGTGTCATTTATGTTAATTAACTGAATTTGAATAAGCCCCTGAGGGCCTCTGATCATGATTTGACGACTGCCGGTATGAACGAAAACTTATTGAGACTAAAAATCAGGACCAACAACTTGTTATTTAGTTTAGTCTAGGAGTTATACCTTTTTAAATAATTGAATGGTTTATCATGTTCACTCATCCAAAGGTCTTTAGGTTTCTTTTCCTCAATTAGTAAACGACTTCATAAAGACATTAAGAAATTTGTGTAGTAGTTTATGTTAAAGTAATACTATTTATTAGCTTAGTAGGCTAGGTTATAGTTTTATCAAGGGTCTAGCAGATCGTCCCGGCTTCGCACGGGCTATAAAATAATCTTAATAGTATAGAAAAACAAAACATAGCCTATGTTACTCAAGGATGTAGCTTCTCAACGGTGAAATAATTTTTCAAATCGGTCCATTAGTTTCGGAGCCTATTTGCGACAAACAAACAACCAAACGTTTCCTCTTTATAATATTGGTATAGATAACCTCGCGCAATCCCTTAAAACAAACTATAAAATAGTAGTTTAAAAAAACTAAAAAACACGCTTATCTGGCCGTTAAGTGGGTCAAAATCGCGCCCAAAGAAGTCGGTTACAAACAAACATACAAACAAAAATTACAAAAAAATGAAATATTTTTATCAAATTAGTGTATTGTCATCGGTCCTCAATATTAAGTTTCAACGAAATCTGGCCGTTTAAAGAGGGTCAAAATCGCGCCCAAAGAAGTCTGTTACAAACATACAGGTGAAGCTAATATAAAGCGTGTAAAAATAGCGTATACTCGGTAACCGTGTATAAGTGCGTACTGACCAAGTATCCAGTGTAGTGTCCGGCGTTGAGGCCGACGACGACGGTGAGCAGGCCGACCGCCACCGCCACGTCCCCGGCCGGCGAGTACGACAGCCCGATCAGCGCCAGCGCCGGCCCGTAGTGACCTGCCGCAACATACACCATGCAACTGACCTCATTACTCATTCTAACACAACACATACAAGAATAAAGAAACATAACAATTTTAAATGATACGACAACACACACAAGCGTCCAGGTGAAAATGACCCGTCATTTGTATTTGTCATCCATGCAATGATACCAGAACATCTAAATCCTGTATCATCTATAGCTTGTAGATCATCAAAGCCATATGCGCTTCATTGCACTATCCAGTACTATGAAAGAAAAGCGTTTCTGGTAACTTTACTCAAAACTAAAGATAATATAAGGGCCTACTACGACAGTATTATCACGTTGGATAATAATACGTATAGCTACGTATACTAATATGTTTATTCTAAAACATCCCCGCATTTTAACCACGCACCATTTTATAGAACCTAAATAATCTTTTTCCAAAGGTTTTTTTAAATTATTTTCTGTATGGACTTAGTCTGCAATAAACGATGATTTGATTTGATTAAAACTCTCGTGTATTCCTCATTAAAAATTGCTAACTGATCAACTTACCGATAGAGTTACTAATTTTCCTACAAGTGGAGATGCTCAGCCACTGCTTCTTCAGAATGAAGTCCGATATGAAGCCGAAGGGGAAACCGAGCAGATACATCGCCAGGTACGGCAACGCTGACATCACGCCGTTCTGGAAACATTCAGAAGAATTAGAAACAAGAAAATTAAAAGCAATGCTTAGACAAAAGTCAATTTGTAAATGAATGTTCTAAATCACATTTGGTTAGATACTTATAATTACAAAACATGATCAAACTTAATCGTATAGCATATAGGCCATCAAATAAATAATATAACTCGATTCAATCCTTCTGGGCAAGCGCGCTCCACATTAGATAGCAATGTCTCTTACCATCAATGATCGCAATCGGTGCGATCAAACGCAAGTGTGCTTGGGCAAGAGTTAAAAAGAGTATAAAAAAAGGTTATTGTTATAAAATATGTAATTGTAGAAGGAACAAAACTATAAAACTTCGTATTAGTTCTTGTTTACTGAATGAACTTCACGGAAATTATTAACTAATTCTCACAATTTGTTTAGACCCCTGAATTGCAGTAGAAGGTAGACCCTAGCATTAGTAGTAAAAAGGAAATAAAATATGACCCTATGATTAAATATCACCATACATTTTTCAAACATCTTAGCATCTAACAATATGCCTCAATTCTAGTAATAGCAGATCCTTACCGCCTTGATGTCGACTCCTAGAACCTGCTTCATGTAGGAAGGCATCTCCGTCATAAGCGTCCAGAATCCCCAGTTCTGTCCGCAGTGCACCACCACCAGGGAGAGGAACGGCAGAGAGCTCCAGATCGCCTTCCACGGGGTGGACAGTTTCTGGAACATTGTTTTAAAATTAAAAATTATCATATCTTTATGGTAACAAATTCTTCTGCTTCTTCGTGTCTAGAGTTTTCAAGCCGCCATATAGTCTCCGATTCGGCTTATAGACTGCTTGTACGCCCTGGTGAAAATCTCATTTGAAAACGACAGTCTTGTGCATGGTAATCCAACTTTGTACGTGTTGACCGTTGCCTAGCTTCGATGATTGCGTCAGATCACCTTAACTAGCCGAACTACAGGTGCTATTTTTATTATCCTTGATAGGTTTGCGTTTGACTACAGCTAGCCTGATGTTCAGTTGCGCTGCAGTCTTTTTTATTTTTAATTTGTATAAATTTGTTTGTTTAAGGTTTTGTGTTTGCCAAAATAAAAATTATTTTTCTTTCTTTCTTTCTTCTTTCAGTCTACGGTGTGGCACGTCTACATGTGTTACCTGTGCAACAGGTAACACATTGCCAATTAGTAAGCAATAAGTTATCGTCGTGTGGGCATCATATTTTATGTGACGAGGAGAGATTATTACATGGAAGACAATAATTATGACTGCTTGGACAGATAATTATTGTATACACATATATAATTTTATGGATGTAGTGTTTCAGTGTTATTTATTAACATGTGGATGTTATTTATTTCTTTACTGCAAAAGAAGTTAAAAGATAATGTTTGATCAATAGAATTTAAAGTATTTGGGCCAATACTTAAATTACTTTTGTGTTCAATAAAGAATTATCTATATACATGACCTTGGTACGATACGCTCGTGTGTCTATATTTATAAGTATGTCTTCACATAAAATTCCATCAACTGTGTCAAAAGATATAACGAGTACATTTACTCGATCTTGAAATTTTACCGTGTCATAATAAATGGATAAAGTAATCTAAGAATAGCAATGCCGCGACCAAATCAGATTGGCAATCATCATCATTAATGTTTTCGTATACATTTTGGGGAGTGTGCAATGGAGCTGCACAATTTAATTCCCGCTTCTCCATTCCACTACAGAACGAGCAGGGGTACAGCGAAGAGACACCGATTCAATATCGAAGTTCCGAGGATTCGCACAACGCGTTTTGCTTCGACCTTCATTGTGAGAACTGTGAAGCTTTGGAACTCTCTTCCTGAGTCTCTTTTTACCGAAATAGACTATTTGGGGGTCTTCAAATCTAGAGTTAAAAGGTTCCTTCTAGGCAAGCGTGATACATCTTAAGCCACAGTAAAGCTTAACACCAGGCAAGATGCGGTCAAACGTAAGCCTATCCATCAATAAAAAATGATAATGATAATAATTTCAATTATACTGAACTGCTTTTTCTGGGCAATCGCACTTTACCGTAGATCAAAATATCACTAACCGTATTCCCGCTTACCATAGGCCCGCATTATAATACGCGAGTCTATTAAGTGTCACAACACACAATAAATCAAACAACTCACAGCTTGCTTCCCAGTCTGACCCAAGCTCGTCTGTATATACAAGCGCTCTTCCTCGCTGATCATCCGGGATGCAGCTGGAGACTTGGCTCCGAGGAACACGTAGAACACCGTCCAGATGGCTCCGAGAGTTCCGTTCACGTAGAAGATGGCTGGCCAGCCCCACCAGTCCGCGATGAACCCTGAGATCATGAGCTGCAGAGCTGTGCCCAGTTGAGCTCCTGGAAAGGAGAGGATAAAGAGGATTAGTATATAACCTTTTGACTCAGGCGTTAGTTACTATGCAGAAATCCATTATAGATAGAAAAAAAAAATTGTGTACTTCTGCTGTGACCTGAAACCAAATTAGGATAAGCATATCTGTGGGTCGGATGACACTCTTAGTACAATCAGTCGTTAAGCCAAGTCAGAGGCCTTCGAGCGGCTTGAAAACTCGACACCGGAGCTTGGACTCTTAGCTCATACGAAGTAGAAGAAGATAAGCAAAGGAAACATCAAAATATTAAAAAAGTTTGGTGTATTCTTTCGTCTAATCACCACAAAGGTGTAGGCTAATTAATATATTATTTGATATTTTTTGCATAATATAGTCACACATACATAATTAGTAGATTGAGTAATCACACTATGTCCGTAGAAGCATGCCACATTGGATTAACTTTTGTTGTTGTTATTTACTGTGTCAAATAAAGAGAATTTGTAATTTGTATTTG
Organism: Mellilla xanthometata; assembly: GCA_035578125.1. Classification (NCBI taxonomy): domain Eukaryota; kingdom Metazoa; phylum Arthropoda; class Insecta; order Lepidoptera; family Geometridae; genus Mellilla; species Mellilla xanthometata. Next base: position 14,542,082 of record JAPUBQ010000005.1, on the reverse strand, counting down.
TAACTGGCTCTCAAGCAATCTGCCGGAACACACCGTGAGGGGTTGAGCGACTGATATAGTATTTGTAAGGAGTAAAGATTTCCCCGCAGATGGGCGTCCAGGTCTTTGTATGGAAACTACAAGTCTTCGGACATTGTAATACTCAAATATGAGGGTTTCCTCACAATATTGTCCTTCCTCAGTAGGAATGTAGCCTATTCAAAATAACACTAAGTAAGAGTCAAGGGATATGTTTCTGATGATAGCCCAAAAGACGACCTCGTTAGCGTAATGGTCACCACGCTGGACTGCCAATCAGTAGGTTCTGGGTTCGATTTCCGGCACGGCCAACATCTTTGTGCTGATCTAAATTTGTTGGTTGTCGGTCTGGGTGTTAATGTATTTATATAAAATGTGTATGTATTTGTAGTATATCAGTTGTTTAAGCAACCATAATAAAATCTAGAAATGGTTTAGAAAGGGGTTAACCAGCCGTGTGTGAAATGTGTAAAAAAAATACCACTAGCACCAGACAAGCATTTACCAAAATATTTATGTTATTGTTAAAAATTCACCTTCAAAACGTTCAAGAACGCGTCAGATCGGAATGTAATGTGTGAGAACCGACAAACCACGAACAATGGGAAGGTACGTAATTAAACCTTTATGATGCGGAGACCATTCCAATTCTTCTAGTACATCATCTACACATCTGTTATTACCGACTGCTAGAATGAAAATTAATGTTATGAGTTTTTAAAAGACATCGCATGATTCTATTGTGCAGATTTTCAATTGATCTTCTTAAATGTTATACTCTTACCGTATTTTCAAATTGTCTAAGCTAACCTTGAGTTTCAAAGTATTCTGTTGTTATCTTAATTTTAAGACACTGTCTCACTCACGGCTGGTTAGCCCCATACTAAACCATTTCTATTTTGTATTATGGTGGCTAACACAACTGATATACAACATATACATTCATAAATACTATATTTCACATTTATTGATATATATTAAACACCCAGACCGACTTCCAACAAATTTAGTTCATCACAAAGATGTTGGCCGTGCCGGGAATTGAATCAGAGACCTTTTGTTGGCATTCGTTACGCAAACAAGGTCGTCAATCCAATCATAATATGTAAAGCTCTGATTATGTAACAAACAGACTCACAGACACTCAGTCTACAAATGTTTTTATAAAATAAGTAAGGACAAACAAGAAAAGGAATCTCAATATGATTCCATTTCTGGTTTATAACATTATACGGTTAAAAATATTAAAATATTTTTACATTTTATAAATAGATACAAGATCGCAGCATCATTAGAGACAGTTAAGGAAGTCTGCGCGAAATAGGTAAAACAGGAAAATGTCGATCTAAAACTGTTGATCAATCTATCTTTATATCAAGGTAAAATGGCAATAACCACATTTTTTTAAAGCCTTCGTAATCATGAATTTATTGATTATAATAGTAGGTCAAAACATCAGAATGTCAATAAATAACTTAAAACTAATCGAAACCTGCTCTTCCCTGGTGCAAATTGCCCATAAAGCTCGCTGCATTGTCACGCTGAATAGCTTTAGCTAACCTATGTGCCTTTAATGACCCGGAGCGGGAGTTACTGGAGATCATATGGCCGGAGACAAAATACGACAAGAGCCTAGTTCTTAAATAAGAATTAGAAGAAATTTTAAACAACATCTGTTGCCAAGCATCCAAACGTGTTTTCCAGCAACTTCTTTGAGTGCTAGTAACTCTACAGTAGGCACGCTTCACCTTCACTCTGGGTGCAGAGTGTCGTTAGCTCGTGTGGATAGTCTGAAAAAATTGTCTTTCAAATAAGTTGCCTTTCAAATAACAACGCACTGCGAGGTGCTTGCAATATATGTATATTTCAACTGATGAGTGATTGCTAGCCAGGTGAGCGCCAGAAAGGGATCGAACCCTCGATCTGCACAAAGTAAAGCGGTCCCTAGCTTGACCAAAAGCAGAAGTAGATATGAATATACGTGTATTGTGTTGATATATATGAATGTATCTAGATATAATGTAGTATATACATGTGTATGTTATTGTCCTTCAAAAGAAATGTTAATATATTAGTTAATAGTAAATTCTAGTTTCTTTGGTTAAGTTGTCTGTAAAGTTGATTTATATAATTCCATAAGTTGTGCCCACATCCAGTAGTTTATAAACATTTCTAAGTTTAATTAAGTTAGGTTAAGTTACTTATATCTAGTTTATTTTTATTTATTTTTATTTATTTAATAAGGTACACAAAACAGAATACAACCAAAACCAGTTTGTAAACAGTTTTGTGGACTAACAAATAAAAAAATATACGTTACCGCTATATATGAGTGTTCCGAGGAAACTTTTCTCCTCGAGAGGCACCCACTTGCCGATGAGGTTGTGCACGGAGGGGAAGAGGAAGCCTTGTGCCAAGCCCTGCAGCACGCGGCACGCGCAGATCAGCTGCCAACCGCCCTGGAATATACCACCATAACTCATTTCATAAACATTATTAAAAAAATATAATTATTAAATAGTTTATTTCTAAACATTCCATATAACACATTATAAATTAAGCAAATCACAAATACACAAAAATCTAAACAAAATAATAAGTACCAATAAAAATGTAATAATTAAAATAGCAAGATGGCTGTCGATCGGGATTTATAGAGGGAGTTGTGAGAGCCCTTTGCCTGGAAAAATATAATAAATGCGAAAGTTGTTACTTCTTTACGCTCAAACTTGATTACGCTGAAAGGATTTTGATGAAATTTTGGTGTGAAGATAGGTTAGATCTTGAATAAACGCAAAGGCTACTTTTTATCCCGGATTAACACGGGTAACACCGCGGGGCGTAGCTAGTATTAAACAAAGCAAGAGGACGACAACAACGACAGCTGTCGCCCGAGTTTTATGGAGGGAGTTGGGAGATACCTTTGCCTAAAAGTGAAACAGCAAAGGTTAGGAAAAAATAGAAAACTCCCTATGACGCAAGATTTTATGATGTTCGATCCATCTTTATCTATTTTGATCAAGCATAGATATAAACACTCCGGACAAGGAAAGTCAAACGGATAAAGTAAGACAATATCACCCGTTTGAGACACACACTCAGACAGACAGTCGGTAGTTTTTTTGTCAGTGCTAAAAATAGTGTAGCATAAGCATAAGCAGCCTACTATACGTCCCCACTGCTGGGACTCGGCGCCTTCTCTCACAAGGAGAGAGATATAGGCCATAATCCACCACGCTGGCCAAGTGCGGGTTGGCGGATGACACACGTTTTCGGATATTGTGGTCCTCAAACATACTGGTTTCCTCACGATGTTTTCCTTCACCGTAAAGCGAGTGCAAATCCAAGCATAACTTGAAAAACAAGCCATTGGAGTAGGTCCGGGATCGATCCAGGGTCGTCTGATTGAAAAGCAGACGTTATTACCACCGAGCCACACTCGCTTTTATAAATAGTTTAATTTAGAGAAACTCCATAATGAAAGTACTAAATACCTTGAGACAATAGGTCTGGTACTTGAACCCTGGTTCTATTATTTCTTATCGCTATAGTTTTAAGTGGCTTTTGAATCAAGAGTGTGCGCAGGTATACTATTTATCGTGTCATTAACCTGAGCAAATGGAGAGAAATAAAAGATAACATCAAGAAAATCAAGTTTTAGGTAAAAAGTTTGCAATATTGAAATAGTAACTTGTAATCGCGAATCTGGTTATAAAGGTACAACACGAATAGGCCATAATTATTATTGAAAAAGTATCTTGTAGAGAAGAAAATTTCATTGATTAATAAAATGTATGCTACTTTATTGTTCTAAATGATAGATGGATAAGAAAAATCCAAAATAGGGTCACAAGGCGTGCCTTGGGACAGGTATACTACCAGATCGTTTGAATGCACCGGTGTTGATGGTGCACCACTAGCACTGCAAAGGGGAAACATTTCCTGAGGAGAAGTCTCTCAGGATAGCGTACCTTGAGCTTCTAAGTGGGCGGGGTCATGGCTTAGTTGCGAGAAACGGGACCACTTCCCTTCCTTTCCGGTCGGAAGGGAATTGTAACTAAAGAATTGTATATTCCCTTCCTTTCCGGTTAGGCCCGGAAAGGAAGGGAAGTGGTGGCTATTGTGAGGTTTTGGTTGGTAGTGATGCCTTTCTGGTATCTTAACCTCCCCACCCCCCCTTTTTTTAAAAGCCATATTTCCAACAGGGAACGCAGATGATGACACTCACGTAATACCCCCCGATGGGTATGAGCAAGCTGGTGGCAGAGTTGATGACGACGCAGGTGGTGATGAGCACCATGCCCCCGCAGCGCGCCGCCAGCTCGCCCCCCGGGATCTGCAGCACCACGTAGCCCCAGAAGAACGACGACAAGATGACTGACTGCGTCTGGATGCTCCAGTCGAAGGCCTGGGGAAAGGAACAGAGGTGATTTCATTCGTTTTAGTTCCATAACAAACAGCTTATTAAGGTGAGCGCACATTTTGCCCGTGCCAAGAATGAAACAAATTTCAAAGTCCTGAATTGCCCAAATCAACTGGCTGCCTGCTTGATTTCATTCGGTTCGGCTTGATCTAGTGTCGGCTCGTGCTAGTATGCAGTCACCAGGCTGTAATATTATGAACTGTGATAGCAATACCCTTGAATGTTCAAGGATGTATACAGACTTTATATCATCATATATCGTGGCGTCGCCAGACCAGAAATCGGTTTTACGTGTGGCTATAGATGTTTCACATCAAAACTTGTTCCTAATGACTTTATGACCACCTTGAATTAGAAGTTTTAGCAACATAAAGGTTGCCGCACATCGACCCGCGTCGAACGCGCAGAATAAATCAATGTCAAGGAAGCAGGCGGCATCAGATATGGATGGTTTGACGCGTGCTAGTGTGCGAGTTAACTTATGTTTTATGTAAGAATACTAATATTCGTTTTGTCACGTTCGGTTTTTTGCTGCTTATCTAATTTGCGGTCATCTTTACTCGTAAACATCTAATACGAGTATGTTGTTGCAAAATCATTATAAATATTAACGATACCTCATTCTAAATATTTATAGTTCTTTAGACATTCAAAACCAATGTCTCGATTTCTTTAATTAGAATATTTAAATCATATTTTTTAGTATTGTATTTATTAATTACATTAACATTTATGTACATCTAATTATTATAAATATGTAAATGTTAGATTTTGTAATTGTATCTCCACCAAATTTCTAGTAATTAACGAAACATGTAAACAATAGACGCTGTTTTAGAAATTTATATACAATTTTACTTTTACTGTAATTTCAAGGTCCTGCTCTTGTATCTGTATAAAAAACTAAAGAATTGTATCGTCTGTAAATTTTACCGTATGAATGATGCCAATAAACCTACTAAATATGTAAAGAACGATAGAATATATGGATGCTTTAAATATTCGTGTATGCAAATACAACCATCGCTTTCACGTCTCTGTTTACAATTATAACAATACATTTCTAAACAATCTATTGCATTTGGAACGTTTTCGTAAACAATTACTCTTACACTATTCACACAAACATTATTATTCTTTTCAATATATAGTGTTGAAGATATTATTAAAGGTGTCAAAGCAAACACATTTTAGGCGTTTTACATCTTAGACCACAGTCAAGCATAACATCATGCAAGCTGTGGTAAAACGTAAGCCTATTCATCAATAAAAAATCAAATTATAATTTCAACAGAGTGATACATCTTTAAGTTGAATTGTCAGTTATTTAATCTTCATCGTCTTCATTTATCATTCATTTATCATCATCATCTTTATTTATTTATTTATTCAAATGTCAAATGTATCTAATGGTGTACTCACTTTATAACAGCGCTGGGTTACCCAAGTTACAGGCGCCAGCCGAGTTTGGGTCCCGATGTATTATCTAACTGCATACATACTTAACGTACATAGTACTAAAGACCATACATCTATAATTAAAGTAATAAATCGTTTTGTTTTACAAACTATGTGTAGGTAAATAATTCACAATGTATAAACAAATATGTATGAGCTTATGTATTTTGGTAAATAAACAAATTTCTCCTTCTTCTCTCTTCTTCTTGCTTCTACGTTACATACTGTATCGATTCTTCTTCTAAGTCGGTCGCTCTTGACAGATCGGTCGTGAACGTCATGAAACAGTGGTGGATGGGACAGATAGTACACGCCTCACGATGCCATATCTCTCTGCTAGAGGTCATCCTAGCGCACTCGTTTAAAGAGGTACCCACCGATTGTCCATATTTGACGACCTCGTTGGCGTAAAGGTTAACCATGCCGGTCTGCTAATCAGAAGGTTCCGGGTTCGATTCCCGGCCCGGTCAACATCTTTGTGCTTAACCAAATTTGTTGGCTGTGGGTCTTGGTGTTAAATATGTATTTATATATTGTATGTATGTATATGTAGTATATCAGTTGTGTTAGCAACCATAATACGAGCTAGAAATGGTTCAGTATAGGGCTAACCAGCCGTGTGTGAAAAAAAAAAAAAATTTAATCAGTCCATCGAGTGGGTGACCTCCCGCGCGGTCTAGTACCCTCTACTTTGCTTTTTAGGGTTCCTTACCTAAAAGGTAAGAACGGGACCCTATTACTAAGTCTCCGCTGTCTATCTGTGTGTCTGTCAAATTACTTTTGCTTATGTTTTATATTGTATTCTTACTGAAGCTGCGAACTTTTCAATGCATCGTAGTAAATTTAAAGATATGATGTATGTATTAAATTAAAATATAAATTATAAAATATTATTTAAGGGCGCCCATACAACAATGGTACGGAACTCTTCATGTACGAGTCCAACTTGCACTTGGCCAATTATTACTTTTCGTTATCAATTAGATAGGTAGTTGTAATAATGCATGTGTCTCAAATTGACATATTTCCCATTCGGCTCAAATTGTTTTCAATCCAAACTAATCAATAAACGAGAAACAAAAAAAAAACAAACAAAAGAAAATGCATTCCGTCTTTTTAGTCGACATTGAGTATTAGTCCATTGAAATGTTACATTTTTTAGGCCTAACCTTGCGTTTTTTAGAGGACGCAATTTTATTTTTTTGATGTGTAGGGGGGGTCAGTGTAAAGCTAAAACCAAGTTTGTGGGGTCACCACCCTTGTCCCACGGCCGCCATCTTGAAAATAGGGGTTGAAACGGTTTTTATGATATATCTCTTAAACTATTTATTTGTAAAAAAAAAATTGTGAACATTTTTTGTTGCAAATTAAATTCTCTACAACTTTGGTCTCGTAACTTTTTATCGTAAAACTATAAATAAAAAAGTTATAAGCGAAAATTTTCAGAAATCCGAGGAAAAAAATTATATTTTTCGATATAACTTTTTTTTTAATCATTTTACGAAAAAATAATATCAGACCTTTTTTGTAGATCGTTTTTTGGGGAACAACTTTTATTTCCATCATTTTTTCATTAAGTTAATAGCTAAGGTTTTACAGCGCTCCGAAGTGAGTACTATTGTTTAGTACTCTTAACTATACCTATACGAGGGTGAATCAAAAAGTTCTTAGAAGTGCATATATATGAAACTTTTTTGGATCAAGTTCGATATTAAAATTAAAGAGTGTCTATCACACTATATTAATGCAGACTGTCACTTGTTTTTGTCAGTTTGTTCGCATGTAATATTTTTTTTGTGCAACGAGTTGCTAAAAAGTTAAAATTATGGATATAAGTGAGTTACGTGCGGTGATAAAATATCTCAGTTTGAAAAAAATGCATTGAAGCTACCAGAAGATATCTTTAGGATCTCAGCTATATGTTTTATAGTCATTCTTCTGTATTCCAAAACCAGATTCTCAACCTTTTTGACATTTTCTTCTGTAACGGAGGTTGAAGGCCGCCCAGAATGCGGGTCATCTTTACAGCTTGATCTACCTCTTTTAAATTCAGCCACCCAGTACGCAACCGTAGAATGGGGTACAGCATCACCCCCTAATGTCTGCTGAATGTCCAAAAAAATTTCCTTCGTAGACATTTTTTTCAAACTGAGATGAGTGAGAGAACTGAGATTTTATCACCGCACGTAACTCACTTATATCCATAATTTTAACTTTTTAGCAACTCGTTGCACAAAAAAAATTATTACATGCGAACAAACTGACAAAAACAAGTGACAGTCTGCATAAATATAGTGTGATAGACACTCTTTAATTTTAATATCGAACTTGATCCAAAAAAGTTTCATATATATGCACTTCTAAGAACTTTTTGATTCACCCTCGTATAGGTATAGTTAAGAGTACTAAACAATAGTACTCACTTCGGAGCGCTGTAAAACCTTAGCTATTAACTTAATGAAAAAATGATGGAAATAAAAGTTGTTCCCCAAAAAACGATCTACAAAAAAGGTCTGATATTATTTTTTCGTAAAATGATTTAAAAAAAAGTTATATCGAAAAATATATTTTTTTTCTCGAATTTCTGAAGATTTTCGCTTATAACTTTTTTATTTATAGTTTTACGATAAAAAGTTACGGGACCAAAGTTGTAGAAAATTTAATTTGCAACAAAAAATGTGAACAATTTTTTTTTATCAAATAAATAGTTTAAGATATATATCATAAAAACCGTTTCAACCCCTATTTTCAAGATGGCGGCCGTGGGACAAGGGTGGCGACCCCACAAACTTGGTTTTAGCTTTACACTGACCCCCCCTACACATCAAAAAAATAAAATTGCGTCCTCTAAAAAACGCAACCCCAAATGTAACTTTTCAATGGACTATATAAGTTTTAAAAACAAAGAGTTTTCTATACATAGCTACGAGTATGTCACCGATAAAACAAAACCAAATAATAATCCTTGTGAACTCAAGTGCTACTTGTATCTTTTGAAAACAATGAAATAAATTACATTAAAACAAAAGTATAGTCTTGGCAATAATTTGTAACATATTTAACTTCATATAATTTATATTTTAGTTGGCTATTACATATTATCTTTATTTAAGTATACAAGAACTGTCATTTCCTAACAATAAATAGACAATTATGTTAGGTCATTTAGTTTTTTATAATAAAGTCACGTTTTATTTGTCCAGTCGTTTAATGATAATGGTTTAGAAATGACTTAAACGAGTTGATCGAATATTTACTTATTTAGTTTATTACGTCATTATAACATAAGCCACATGTTTTACACACTATTGACGATAACATAACATTTTTACTTGTAATTACAATTTAATTACCTACTTATGTATCAGCTTGAATAACTGGAAAACTACCAACTGTCAACTGGGGATAGAACGACTAAATACTGTTTTAAATATATTTTTGTCCCCTTGTCCGCCAAGGTTGGACTGTCGGACCAGTTTCGAAAACTGGGACCTTGGTAGAGGCACCAAGTAGAATTCACCAAGTAGGCAATATACTTGTTATTAATTTATATTATTTTAGCAGAATGCAAGATGTTATATAGCGAATTCAGCACGTGATTGAATGATTCCTTATATTTGTTTGCATATATAAGTAACTAAAATAATATGTAGTTTGTTAGTTAATTTTCTAATCTAAAATATAGTTACAGAAAATTTCTTCTTCTTCCTTATAGTAGTTGTGAAATATTATTATATTAGAGTTTGACATACTTGAATGGGAAGAACTAGGTGTCTAGGTGTCAAGTTACGGGTTAACGCTGCAAAAAAAACGACGTCTGTTAAGTCAACTATAGCGGGGCTAGCTAGTAAACAGCGCGCTGTTTAGCCCCGCTATAGTTGACTTAACAGACGTCGTTATTTTTTTATTTTAACTAAAAAGGATTTGACAACATATAAATAAAAATTGGTCAAGTACGAGTCAGAACTCACGAATGAAGTATTCCGTGCCATTACCTTAAAAATGGCTAAAACATGTTTATTGTATGGGAGCCTAATGCGGATATTTTTTTTACTTTTTGCCTTATAGCCACTCTTCTTCTTCTTCCTTATCTTATCCCACTTAGGTGGGGTCGGCACAGCAAATCTTCTTCTTCCACTCTCCTCTATCAGCCGTCATCTCCACACTCAATCTTTTCTCTCTAATGTCTTCTTCATTCACACACTCCTTATAGCCACTACACATAGAAAGAAAAGTTTTACATTTGCTGTATCGAAATTATCGTTTGATCTCTTTATAGGACTCGCAGAGAAGAATATAGAGTAGCATCAATATAACAATTTGAATGAAAATATATAAATTCACTTTTAAATTTTACTTTGAAATCTCTATCTACACTATAGATAAAGTTATATACCAGTTCAACCTTATCTACAAGACACAACCCGAAACTAAGATGATAAATTTGATATTTCAAAAAAAATAAATTGAATAATTTTATCAAATTCAATCTGAATTCTCGTGATTTGTATTCGAATGTCTTCTCACGCTCACAGGCCTTATTTGCATTTGAAAATAACAGAGTTTGCATCGAAAATAATATAATTTTTATAAAAAATCTACGCCAAGAATGCTAAGAAGCATATTTTTGAAGCCAGTAACATGTCTTTTAGCAGTTTCTTAAAAATAATGGTACAGAACCATTTGAGCACTAATACTACTCGCACATTGATAATTTTTGATCAACCGGGTGGTACTCGCTATTTTTGTGTAGACAATCGTACGTCAATGTTACAATCTATGTGTTGCTCTCGGAAAAGTCGTGAACCAATAAATGTTAAAGTTTACTTTTATTTCATTTGATTGAATAATATATAGGCTTTTCAATATCAAATACAGTAATTATATACTTATTTTCTAAAGTTGATGTGGTTTTACAATTGGTAAAATTGGAAAAATGTTGAAAATGGTACATCATTCTCCAAATAAACGAGCTAATTCTAATGTTCTAAACAAGATGTCGTGTGAAAAAATTTACACATAAAAAAAAACATATTAACTTACTCGTAGGCTTTCAATCTATTTGTTATTTTGCGAAAATCCATTGTAGATATAATAAGTTTTTTTTTTTAGTAGCAAAGAAAATATCAAAATATTCATAACACCAAGAAAACAGATTTTCTTATATCTACTAGCACATTGACAAATCTTTATTTCTAAGACAAAGTCTGAATTGGCGTAACACAGCGTCACGTATTTCACTTTTGGCTCAACTATAGATGATGTTTTTTCCTGACGCACCATACCTTTGTTTATAATATAAAAATAAGTCGGGTTTTCCTTCCTAACGCTATAACTCCAGAACGCACGAACCGATTTCCACGGTACAGCATTCGTTGGAAAGGTCTCAGGCTGCGTGAGGTTACTAGCAAACAAAATTGACGACCTCGTTGGCGTAAAGGTTACCATGCCGGTCTGCTAATCAGAAGGTTCCGGGTTCGATTCCCGGCCTGGTCAACATCTTTGTGCTTAACTAAATTTTTTGGCTTTGGGTCTGGGTGTTAAATATGTATTTATATATAATATGTATGTATGTATATGTAGTATATCAGTTGTGTTAGCAACCATAATACGAGCTAGAAATGGTTCAGTATGGGCTAACCAGCCGTGTGTGAATGTGTCCTAATATAAAATATATATATAAATATAAAAATTCATCGAAAATTTCAACTTTGTGACAAAATGGAGCTCATCGAGTTTGCTAGTAATTAATGTTTTTATCATACGTCAAAGCTCCATACTCACATGAGGATCGTTCTTATCAGTCATGGCCACGATAGCCATGGACATGTTGACCCGCATGGCGAAGGTGAGCACCAGCGCCAGGAACAGCAGGACCACCTGCACGTGGCGGATGCCGAAACATTGCGCTGGAACAACAGAAGCCCCCCTTAATATTTTCATTTTTTATTTTTAGTATTTGTTTTTATAGCGGCACGGGAAATACATATCTTGTGAAAGTTTCAGCTTTCTAGCTATTACGGTTGCTGAGATACAGCCTGGAGACAGACAGCGGAGTCTTAGTAATAGGGTCCCGTTTTTTACCTTTTAGGTACGGAACCCTAAAAACTTGCGTCAAAGAAAACATGCTTATGTTCATTTCTTCTCCTTTATTAGGGCTCCGTACCTACAATTAAACGGGACCCTATTACTAAGACTCCGCTATCTGTCTGTCTCCAGGCTGTATCTCAGAAACCGTTATAACTAGAAAGCTGAAACTTTCTCAAGATATGTATTTTTTGTGTCTCTATAACAACAAATACTAAAAATAAAAATACCAAGGCTGGTCCCCGTACAGTAAAAGTGTATTTTTCGTATTTTTTGATATATAACAATTTTCACGGTATGTATAAATGTACTAATTAAATTATAAAATTTAAATAAAATAGACATTTAAGGGGGGCTCCCATACAACAATGATACGGAATCCTTCAATGGCGTCCAACTCCCACTTGGCTAATTATATAAATTACACTAGCTGCGCCCCTTGTTACTGCTTCTCGGTCAAACGGCGGAACCGATTTTGATAAAATGTTGTGAGAAGATAGATAATGCAAAAATCAGATCAGGTATCACAGAAAATATGGATCGCCAAGACACAGGCTCATGCCTAGGTTGGGGTCCATGGAGTAAACTCAGCGGCCTTACTCAAATCTAACCGTTTATACAAACAGAAATGTAAATTCACTAGAATAAGTAAAGGCACAATATGTATATGCCATAGGACGATTTATTATAATAATATAGTAATTATAGTAGGTGCGTAAGCCCTTATAAAATACCACAAAAAATTAGACCTAGAAATAATACATAGGCTATGAAGGTAGGTTTGAATCTGGATTAACACAGACTACTTTTAGTCCCGGATTAACGCGGGTAACACGACGGGGTGCAGCTAGTATAATAATAATAAATAATAATAATACAATCATTTATTCGGGCCAAAAATAAGTGAACATAATATTTAACAATTACAATTTCCTCCAGTATTACAATTTATCCAGTATATAATATATTCAATTGCTTTCGGGATGAAAAGAAGTATATAAGAAAAGAAGATTTGTGTTGATCCAGTATCTTATCTATCTCCATAACAAATTTGATTTAAATGGGTGTTGTCATTAGAGAGCGACGAAGTTACAGATGCTTTGGAATCATAATATGCGTAAACCACGGGATCAGCAATTTATAAAACTTGTTTAGTTGTCTTAGTTTTTGCTTGAATACTCGTAACATACTCGTATCTACGTTAGTTAACTTCGGTGAACGCATTAGACGCTGTAGCTGTAGCTCGGCTAGCTAAGGTGATCTGACGTGATCATCGAAACTAAGCAAACGGTAGATGCGGACAGTGTTTGGATGACGCACAGACTATCGTTTTTGAATTGGCATTTTCATCTGCTCGTCGTTAATCCAAGTCAGAGGACTTCGGGCGGCTTGAAAACTTTCGACATCAGATCTTGGCTACTTAGCTCATACAATGAAGAATAGAAGATTACCACCTTAGAAACAGGTGCTATCTTGATATAATATTTTCCACTATTGTTTATCTTAACCATTCAGTGTGGTTGTCAATCATATTTGTTAGTTTGTTTTTTCTCAAGTAATTCAGATAAGGAAGCATCGATTGTATCTGTATCTATATTATGTGCGTACCAGATAATAAGTTTAGATTACCCATGATTGTGTCTAGATACAGTATGTATTGACAGTTTTTACGTACCTATGTTTGTAATTTTATCAGTATATTTTAATCAGTGGTATCATATGATCACACGGAATAACAGAAGCAGGGATTGGATGGATGTTTTAAAAATAAAATTGTAGGAATTTATGCATAGTATACGTTCCCACTGCTGGGACTCGGGGCCTTTTCCCACGAGGAGAGAGATATAGGCCGAAATCCACCATGCTGACCAAAATCGGGTTGGTGGAAGACACGTCTTCGGATATTGTGGTCCTCAAACATGCCGGTTTCCTCACGATGACGACGATGTAAAGCTCTTCCTTTACCGTAAGCGATTGCAAATCCACAAATAACTTGGAAAACAAGTCACTGGCCGGTTTGATCCCGGCATGTAATGCCAGGATCAAACCAGATCTGATTAAAAAGCAGACTTTTTCCCACCACGCCATACTCGCTTTTAGATAGATATAAATGAATTTGAACAAAGTATACTACAAATTACTATACTTATGTCATTAGCTATACGTATTTCGCTAACTAGAAATATTTGTCTATTTTTTATTTATTGCATCTTTTTCGTAAGTAATAGTCTATTTATGGGTTGGTACCCAAAAAAAGGGGGGGAGAAGGGTGTGTTTGCTATGCAGCTATTATTTGGATGAAAAATTCAGCTCCCTTTGTCATTAAATTACTCACTTTATACGATACAGATAAGCGTTTGACCAACAGCGCGAGAAGCGTACGAATCAGATTTGATTGAGGATGAAGCGTGCTTAGTCTTTAATAACTGACTCTCAAGAAGGCAGGTGGAATACACTGTTAGATGTATGACATCAGATTTAAAAACAGAGTACAAAGGGAATAATGGATTAAGTATCGTGTTAACAAGGTGTGTCGTTTGCAGAACTAATCGTTGTAAAATGACATGCATTTTGGGAGAATAAATATCAGCAAACGGTAAAACAAGAATATCCAATTCTTCGATTTCGGATTCCCGCCAATGACTTTGAGTTCCTGGTGAAGGAAAACATCGTGAGGAAACCTTAGCTTGGCGGTAAAGCGTTTTCTAGTGATTTGGCTAGCTCCCATTCTCAAGTTGAAAAATTCTGCATCTGCATCGCTAAACACTTAACAGTATGTTCCGACAGACCAGAGAGCCAGTTACTCTAAACCAGGCATACCCCACCTTAGGCTAGAGTGTCAATAAATCGTGAAGCTACAGGCTCTAAAACTAGTGTGTAAAAAATAACTACTACTACTACAGTGTAAAACTGTGTGTAAAAAAATGTAAAACTGTACTGTGTAAAAAAAAATATATTAAAAAAAATATGAAATGAAATAATTTTATTTGCGTAGCCACAGGTAATATAAAAACATGGAAAATAATATAAAATGTGCCTTGTAGGCTACCGCATATGCGGTGTGCAAAAAGTAAATTAATTAATTATATGTTATACATTAAAGTGTATAGGTACTCACCAGGCTTTTTCACTTCAACATTTTCATCTTTGGTATTCATTTTGAGAAAACTTATACAGTACTAAACCGCCACTAAGCGAGGTTTCAAATTGCACTTCTAAAAACAAAGGCACTTAATTTAAATATTTTCTCACACCTCTTCAGTCTTAGTTTGTAAATTTCGAATTAGGAATTCGTGTTTCTTATTTTAAAAATACTGGTTTCGGCGAATGGCAAAGGTTGCGGGCGACGCGCGCGCGCCACTCTAAGTTTGTGAAACAAATAATAATAATAGAACCTCTCGCGTTGACACTGACGTAACGACTGATTGATTACTCGTTTTTTTTTTCTCTGATTGGCGCTGAACGCTCTACTATTGTTTTCACCAAAGTCACGGCCGTAGTGACGTCACACGGAGGCATTTAAACTGAGGTTGTTATGATTGTAAGAAATGACCGCGTTAATTGCTATGTGAGGCATTCTTTTAGATAAAAGTCGTGCGGAAAGGAGAGTTTAAACATAAATTACATAACTAGTGGTTAGCAATTCCTAAGATCCTTACTTTTATCGGTTGAAAATGAAAAATATTTATTTACTAACTTATTACTAGATTACATATTCTCTTGTGACTACTTAAATAGGCTAGGCCTGAATCTAATTTGAAGAAAGTTTTTTTTTTTGCAATGTTTGTTTCAAACCATCTGGGTAGTATGTACTGCTTTTCTGTAGAAGACAATGTAGACAATCCTACGTCAAAAATACAATACTATGTTTTGCACTCGAAAATGTCTTTAATTACTCAACGTGAAAGTAAAAATTTGCATAGTATTTATTTATATAATGAACGAGTTCTAATGTTCAATACTAGATGTCATGTAAAAATAAATACACAATGGCAGATCCTTATTACCGAGATATAGAGTCAAAATTGGTGTAACACAGGGTTATAGTTTTGTATTTCTGTTGTGCTAATTTGGCAAAGTCATAGACCTGTTTTTCCTGACGTAGCATATCTGTTTTGCTCTGTTATCTATATTTTAATTAAATTTAGGAATAATAAGACAATCATTGATAATATATAAGTATTGTATTAATACACTTCATATTTTTGATGTTAGAAAAATCAGGTTTTCTTCTTCAATAATATAAGAATTAAGTTAATCAATTGAACGTTGCGATATCATAAAAAAATTACACAGGTTTTTCAACCGGCTCCACTCGGGAATTTGAATCTGAAAAGAAAAATCCTTTATTATTAAATTTTAACAATAATACAAGATTTAAGACCGTGTCTCGTCAGAATATTGTTGGACTGAAGCACGCGACACCCCTAATCGAATCCCGCTTTGCAATGACTTATTTTAAAATGATGAGTGGTATTCGCATTCGCTCATACGGTGAAGATAAACATCATGAGAAATTCCACATACTCAGGGGACTACAAAATCCAAAGACATGTGTTATCTGTCAATCCACACTTAGCCAGGGTGGTGGAATATGGCATATTCCACTAAGTTATGCCAGAGAAAGACCCAGCAAACACCCTAGAATAAATTTAATAATTATTTGAAAATGTATAACGTGTAACTTTTGTTATCAATAAATCAATAAAAAAAAATTCATAACTTTTTAAAGTTTACCATCAGGTTAATGGCTATCTTGTTTAATTATACCCTATCTCATAAAAAGAGTTGCCACTTACCCAAAGCTTTAGGTTGGGGGTTGTTCCAGGGTTGCAGTTCACTGGTGCCGAAGATAAGGTAGATGGTGTTCCCCGCGATGTAGACAGCTGACGCTATGTAGAACACCGTGCGCCACTCGCTTGGGTCAGTCTGGAAAATGACATTTACATTTCATGAATTTCTAATCGTTATTTATGGATTTGTGTATTAGTGATGCTATGCATAGAGTATTTACCCTTGTTCTTAAAAACAGTTTTTTTTTTGTCTTATCTCCGATTCTACTTTGGAGCCTTGTAACGCTTGTAAATGGGAGGGTGGCGGTATGGTGATATAATTGATACACTGATTATATGATAACTATTTATTTACACTTCACGGTTTGGTTGTAGAACAAGGTAACTAATATTACATATAATCTGAATACAATATAATCAAAGTGGCGCAGGCTTGAGCATGAGAATAAAGATAATTTGGGCGCCGTGACATAGAATGTCTTAAGTAGTTGGTAATAAGGATCTCCCTTGGTTAGCGTACAAAGGTCCAAGGAGTCCTGACAATAAAATATGAAATCTCTAGGGTCGTGATTCAAAGCCTACATAGATCTTAAGTATTAGGTGCAACCATTAGTACTTAGGTATTCATTGATTTAGTTAGGAACGACACATTAGTAAAGAAGACACCGGCCACACGGAGTGTCCGGTGTTACCATTAGCCAAGTCGAGGGTAGGTGGCGACCGAAGGCGGGCTCCAGCGCGGCAGGGAGACGGGAAGAAGAGAGCAGAGGGCTCCCTCCACGAGCTGGAAGCTCCGTCGGCTCGCACCTCGAGGCACGTGGGTCAAGCGGTGTGTCGTCGTGGCAAGTGTGTCCGACGCGGACTTGAAGCGGGCAGGAGAGGACTCCGTATCCCGTGGGATGCGACGCTAATGTCGCCACATTAGAATGTAGTGACTATATCAAAAAACCCTGTTAACAAACAGTTCTACTTAGCCCTCATACACGTGTCGGGATCAAAGGTTATAATGTGCAGTGTCATGAAAACTTACCCTAGTTTTGGGGTTAAATGATGCTGCCGGGGCCTGGCCGCGGGGCGAGGACTCTCGAGGATGAGGCTGCCAGGTCCAAGGATACGTCTTTCAAAGTGCACTGTAATAAAATTCGACGATTGAACGATACCGAATCGAAATACGACGTGGTCTATCTACCGCACAAAAACTCACGGAACACAAATCTTTATGATGGCGTCTGCGTGGCGGCTGCTAGTCCATCCGTTGGTGGCAGGCGGCAGGAGACCGTTGATGTCGATCGCTTCAGAGCAAGAGCGGCGCGGGAAAAGAACTTGCCCGCCGGGCAGCTAAGCGCCGCCCGGCGGTATGCCCACACCAATCCCCGCGAGTCAAAGAAAGTGAAGGCCCAGCGGACTCCTAGTCTGGCTCGCGAACTCCCTCCATCTTCCTTGTTGACTTTGACATATAATTTGTCACCTGTCACTTAGTTTTTTTTTAATACGCTTGTCTTTGGTGTAGCGAATAGAATCAATCGAATAAAGGGGTTACACAAGGCCCCCAACAGAAACAGAATTCACGCCAGTGAATTCTCGGCTGCCCCCAGCCGTACCCTACTGCCGTACGACCAAGAGTTACCTCCGGCGGTGATTGAAGAAGACAAATTAAAAATCCAACGCGTCCAAAACTACAAAACAAAATTGAACGAAACTATCCAAACCAAAAATTAAACGACCAAATTCTATACTTGAATTAATAAACCAAACGAATACTTGAACTACTAACCAAAATATTAATTCATCTAAAATCTGACAAAGGTCCAAAACCATACTATAAATTGAACGAAACTATCCACACTAAAATCTTAGAAAACTATCCAATTCTATACATGAACTACCAAACTAAACAAATAGGTATGAGTGAATCAAAAATCTTACATAAAACTATACCATAAACAAATCAACAACCTAGAAACCAATCAAATGTCCGAAAACATGTTCAAAACACCAAACGAAACCAATATGAGTTATTAAGAAATCTAACTAAACTCCAAAAACATTTTCTAAACGATAAATTAAACAAATCTGAGTTAACCCCATTATGGGTAACTACAACAACTACTAAGTATATAATTAGTACTAAAATAATCTTAACCTATAGATAACAGTGTTTTTCTTTTGTTTATGTGTATTAGAGTACCAGCTGTAAGTCACTAGTGAAATTAATTTATTAAATACAATAATGTAAATGTAAATGTAGTAAATGTTATACTTTGTTCTGTTTTATATTAAAATGACTTTGTGGAAGGAATAGGAATATATTTCACTTTATGTGCGGTACAGCCGGACCGTCCGCGCTCCTACGCAATTTCAACGAGCGGGGGAGCGGGGGCGGGGACTTTCGTGTGTGACTGCACCGCAACTCGAGGGGGGATGCGCAGGGTTGTGAAGGGAAACACCAGTCTTCTTAGGCCAGCCAGTCTTTATTCTTCTTTTTTCTTATGGGAGTCTTATTGGAGTCTTCTTGAGGGCTTGAGGTACTGGAACGAACTGTAACTGTTCAGGATCCCAGCCCTCAATTTATACAAATTTCGTCTGAGCTCTGATTGGACTTGCAAATGAACACCAATTAGAATCTATTTAATTCGTCCAATCAGAGCCCTCTATTATGCTATCTCTTTCTAACCTCTCTTTCTAACAGGGTACTGACCTAAACTCTATCTTTACTGTAGGGTGAGCACCTACCTATTTTTCTCAATTTTCTTTAATTTCCTTTATTAAATCCTACCTAAATTATTATTTATTTACTATACAATTATCAGTCTATTATATAAAAATATTGTTATACAAAAAAATCTACTTAAACTATTTCGCGCTTAAAAACTATCGGTCGTCCTGTACATCTCTCCCGCCGTGTGGTCTCGCCGCACTCCTTGGTACAGGAACGACGCTGTGGCTCGACGTTGCAGGGCTGCCGTTGTCCCTTGTCACCGGAACCTCGCCGTCGACCGCCGTAAGCTCGCTGTTGTCTTCTATTGGTAGGATGACTAGTTTCCTTGTAGGCCGACGTAGAATGCCATGCTGCGTCTGAATGTCGGCTGTCCTCACGATGTCGTCTGGTCCAGGGAATGTGGTGATGACTTTTCCTCGTAGCCATGTGTTTCTGGGCAGGTTCGGGTCGATGATCAGAACTAGGTCACCCGTTTTGAGTTCGGGCCCTTTACCATGGGGCTCCCGCCGTTCTTGAAGTGTCGGGAGGTACTCTTTCATCCATCGGTCCCAGAAATCTTCTGTCAGCTTCTGTGAGGCTCGCCAGCTGGACATCGTGACTGTGTCTCTTTCGTTGAATTTCCCAGGCGTTGGTACTCTTCCAGGTCCTCCCAGTAAGAAGTGGTTTGGAGTCAGGGCTTCTGGATCTTGCGCGTCGACTGATACGTGCGTTAGTGGCCTGCTGTTGACGGTGTACTCCACTTCTGCCAGTAGTGTGCTGAGGACTTCTTCTGTCGGGTACTTCTCGTGTAGCGTCGCTGAGAGTGCTGTCTTGACTGACCTGACCATTCGCTCCCATGCTCCTCCCATGAACGGTGCTCCGGGGGGTATGAAGCGCCATGAGATTCTTCTCCTCGATGCTTCCTCCGCTGTTTCCGCTTCCACTGTTTCTCGAAGTTCCCGATCAGCTGCTTTCAAGTTTGTTCCGTTGTCTGACCATATTTCTGTGGGACATCCTCTTCTTGCTATCATTCTCCTGAGTGCCATGATGGCAGAGCTGCTGCTCAATGATCCCGCTACCTCCAGGTGGATTCCTCTCGTTGTCAGACATGTGAAGATTGCGACATACCTTTTCTGATGTGCTCTTCCAACTGTTACTGTTAATGGTCCAAAGTAGTCCACTCCAGTGTATGTGAATGGCCTTTGATGGTGAGCTAGACGACATGATGGTAGATCACCTGTTCGTGGATATGACGGAGTTAAGGTCTTCAATCTGCAGTGTAGACATCTTTTCAAAATTGTACGCGTCGTTGGTCGCAACCGAAGTATCCAATAGTGTTGACGACACTCGTTGACTGTGGTTTCTACTCCTGCATGATGAAGTCTTCGATGTACATTTTCTATCCAAAGTTTGACTGTCGTGTGACTTCCGTCCAGTATCATTGGTGTCTTCACTCTTTCTGAGATCTGTTCTGCTGCTTCTATACGACTTCTCAATCTGACGATTCCATCTTCTATTTTGACGCTGAGTTGGTTCAATCTGCTATCCTTGCTGACCGTCTTCTGTTTCTTAAAATCTTCAATTTCTTGTTTGAAGGCTTCCTGTTGTGACGATTTCATTAAAAGCTCTTCTGCTTTTATCAAAAGTTCAGCTGGTAGTGTCAAATATTTCCTTTCTTCTTTCTTTGATTGTTGAAGAGGTTTCGATGTTCCTTTCTTTGTTTTCTTATTTCTCCAATCTGGATCCTTTTCTTTGTTTTTCAACGTCCTTTTGTAGTTAACGTTTTCCTTGGTTGTACGACATATTTGAATAAACTGTAGAATTCTCGCTGTTGATCGGCAGAGTCTTTCCCATCTGGAGAATCGGGAAACGTCCGGCAGGGCTTCTGATAATGATGATTCTTCATCTTCTGTCACGTGGTTAACTCTTTCTTCCCCTGTCGGTTCTGCTGATGTCCTTATCTCTCTCTCTTTCGGCCAGAAGTCTTCTCCTTGATACAGAAATTCTGGGCCTTTGTACCATCGATGATTCCTGTCGAAGTTGATTGGTACATCTCTCGTGGCGTCGTCCGCGATGTTGAGTTTCGTCGGTACCCATCGCCACTCTTGCACTTTCGTTGTTTCTTCAATCGCAGCAAGTCGATGAGCAACATATGGTTTATACGATCGTGATCCTGTCTTGATCCATGTTAAAGCTGTCTTGCTGTCTGTCCAGAAAATCTTCGTATCTGGCTTCCTTTCGTGTTCTCTGATAACTGTTTCTGCCAGTCGTGTCCCCATTACTGCTGCTTGAAGTTCCAGTCTCGGAATCGATGTGAGCTTCAATGGTGCAACTTTCGCCTTCGCTATGATGAGTGACACGCTGATGTCTCCATTCGGTGCAGTCGATCTCCAGAACAAGACTGCTGAGTAGGCTGCTTCACTTGCATCGGTGAAAACATGTAGCTGTAGAGATGTGGCGTCGCTGTAGTTCAAATAACATCTTGTTATCGCCACATTTGTCAAATTCTTCAACTCTAATATCCAGTTTCGCCATTGTACTGCTAGATCTTCATCTATCTCGCTGTCCCAAGATGTCCCACGTCGCCAGACTTCTTGTAGAATCTGCTTTGCTCTGATGGTGACTGGTGATGCGAAGCCCAACGGATCGAAGAGTGACATGACTATCTTCAAAGCTTCTCTCTTAGTTGGCCTCTTTCCTTCAATAAGTGTCGGTGGGATTCTTGTCAAGTCGAGGTTGAAGGTGAACTCGTCCTTCTCTGGCTTCCATATGAGTCCAAGTACTCTTTCCATTCTATCTTCTGACTTGTAGAGTTCTATGCCTTCTCTATTTTCAGTTTCTCCTATGGCTTCTAGAAGTTTCGTAGAATTTGATTTCCATTGTTTGAGTTCGAAGTTGGCTTTCTCCTGTATGTCTCTGACTTGTTCTGTGATCTTAATTGCCTCTTCCAAACTCTTGAAGCTGTCCAAATAATCGTCGACATAATGCTTCTTCACTATTGCTTTCGTTGCATCTGGATATGCCTCTTCATACTTCTTTGCGTTCAGGTTCTTCACATAGATGGCTGTTGCTGGTGAACATGAAGCGCCGAATATCAATGATGTCATTCTGTATTCTTCTGGTGGCTGATCATCTCTCCTATTGCCTCTCCAGAGGTATCGAAGTGCATCTCTATCTTCCTCTCGTAGTTTCACTCGCATAAACATTTCCTTGATGTCTGCTGTCACCGCTATCTGATGCTGTCGGAACCGCATGACGACTCCCGGCAGCGACTCCAATAAATCTGGACCTTTGTGCAGCATGTCGTTGAGTGAAGTTCCTTTCGTTTTAGCTGCGGCGTCGTGGACAACACGTAGCTTCTCTGGTTTCAGTGGATTCACAACTCCAAAATGTGGCAGATACCATGTTCTATTTTCCGTTTTCCTTTCTGGTGCTGGTTCTGCGTATCCTTTCTTCACAAGATCTTCCATTTGTTCTGTGTACTTCAGTTTAAGAAGTGGATCTTTGTCGAGTTTCTTTTCTATTCCGTGGAGCCTTTTCAATGAGTTCTCGTAGTTGTCGGGGAGCACTGCATCCTCTGTTCTCCAAAGTAGAGCAGTTTCGTATCTTGAGTTATCGATGTGGACTGTATGCCTTTCTAGAATACGTAGTGCTTGTTCCTCTGGATCTGATTTCGGTTTCTGTGGGTTGATGCAGAGTGCGTCCATTGTGAAATACTTCTTCATTAGTTCATCCATGTTTTCCTCTATTTGTTCTTCTATAAGATGGTTGACGAAGTCGCTATTTCCTGTCGATCGGGTCTGGCTTCCGTGAAGTACCCATCCCAGCGGAGTGAGTGAAGCCACTGGTTGGTCTCGTGGTCCTCTTCGAAGTCCTTTGGTGACGAGGAGATGCCAGTTGTCTTGCCCGATGAGTATTCCTGGCTTCGCATGTTCGTAGGTGATGAACTTGGTGATGGATCGTAGATGTTTACATTCTCCAATATGCTCTGATGAAACTTGTTGTGCTGTCACTTGAAGATTCTTCACTGTTCTTGCTTGAATCCTCTGTACGTTGTTGTTGGCTCCTTTCAGGGTGACATCCACTCTTCTCGAGTTTGAATGTGCAGTTTTCAATGCGTTGATTGACTCTATCTTCAGTGGCTCTATGGGTCCCGGCGCTCCGATTTTGTTCGCTATTTTCTCATCGATGAGTGTCACTGTTGAACCGTCGTCGAGGAGCGCGTAAGTTTTCACAGTGTCTATTGGGCCCTTCACTGTCACTGGCACTATCTTTAGATAAGACTGTTTCCTCGAAGTCCACGCTGAGTTGATGACCTCGGGTTGATCCTTATCTTCACTTTCTTCTTTCTTCTGTGCTTTGTGATGATGCAACATTCTGTTGTGGTAGAACTTGCATCCGTTGATACCGCACGATTGTTGACGACACGAGTGTGTTTTATTTCTAAAACGTAAGCATCGGAAACACAACTTCTTTTGCTTAGCAATGTCCCACCTTTCACTTGTGTCACAGTCCTTAAACTTTGAACACTTTTCAATAGTGTGATCACTTTCACATAATAAACACTTCACTATTGTTCTAGACAGTCCATTTATATCGTTCACACTATACAGTCTCTGAGGTCGTCTCGTTTGTTGCACTGTTTCCACTTTCACTTGTTCCGGTTCTGCGTATGGTCCGCACAATTCTGCTTCTCTTTTGAAGAACTTCTCTATTGTCAGCAGCTTGGGTTCATCCTTAGGGAGAGTGGCGGCAAAATCGAAGAACCGGAAGCGCATTGTCGGTGTCATCTTGTCAATTAAAGCTTGAGAAACTTCCACGTTGTACAGATGATACACACAGTTCAATGTCTTCAATGTTGTCACTGAATTAGCAATCTTGCTATAATATACACAAATATCCTTTGGAGACTCGGTGAGGCGCGGCAGCGTTTTCAGCGCGTTGATCTCCATCCGTGCTATCACATCGGGTCTTCCAAATCTCCTTTCCAGGTGTTCCAGAACTTCAGCTGGATCCGTGTTGCTGATCAGTTGACTCTCAACAGCTTCTTTGGCTTTTCCTTTCAAATGTTTTCGAAGTCTGTTCAGATTCTCCGCTTTCGAGAACAGTTGTTCCGTTTCTTTATACGCTGCACTAAAGTTGAGCCACTCCTGGTGTGCTCCATTGAAGAAAGGCAGCTCCATCATTTTCGGTCTCGAGGACCTCACTGCGAGTGTTATCGCTTCAGTAAACTTCGCAAAATCGGGCTGTTCAATCACTTGTTGCTTTGCACTATGTTCTTCCGACGTCTGTGGGCTCCTTTTCACTATTTCACATACACTTGGTTTCAAACTGTCCACAATCACTGGTATATTATTTTCAGCAGTCTTCTGTTGCTGATGTTCATCACTTTCGGCCAGCGTTGTGGGTCCTTTCTTCTCTCTGAACCAAGCGTCGACACGTTGTGTCGATTCCATTTTCGAAAACTCGGATCCATCGTCGTCCGTGTCGGAGTCCGCTTCAAGTACGGCAAGTCGTGCTGCAGCTAGCTCCAGCTTGAGGCGTGCTACCTCCTCCTTGGCCTTTAGTCTCTTGTATGTCTTCGATGCCTTCGATGACGTTGACTTGACTGGCCTGCTATTCTGTTTCATTTCTGCTCCATGCACCAACGGTTGTGCATTCCCGCCTTCTATAACTATAGGAGCTGGCGGTTCTGGCGGTTCGGGTGACAAGGCTCGTTCCAGCACCTCAGGTTCATTCCTCCTGGATTCCATAATATCTTCGGCTTCGTACGCTTCAATGGCGGCGGCGGTGCCCGTGGTCGTGGTGCCGTAGGTGATGCCGGTGTGTGCCGTACAGATGGACTGGCCCGTGACGGCTGACGTTGTCGTAGCACCCGACGATGATGACTGTTGAAGCTCCGTCGCGATCTTCTTTCCTTTTTCCGTTGAGCGCGTCACTGGCATGTTGACGTCGCTGACTTCACTGATGACTGGCTCGATGACCGACGACTGACGACTGATGACCCCCAGTATCCGGCGCCCGAAGGACCAAAATGTGCGGTACAGCCGGACCGTCCGCGCTCCTACGCAATTTCAACGAGCGGGGGAGCGGGGGCGGGGACTTTCGTGTGTGACTGCACCGCAACTCGAGGGGGGATGCGCAGGGTTGTGAAGGGAAACACCAGTCTTCTTAGGCCAGCCAGTCTTTATTCTTCTTTTTTCTTATGGGAGTCTTATTGGAGTCTTCTTGAGGGCTTGAGGTACTGGAACGAACTGTAACTGTTCAGGATCCCAGCCCTCAATTTATACAAATTTCGTCTGAGCTCTGATTGGACTTGCAAATGAACACCAATTAGAATCTATTTAATTCGTCCAATCAGAGCCCTCTATTATGCTATCTCTTTCTAACCTCTCTTTCTAACAGGGTACTGACCTAAACTCTATCTTTACTGTAGGGTGAGCACCTACCTATTTTTCTCAATTTTCTTTAATTTCCTTTATTAAATCCTACCTAAATTATTATTTATTTACTATACAATTATCAGTCTATTATATAAAAATATTGTTATACAAAAAAATCTACTTAAACTATTTCGCGCTTAAAAACTATCGGTCGTCCTGTACACTTTAATAATGTTAACTCCCTACAAAACCCATATAGTTATACTAGTACATAGATATTTTATACAAATTGTCTAGCAGATAGGTTCTGAAAATTAAATTATTTTGCAGGCCATTGGATATAACCAAATGTACTGGGAATAAAATTAACTTCTTCCCTTCTCTAAGTGATAGAATAAACTAATAAATTATCTCCCCAGTATAATCTTCATCTTATCTTCACATAATATGATCAGATGAGTAGTATGCTATGGCTTATTTTTATCGAGGTACATCACCGCCCCGTTAAGGTTAAAAGAGTTTGCTGAGGCTTATTTTTATCGAGGTACAACACCGCCCCGTTAAGATTAAATAGATTTTTTGTGCTAAGGCTTATTTTAAGAACAGGTGCACCCCCGCCTGTATAATATCCTGTGTATCGGCACTGTTAAGGAGTCAGTATCCGCTTTACATGGAGTTTAATTTAATTAAAGGTATGCGTTTATAGCTTATTTATAGAGTCCGCAAAAACTGCTCTAGTAACTTAGCGGCTTTGCCAATTTATGCAATAAATTTACATAATATAATCTTGATAATGTGATATAAATAAACTTAAATATGTATCTTATAGTCTATCCTTCCTAGTCTGTATATAATATTTGTAGGTATTTAAAGCATTTTTCAGATCCAAAAAAATAATTTATAATTTAGTTGCTGATTTAAAGTGAGATGACAAAACGGTATATTGCCAATGCACCATGGGTTGGGAAGAACCCAAGAAATATTAAAAAAAAAGTCAGGTCAGCTAAACTAAATCAAGACTCTATGTTAAAGCAACTTAAAATGTGATTAAAATTTAAATTACTTTTGAAAACCAAACTATCTACTGTTATCTAGAACTAATTTAAGTTATATCTAAGCTATCAATTTAGTTTTAGAAGTATTTCAACCGCTCTTCAGCAATAAACAGAATAGATAAAAGAATAAAGATTAAGAATTAGAAAGAAAAATGGAAGAGGAAAGTCACCTTGGCTTCGGTAAAGGGTGCCCGACAGAATGGCCTACGGTGGTAGTTAACACCTACACTATACCTACCAATATCCTACACTAAACCTAACTAACTTAAATTAGAGCCATTCATAACATCATGTTCCTTCACATTTATAGATTACATCACTGTATAGTACTAAGTTCCAAAGTAAAGTTTTAAAATGTAAGTTTATGTGTATATTCTGCATGCTGAAGTAAAAATTATATTTAATAAAAGATATGCAAAAGTAGTTAGCTAACATAGTAGCAAGTTAAACAAACAGCAAATTACAACAAAAAGTGGTACTAAAAAGTCTAGTCCTTGAGTAGTACTTGAACTAGTTCTATCCTAACTATCAACTTTAAAAAATTGTTTATAACCTGCAATCCTACCTGTTCACCATACAAAATGCGATAACTCCCCATACCTGGGTAGACAGGTATTAAGAATACACCTATAAATAACGCCATAGGACGCCAAAGATCTCCCTTCAACTGAGTAGCAGCTGACAAGAGTAAATAGCAGTGTCGAGTAACACACTGAACTATATAAAAAGCACCTGAATAGAATAACAAGTGGACAAGGTGTAATTCCCATAAGTATATGAACAGAATAAGAAGTAATAAGTGTCCAATAAGGACACCTCAGTATTCAATCTAGTTGAACCTGGTAGCTCCCCTAACCAATCATAACTACAAATGAATAAAGTTGATAGTTGTACCATCTCCTCTATACCACAACAAAGCAGTGAAAACAATTTGGCTGCTGAACAACAAAACTATCCTATCCGACAGCAAGCAAGAGGAAGAATGAAAAACAAGATTATCTTTCTTCAATAAGAAAGTTCTACTTACCCGAGACATTGAGTAGTGTGTTGTGTTTAAAATTATAAAAAAATAATGTTTATTAAAGTAATTTTTAGATTATTATTGGTGTGTGTTCAAGTTTGAATGAGAATGATTTATGAAGACTAAAGTTACAAATGAATTTTAACTTTTACAACAAAAATTAAGTCTCCGGCTGATACAATTATTGTTTAACCGAGTTGCACTATTGGTTGCATCTTTACAATATGTGATTTAACAAATTCCACTAAGTTTTATACATACAATATCACAAGAACACATGGACACAATATAAATTTATGCAGAAATAATACAACATACACTTACAACTAAAGGAGTATCAAAACAACACAAATTTCTTTATAAATTGTTGAATTTTGATTGTTAGTATTTAAATTTAGACCTGGTTGCACCTAGATCCTAACCAGTTGAGGCGCCACTGTAACGCTTGTAAATGGGAGGGTGGCGGTATGGTGATATAATTGATACACTGATTATATGATAACTATTTATTTACACTTCACGGTTTGGTTGTAGAACAAGGTAACTAATATTACATATAATCTGAATACAATATAATCAAAGTGGCGCAGGCTTGAGCATGAGAATAAAGATAATTTGGGCGCCGTGACATAGAATGTCTTAAGTAGTTGGTAATAAGGATCTCCCTTGGTTAGCGTACAAAGGTCCAAGGAGTCCTGACAATAAAATATGAAATCTCTAGGGTCGTGATTCAAAGCCTACATAGATCTTAAGTATTAGGTGCAACCATTAGTACTTAGGTATTCATTGATTTAGTTAGGAACGACACATTAGTAAAGAAGACACCGGCCACACGGAGTGTCCGGTGTTACCATTAGCCAAGTCGAGGGTAGGTGGCGACCGAAGGCGGGCTCCAGCGCGGCAGGGAGACGGGAAGAAGAGAGCAGAGGGCTCCCTCCACGAGCTGGAAGCTCCGTCGGCTCGCACCTCGAGGCACGTGGGTCAAGCGGTGTGTCGTCGTGGCAAGTGTGTCCGACGCGGACTTGAAGCGGGCAGGAGAGGACTCCGTATCCCGTGGGATGCGACGCTAATGTCGCCACATTAGAATGTAGTGACTATATCAAAAAACCCTGTTAACAAACAGTTCTACTTAGCCCTCATACACGTGTCGGGATCAAAGGTTATAATGTGCAGTGTCATGAAAACTTACCCTAGTTTTGGGGTTAAATGATGCTGCCGGGGCCTGGCCGCGGGGCGAGGACTCTCGAGGATGAGGCTGCCAGGTCCACGGATACGTCTTTCAAAGTGCACTGTAATAAAATTCGACGATTGAACGATACCGAATCGAAATACGACGTGGTCTATCTACCGCACAAAAACTCACGGAACACAAATCTTTATGATGGCGTCTGCGTGGCGGCTGCTAGTCCATCCGTTGGTGGCAGGCGGCAGGAGACCGTTGATGTCGATCGCTTCAGAGCAAGAGCGGCGCGGGAAAAGAACTTGCCCGCCGGGCAGCTAAGCGCCGCCCGGCGGTATGCCCACACCAATCCCCGCGAGTCAAAGAAAGTGAAGGCCCAGCGGACTCCTAGTCTGGCTCGCGAACTCCCTCCATCTTCCTTGTTGACTTTGACATATAATTTGTCACCTGTCACTTAGTTTTTTTTTAATACGCTTGTCTTTGGTGTAGCGAATAGAATCAATCGAATAAAGGGGTTACAGCCTATTTTCTTCTCTATATCTTTCATACTAGTTCTCTCTTGTTTTTTGCTAACACTTTCATTCTTCGTAATATTTTTTTCTTTTATTCTCCTTGCATAATTATAATAATAGAAATAATCAAACAGTTATTTTTATTGACATGAGAATTTATGAATTTTAAACTTTTTTTACCTATAATCCCATTAAGAGCATTAAGATACCAATCTGGAGA
Source organism: Mellilla xanthometata (assembly GCA_035578125.1). NCBI lineage: Eukaryota > Metazoa > Arthropoda > Insecta > Lepidoptera > Geometridae > Mellilla > Mellilla xanthometata. The sequence continues at coordinate 14,512,234 of JAPUBQ010000005.1, read as the reverse complement.
TCTGGACAAAATAATCTCAAAACGCAGTGATGATGAGAATCAATGGAGATTTCTGGTATAATCCATAATGAGGTCGTTATAGACCTCATGTAGAATACCTCATTCTTGATGACAGCACTATTACTGATGCCAAGTAGAGATGTGACTACACTATTCACCGGTCGGCTCCAGCGGAAGACCAGCGCTGATTGCTTGCAGTCAGCACACGCTGAGCTGGGGCCGGTTTTGTGCCACGTAAATGTTTTCTTTCGTGTTTCTTGTGTATTATTTTTTCTTTATAGTTCGTGTCACAAAATAAATGATTCTTTCTTTCTTTCTTTCTATTAGTGATAAGCCAAGTCAAAGGCCCTCCGGGCGTCTAGGAAACCCTCGATACTAAAGCTCATATACGAAGAAGAAGACTATCAGTGTAGTCGAGCAGAGTACCTCATCCTTGATGACTGCACCAGCAACGAGCGGTGCGATGATGGAGATGACGTTAGCAGCGCCGTTAGTGATGCCGAGCAGAGTGCCCGCGAAGTTCGGGGACATGTCCAGGTGCACCAACTACACAATACAGGAAAACGATATAGTTAATAAACCTTCCTCGTTGGTAGGTGCAAAGCGCGAGGTGCCAGGTTCTTGTGGCGAGTCAGGTTTCATAGAATGTCTGTCTCGATTATTTGTGTGAGTCTATGTAAGTATTAGGTAAAATTATATCTATGGTATTTCTGAGATAGGAAGAAAATTAAAATACGTAATTGTGGGCTGTAGGTACACTTACAGAATTTATGATAGTTTACGATAGATATTTTATATGACAAGGTGGTTTTATGTCTCTGATTTTATGTTTTAAAGAGTTGTAGCATCATCAGTTCAGCTTGTTTCTTGTTTTCTAGAAAAACATGCAAATTCCTAACACAACTTGAAAAACAAATTGATGCAGGGCTTAGTTTGAACCAGGAACCTGGTTGCAGATTGCCAATCGAACAATCTCTTGTTGATCTCCACATTGAGCAAGTGTACCGTTTCCTAATAATGTTTGTTTACCCACCATTAGGCCAGTGACGTATCCGGAGTTGAGAGCGACGACGACCGTGAGGAGTATGACGGCCACAGGCAGGTCGCCGGCCGGCGTGTACGACAGCCCGATCAGGAAGATGGCGGGCCCGAAGTGACCTGCAAATGATATGATGATTAGAACCAGTTATCTCTGTCTACCACCAGGCAAATCATTAAGACACCACTATCAGGTGATACTTGATTTCACGGCCTAGTCATGATTCTACTGACTCAAGTAGAAGGAAGTTTGATGACATTTTAATCTAAAAACAAGGCTTTGAATTATCCTTTCTTTTGAATAACGATAAAATGTTAAAACTGTCAACAAAATCTGCGTTGCATATTCAAAATTCTAGGGCAGAATAGATACTATTTTGTTCGCACTTATGAACGAAGTTACTCTTCAGATTGTACAGCACATTTCACGAACATGACAAATTCAGTGATTTGATTTCTCCTATACATGTAAGTTACCGATAGAGTTAGACAGTTTCCTGGTGGCAGTGATACTGAGCCAGCCGTGGTTGGGGAGATAGTCCGAGATGTAGCCGAGCGGGAACGTCAGCAGGTAGAAGGCGAGGTACGGGAGAGCGTTTATTACTCCGTTCTGGAAATAACATAATGATAATAGACACATATGACATTTTTTTTAATTGGAATACGTCTTGACTGATGAAATATGAATTAGGTTTGACATCACAGCTGTTGTGTAACACATCTTTCTTTTTAATTTATATAAATCTCGTGTCACAATGTTAGTCCTCAATGGACTCCTAAACCACTTAACCGATTATAATAAAATTCGCACACCATGTGCAGTTCGATCCAACTTGAGAGATAGGATAGTTTAAATCTCAAATTATAGTCGCAATTTTAATTTATTGCTAATTATTATCTGTTATTATTTGACAGTCACAATCTGTTAACTCCAAATGATTCTAACAGATGTCGATACCTTTCGACTGCGTTGAGTAAGTCATCAATAGATGGCGCTGTACCCCTAAGTGAGGCAAAACAACGTTTGCCGGGTCAGCTAGTGTATTATAAATGAAAACATAGAATTAGATGGCCATAAGAAGTGGAAACACAAAAAGTATACACCGCATCAGTTCGCTACGAAACGCTGGTTAAGGAAGTTCTCTGATAATACGTTTTGCGTCATTAAAATTAAAAAAATACTGGAGTTGAAAGTTGAATTGAGTGGATGTTTACGTATTGTTACAGTTTTTTTTATAGTTATAATGGACAAATAACGGATATATAAATATAAAAAGGCGTTATTACAACAAATATCTATTTTTTAGTTTGAATATATTAATACTCTCGTTGGTAGGAGTATACATAATGACGACTTGAACAACAACAAAGATTTGAACAAAAACTTAATTAACTCGATTAACGGCATCCACCAAAGGATAAGAGTAAGTGTTCGTGTGAGAAAAACTAATTATGTTTTCATGTTTGGCAGAACGAATATCGTTTGTTTATGGTTCGAATCTTACCGAAACTAAAACTATAATTAAGTTTTCCGAGAATACAAGCCACTTAGGGAAATGCTAGCATTTACACATATATTGTTGTTTATTTATAGTAGTTATCCAAAAACATTAATTGTACGCTCTAAGTTTATGGTGATTTTTATACAACAGCTATCTAATATCTACAGATATCTGGTTTTGAGTCTTGTTCGCTTCGTTACATTTTGCAGAGTTAATAGAAGCGCAGTATTCAAGCTTAGCTCATAAACTAGTAAATGTAAAAATCAAGCAAATTGTGGCAAAATGTTAAGCAAATTCAAAAAATGTGTAAAACAAAATACTCTTACTTTGAATAATGGCTACTCAGAAGGTAAATGCAAAAGGTTTTCATCAATCTTATAGAGTTAATAAAAAGCAAACTTATTTGGTGAGACGTGTATAAACATGAACCCACGCGCATTTCTTACATTTGAGTTAATACTTTTCCACCACAATAGCAGCTAGTCTAGACTTGGCCAATTAGCAAATTCTTTCAAGAAGTTTGTTGTACTCGGATTGCTTAGTTTAATAAAACTCTTTGGTAGTTAACTTTTTACTCGTTTTTGTTAAAAAGTATTAATTATAAAGTAAGTTTTATTAAGGGACCACTGTAATCTTTAAACCAACCCTTTTGCTAGCAATTATTTGTTGTTTAGTTTGGAATGCCTATGGCAGTCTCTCTTCTCCACAGAACAGTTCCACGGTACCGCATTACTGTATTGTCACCGAAGTTAGATCTATTCACCAAATTGAAGCCACGGCAAGTGTGAGTAATTTAGCTTGCCGAATTTCACCCGAACAAAGAAATATAGCAAATTAATAAAAGCTTGTAAATTATAAAATACAATTTACCTAGTATGTTTAAATTAACAATATAACCAACTAATAAGAAATAATTTGGATGGCTTTAGATAATTAAAAGTTAAGGTAGTCCAAAAACCCACTATCAAACGTGCAAAGCGTACCCAACATACTGGTAGCATTCAGAATACAGAATACAGACATTCCTTCGTTTGATAGTAATGCTGATACATTGAGACAGGAATTACCAAAATTTATGTGTTGCTTCGACCAGGCACTCCGATAAGTTTTGGAAAATGGTATGGACTCCCAGCCTTCAAGGCCCTAACGTCTCGACACGAAAAGGCTCAAATATGTATAACGTATACAAAGTACCGTTAATCTACTTACAGATTTGATGTCGACTCCTAGAACCTGCTTCATGTAGGAAGGCATCTCCGTCATGAGCGTCCAGAATCCCCAGTTCTGTCCGCAGTGCACCACGACCAGGGAGAGGAACGGCAGAGAGCTCCAGATCGCCTTCCACGGGGTGGACAATTTCTGGAACATTAAATAAGGCTAAAAACAAGAAAAATCTTCTTATTTGCGTCCACCTCCAAAAACTAATTTGGAAATAAAGCAGTACCTAGGTAGATTTTTCCAACACAATCTTAGAACATCCTTTTATAACCTAAACTTCATGAATATCAACGAAGAATGATGATGATGACTCACCTTTTGCTCCCCAACCTGTCCCAGGCTGGTCTGTATGTACGTCCTCTCCTCGTCGCTGATCATCCGCGAGTGGTGCGGGGAGTCGGAGCCGAGGATGATGTAAGCCACTGTCCACACGGCGCCGCAGATACCGTTGATGTAGAAGATCCACGGCCAGCTCCAAGCAGAAGCGATGAAGCCGGAGATGAGGAGCTGGATGGCCGTGCCTAGTTGAGAGCCTGGGCATAGGTATGATAAAGTAAATAGTTATTTGCTAAGGAAATGTTTACAAAATCGTTACATGTATACAATTTGAAAAATAGACAAGGTAAAAACAAAGTATTTGGCAAAGTAGATCTGAACCTTAAATGGAATTTGGCATTCTTGGGGGATTTTCAATTGGAGGGAAGTGGTGATGGAATTGTAATTTATAAGTCAATTTTGTTTATTTTTGGCACAGAAATCACAGATAACATTCTCGATTCATTTCGAGAATTAATAAAAAAAACAGAAATTAGTTAAAGATTTGATTAAATCAAGTAATTAATGTGGTATTAGGTCACAAATTTTCATTAAAAAGATTAATATAGGAAAATAACGATGGTTAACCTGAGTGAATCAAAGCACCAAGTCTACTCTTTTCCTCGACTGGCGCCCACTTGCCGATGAGGTGGTGGACGGAGGGTACGATGAAGCCTTGAGACAGTCCTTGAATCACTCTGCAGGTGCAGACCAACTGCCAGCCTCCCTTAAAGGTAACGACCACGTTAAAAAAACTTTTTATTTTAATTGTTCTAAATCAGTACGAAGAGAAATCATTTAATATTGGTACATGTGAAAATGTAAAGCAAAAAGTTAAATGACTCAAAAAAAAAAACTTAAATATTACGCATATTACAAGACCAGGGGCAAATAGCATACTTACACGAAATTACGAAATTGGTCATCAGTTAACAATAACTGACAAGGATTTTTTAAAAACATGAAGCAACATCTTTGATAAACACTTAAGCTCTTCCAAACGTACAAAGTAGGCCGCGTTAGGTATGATGATGGAGACAGCGGCATTGATGGCGATGGACACACTGATGAGGATGGAGCCACCATAGCGCTTGGCGAGCTCGCCCCCTGGGACCTGGAGCACGATGTAGCCCCAGAAGAACGAGGATAGAATCACTGACTGCGTCTGGATACTCCAATTGAAGGCCTGGAATATATTGACATAAAATAACTTCATAGCAGCGGGGTCAACCATGTTGATCCAAGATAGAAAAAGATCCTTGTATATTAAATTTATTAGTATAAATTAAGAATAGACATAATCCAAAACAATTTTTGGTTGCGACCATAATATTCGATTTTAATTTATCATAGAAAGTAAGAAAGTGAGAATTATTTATTTTGTGACACGAACAACAAAGAAAAAAAAATCCACAAGAAACATAAAAGAAAACATTGACGAGCCGCCATAGTGCATGTATTTTTCTAGTAAAGTACTTTAATGTGATTCCGACATTGAGGAATTTATTAAATAAAATGCAATCTGGCATTTTGTGGCAGCAGCTATCTTGGGTCGATTTTCATATAATACAGCTCAGAACACTTCCAGAAACTACGTGCCATAGACAGACAAACACACACAGACGTCAAACGAATAACACTCCATCATTATTATGTCGTGAGCTAATCATTTTACATCTAGAACGTTAGTTTGGGATAATAAAGCATGTTCTATTGCTAGCCAAGAAAGTAGGCTAATACCTAACAGTGGATTGCTAGAGGGTGATCATAATGATAATGAATGATAATAATCTTACATTCTCATTCTTCTTATCAGTCATATCGACGATGGCCATACTCATGTTGACCCTCATGGCGTAAGCCAGCACCAGAGCGAAGAACAGCAGAACCGCCTGGACATGTCGGATACCCAGCCCTGGCTCTGGAGACACATGTGGTTTAATTTGATTATTGATGGGCTCAGAAATAACTTTATACGAATACATGAGCTATGCAACGACAGGAGGCATACACTCAGCAGTGGGTGATCACAGGCTGACAATGATGATGATCATTGTTAAATACTTAGACTCAAATATTCCATTGGTGTATGACGGCACTGGTAGGAAATCGCATACAAAATTATTGGATGTTTTTATTTCAACATGTTATTCAAAGTAAGACAATGAAAAAGTTGTAACACTATAAAAAGGACCATTTACATGGACTACATAATATTATCCCTGATCAACGCGACTGACACCACACTATACGGCATGTATTTACGCAAATATTAAGAGTTTTATTTAAACTATCTTCGTCTTGATTTAACTTATTTTTAATAGTTACTTATTAGTAACTTATAACTTATTGTTAACTTAGATTTATAAAACTGAAATTAATTTTATAAACATCAAAACAATAACATTAAAACTGTTTTAGAACTAGCTATACCTTATAAAGGTGCCCAAACACATGGGTGTCACAAAAATAGTAAGATGTCAATAGTGTGTAGAATTAAATAGGTCAAAGAAACGCTCACTTACTTGGCCTTTTGGCACAATCACTCGTATCCACGACACTCATTTTTATTTATTCCATCACATCACAAATTCACAAAATGATCTCAATTCTTTATTCCGTGTATTCGGTAACTTGAACTAAATCGATACTTGAAGATAACACAATCGTGTTCATAACAAATCCCAATAATGATACCCTGACAGACTCCAGGAGTTAAGATAACAATGTAAATAATACAGACTGATATCGTGAACCTTGACTGTGAGGTAATAAAGGCTATTTTCGAAGAATATAAACTAAAGCTGAGTGAAGAAGATCAAGGTTATTTTGTAGAAGTTGGTGCTGCCATCTGTCGTCATCATGTTGGTTTAGTAGCAGTTAGTAGGTGAAGTTATGTGTTAACATTTATTTTTGTTTCTTATTTGCTGTGCAATACACTATATAAACTTATGAAAATGTATCAAAATACCTCAAAGCTAATCGTTATTTTTATCATAGCATTGCAATGCCAGTTGTTGTCTTAAATATTATATTCTGTTATTTTATGTATTAAATCTTATATATAAAATTTCCGTGTCACAGTGTTTGTTACCGTACTCCTCCGAAACGGCTTGACCGATTTTTTCCAAATTTTATATGCGTATTCAGTAGGTCTGAGAATCGGCTACTGTATATTTAGTTTTTTTTATTATTAAGGCAAAACAACGTTTGCCGGGTCAGCTAGTAATAATATAAAACTTGCTTAAAAAGTCAAAATTCCTTTATTGTAGGCATGAAACCTACATTGAGATATATTAATAATCATAACAAAATTCAAATCAAATAATATACAATAATAAACTAAATTACAGTCAAGCCATAGACAATATTTGAAAATTTCTCAGACCTCTTTGTTCCCAGTGACAAAGTGCCTATCACACTCGCTACAATGCCACACTGAATTTTAATGACGAATTTTAATTTAAATTGCTGGAAAATTCTCTGTACTGGGAACTCGAGAGAGTCGCTTCATTCCCAAGCAAGTGTTTTATATCCATCCACCAATCAAACCACATGTTAGTGGTGCACGGGGAATTTTCAATTTTCATGGGGCTTTTCTGTCCAAAATACCTGTGGATTATAGGGTGAAATGGTAAATTGGGCCCATGAAACCGTATTAAAGCCTTTTCTTACTTCAGTTTACTTAAAATTGTCACACTTTTTATGCTGAGTTTCATTTTTATTTGTTTACTAAATTATTGTTTATCATCTTCGTCAATTTTTGAAACCACATAACTTCTGACAGTTAGCAATTTGTTGAATTGACTTTAGTTTTATTTATGTTTTGAAAAACTAACTCAATGTTACTTTACTAATCTGATGTTTATATGCCAACTATGATTTTTACTTTCATTAACATGTCTTTTTGGATATATTTTTTTCATAATAAAGTTGGAACTTTTAGTTTTTATCTTCTATTCATTTCGCCATATCAAGTGTCGTCGTTCTTAAAATCTCAGTCATCTTCGTTATGTATTCTAAATGATATATATTTTTATTGTATATATATTAAACTTCCTAATATAGAAAGATCAAATAAATAAAATTTCTATATTAATTTTATTTTTTATTTTAATTAATAAGCGTATCAGGTACATTATATTATATTGCTCGTTACTTAGTATGACATCGCACAATTTTATTTACACAACTTTTTCAGCTTTCACTTCAGTCGATGTTGCATCTGTAACAAAGCAAAAAATATATCAACATTTTGTATTTGGTCAAAATAAAGATGTTTTTGTTTGTTTTAATAAATTGAGACAATACAACTCTTTAAAAACACCGAATGAAAACATAATTACTCGTATATTACGAGATTACTTTCTTGTTTCTTAAACTTCGTCAATGAGACCTTTTAAAACAAACGAACGTAAAACATTTTAAATTTAATTTCTGGCATGATCAAATATATTATTTTCTTTTGCCATACCAGTGACCTTTAAAGCGACTTTTGAAAATTTTTGACTCCATTCGAGCTTAACTACAAGTCATACAAAAACAAAAGAAAAGCTAAGAAAAGTATCACTTAAAGAAAGATCATACCAGTTTGATTATTATTATTGTGGGAGTCTGCGTTGTTCCAGGGTTGGAGTTTGCTGGTGCCGAACACCAGGTACAGCGTGTTGCCGACTATGTAGATAGCTGACGCCAAGTAGAACACCTTCCGCCATTCTCCAGGGTCCGTCTGAGGGGAAAAACATCACCATTAATAAGCCACGAGAAAGACGAAAATAATAAATACAGGAAGCCAGCAAACTAAACATGTATCATAAGGCATATAAATACATTTTCTTTTTCCTTTTCAAATGAGCTAAGTGCCCAAACTCTGGTGTTGAGGGTTTTCACACCGCCCGTAGGCCTTTGGCTTGGCTTATTGATTGCTTGTACTAAGACTAACAGCCGGGAAGTACAATAACGTGTCATTCAACCCACGGTAGCGTCCAGATGAAAATACTATGTTTTAAACGATAGTCTTTTGCATGGTCATCCAACCAAAGACAGTCCGCATCGACCGTTGCTTAACCTCGATGATCACGTCAGATCACCTTTGTTAACCAAGCTACAGGCGCTTCAAATTAGTTTTATTTTAAATGTAGAAAACCTCAGACGTCATTGGGTCTTCGATTTTGAAATTCGTCTTCTTCTTCCTGATCTTATCCCGGGTCGGCACAGTAAATTTTATTCTTCCACTCTCCTATCAGCCGTCGTCTCTACACTCACTCCTTTATCTCTCATATCCTCATTCACACACTCCATCCATGTCTTCTTCAGTCGGCCTCTTGCTCTTATTCCTTGCACTACCATTTTTATACATCTCCTTGAAACATTCATCTCCTCTCTACGCATCACATGCATGGGCATGTGATGCGTGAAGCGTGGTATGGACCACGCTTACCTCCCTCTCTGTAATTTCTCACTCATAAGCAGCCCACTATACGTTGCCACTGCTGGGACTCGGGGCCTTCTCTCACGAGGAGGGAGATATAGGCCACAATACACCACGCTGGCCAAGTGCGGGTTGGCGAATTTCTCACTGACTAGTAAATAATAATTACTTTAATTTTAATTATTAATACATTATAATAATTAAAATTTATTAAAATGTATTTTTTCCCCTTAACTAGGGACTAGGCATAGGAAATAAATAAGTTCTTTTTAAATTATCTTACCTCGTCCTTGAGTATAGCTCCAGCAGCGAGGGGAGCTAAGATGGACACGCAGTTGGCCACACAGTTGGTGATGCCCATCATAGTGCCCGCGAAGTTCGGAGCCATGTCGATGTGCACCAACTGGAAATATTAATTTGGTAATTGGATTATTTATTTCTAGCTAAAAAAAAATCTTATGCTATCCAACTAATATTAATAGTTTGTTTTGTGTGTGTTTGTTACGCTCAAACGACTGAATTGATTTGTATGAAATTTGGTATGAGAATAGCTAAGATTCTGAATTAAGACATTAGCTACTTTTATCCCGGATTAATGTAGGTAACTCGGAGCGTCCTCGTATCTAGCAACTCATATTTACTAAACTATTTCAGCATTTTCTAGTGCTCGCCTGGCTAGCAACCACTCCAAGTTGAAAAATGTGTCGCCAAACACCTAACGTCAGGCCTCTTTTAAAGCTAGCTAGTATTTCCAGACTAGGCATACTCAACCTCAGGCCAGAATGCCACTGACTCGTATGGTTATATATATCGACTTGTTAGGCAAATACCTAGCTGTGACAAAGTTAACAATTTCAACGCCACCGTGGGTCGGATGCCACGTTAAATTGTAGGTCCCGGCAGTAAATTTTAGTACAAGCAGTCGTTAAGCTAAATCAGAGGCCATCGGGCGGCTTAAAAATTCTTGAAACTAGATTTTGGCCACTTAGCTCATTTTAAGAAGAAGAAGAATAAAAAGTTAATTATAGTATCACTTTTGCTTCATAAATGTTAATATTATGCACAAAGACATTCACTTAACAATGTTCTAAACAAATACTCAGTGAACCATCAATTGACCAGCCTTGACCTTACAGATGAAGCAACTACGTTTACTTTTAATCTCGTGAAGAGTACTAAATACAGGCTTACTGATATCTATTTAAAAACAAAGGTTAATACGTCTTGACAAACAAATTTTAAGACTACATTTGCTAATTTGCAAAAAAAATACTGCTGTTCCATTCAAACTTTATTGTACAAAGATTTTTTTTACCAATTTGCAATAGTAGTAGAACAGAAAGTTGTTTGCCTGGACGTACTATAAAGACGTCCTTAAAATGTTTCGCATTAAAAAGTACCTTTATAGAATAGAATAGAATAGAATATAACTTTATTGTACAACCACAAACAAGAAAAATGTAAATATATAAAATTAAAAACTTAAAAGTAGAGTACAAGGGCGGCCTTATCACCTATGGTGATTTCTACCAGGCAACCGGGAATGGAAAAATAAAACATACAAAAGAAGGCAGTGGTACAAGTAAACAACATATAAAAACTATAAAAATAAAATACATACAAACATAATAATGGAAGGAAAATAAATAATAATTAAGCAATGGAAAGAAAGTGACTAAATAACTGAGATTTGAAAATGTTTAGAGATTCGGCTTGCCTTATAGATAAAGGCAGAGCGTTCCACAGTCTAACAGCTCGTACAGTGAAAGAAGAGTAAAAGTATAAATTGGAGTGATCGAGTGTGTGAGGAAATTCTAGGATAAGAGATCGGGAAGGTCGCAAAGAAGAAGAGTGTGAAGGAGTCACAAAGGAAAAAGAATCTTTTAAGTAATGAGGGGTGGAAGGATAGAATAATATTTTATAAACCAGATGAAGAATATGAGTATTGCGGCGAAGTCGAATGGGCAACCATTTGAGCTTATTACGAAATTCAGAAATGTGGTCAAATTTGCGCAAGCCAAATATGAACCTAATGCAGAAATTTTGAAGACGCTCGAGCTTATCAAGCTGCTCTTCGGTTAAATCAAGATAGCAAGCGTCGGCATAGTCTAAGATAGGGAGTAAGAGAGATTTGACTAACTCAGTTTTGGTAGCAATAGGAAGAAAGTTACGTAACCTTCTGAGCGAAGCAGAAGACGCAAAAAGTTTTCGACTGATTTCGCTTATTTGCGCGCCCCATGACATTTGTCGATCCATTATGATTCCAAGATTTTTTACGGTCTCACTAAAAGCTATAGGTACTCCATCAAAGATAACTTGTGGAAGGTGAGACCATTCAACCCTGGAAATCATGCGAGAACTACCAATCAAAATCGTCTTCGTTTTATTTGGATTTATTTTTAGGCCAAAAGAATTACTCCAGTCTTTAATTTGCTTCAAATCAGTGTTGGTTGTTTCAATGGCCATGTGAAGCTGTTCCAGAGATGCTTGAGTATAAATTTGTAAGTCATCTGCATAGAGGTGATAGGAAGAAGAGAGATTACGGGAGATAGAATTAATAAATAAAGCAAAAAGAAGAGGAGAAAGCACGCCGCCCTGTGGAACACCGGCAGAAGTACTACACCACGATGACAAAGAATCATCCACACGAATGCGTTGCCGGCGACCAAACAGGTAACTACGAAACCACTCAATTGCCGTTGGAGATATATTAAGGGAACGGAGAAACCCTAATAAAACATCAAAATCTACGTTAGTGAATGCATTGCTAAAATCTAGAAGGGTAAGAACAGTAAGATGACCCTTGCCCATTCCAGCTCTAATGTTGTCAGTAATATTCACCAAGGCAGTGACAGTACTGTGACCGGGGCGGAAGCCAGATTGATAAGGATTAAGAAGGTTGTATTTAGTGAGAAAGAAGGAAAGTTGTAGATGTACTAGTTTTTCAAGTACTTTCGAAAGGAAAGGAAGTATGGAAATGGGGCGATACTCAGAAAAGCACGAAGGATTAATTTTTTTAGGCAAAGGAATTATTTCAGCATCTTTCCAGATTTCTGGAAAGTTACCTGAAGAAACTGAAAAGTTTAAAATGTGTTGTACTATAGGGGTTATTTCATGAACTATCGGCATAATCATTTTACGACTAACACCATCACATCCAACTGCATTGGATGAAATTGATTCTATAGTTCTCTTAACATCACAATCGGCAAAAGGTTTGAAATCAAAGACCTCTGTGTCGGGGGGTGAAATGGTTGAAAGATATTGTAAAGTGGCAGCTTTAACAGTTCCATCAAAATTAGAAGAAGAAGAGAAATGCTGATTTAATAGATTGGTATTTAAGTTTTTAGGAATAGAATCTAGACGAGACTTACCAACCCCCAAAGACCTAAGAAATTGCCAAACTTTGGCAGGATCTCCATTTTCCACGGAAGTATGAATGAAACGGCGTTGTGCATCCCTACACGCTCTATTGCAGATGTTACGACTAGTTATATACTTTTCTTTATTATGCTCAGAGGGGCGACGCTTAAATTTACTCAGAGCAAATGATTTTTTACGCATAAGATGTCTTATCTCATCACTGAGCCATGGAGCAGGAGCATGCTTCATTTTGACCGCACGTACAGGAGCATGGATATCATATAGTTTTATTAAAATGCGATTGAATTCAGCGATTTTATCGTTCATGCTTAAAGCATTGACAACACCAGTCCAGTCGAGATCTCGGGCATCTATACGCAGCTTTTCAACATTCATGCTACCAAAACTGCGCTGCAAGAAAATTTTGGGTTTGCTTTTAGGCGGACGAATTTTATAGGAGAGACAAATCACATCGTGATGAGAAATGGAATCAGACGCAAACTGACTATGTTTAGCGACATGCAGAGAAGAAGAAACTAGTATAAGATCAAGAAGAGTGGGAGCAGAATTTGGTGGATGGTGAGTGGCGTTGAGAGGTAAAATAGATAGATTGCTCGCTAAAACTAAGGAATCAAATTTATTAGATCTATGATCTTGCTTTAGAAGGCAAGTGTTGAAATCACCCATTAGGATAGTATGGTCATAAGTAGGAGAGTAATTTTCAAGAAGATTCTCAAATGACGAAAAATAATTTACGTTTTTATCAGGTGAGTAGTACACGCCTAGAAGTATTTTTGTATGATGCAGGACGGTTTCAATAAACAAATGCTCGCCGGCATTCGCAGGCGGTGGTTGAGCAGACATACTTACAACAGTATAAGGAAAGTGAGTTCTAAGGTATATGGCTACCCCACCACCACGCTGGCTGATACGATCATTTCTTATAAGCTTAAACCCTGGCAAGTTAACACAGGTAGATGGTATAGCTGGTTTGAGCCATGATTCGGATACTAAAAGGGCGTGAATATTAGGATTATCAAACGACGCAAGTATCTCAGGAAAGTGAGCCGCAATACTCTGAGCATTAATATGAAATACATTAAAATTCTTGGTGACTCCATAAGTAAATGACTCAATGGAGTCAACCAAGGTGGGAAGACTGCAGAAGCTGTCAAGACTGTTCAACGAAGAACATGACAAAAATTGTGAGCTTTTAGAGTCATTATCATTATCACAATAACTCATATATGTACAGTTTGTATAACTTAGTCTTAACCTATTAACTATAATCTAAACAATTACCTATGATATCTTATCTAATAATAATTTTGTATAAATGGTCTACCTGCCAAGTGTCATATAAAAAAAAAAAAAATAACAAAATTCAAAGCTAAATAATGAATACATAAGAAGACAAAAATAGATACAAATTAACTGTCAACGTCACATTTGTTCTAATGTCATTGACAGTTGTCTCACTAACATGAGGTGGTTTGTGAAACAATATTTTAAGTTTACATACGACAATTAACAAAATAAAAACAACTGTAAAACCAAGAGCATAAGGCTTGATCACTACTTGCAAGAAATAACTAATCCTTAGTAGAAGAAATAAACTAAGTGCTTAACAACAACAACAACCAAAGGTAAAATAGTAAAAGTACAACTATGTATGTAACTAAGCACAGTGCAATCAAACCAAACTAGAACTTCATTTCTTCGGCACTCTTCGAGATCTTTGCTTCGCTGGAGTTTCTTTGGCACCTGGGACCGTAGCCCCGGGCTTATCGGCTGGAGCATCCTTTGAAGGAATGGCTGCAAGGTCCGCGCTGCAGTTCACTCGATGGCGGGTGCCATCCGAGCCCAACACAAAGATGTTGCCCTCTCTCGTCCAACATTTTGATAAACCAAAACGCTGGCGAGCCGCGAGGAAGACGTCATGACGTGCCTTCGTGAGGAATTCGGACAAAGTGATGCCCGAACCCTTGAGGCTCGTCTTCGCCGCCCAGATCTTGTCGCGCAGAGCAACATCTCGTAGTTTTAATAGAATGGGACGAGGCCTATCAACAGCTGCACGCCCCATACGATGGCACCTGCTAATATCAGCAATTGTAAAATTGGGCAACTTGAGTCGTTCCGTCACCGCCTTTGCAACCACTTTATTAGTGTCTTCTTTTTCAGCCTCTGGCAAGCCATGCACCAGCAAAATCTTGCGCCGCGCACGCATCTCACTCTGGTCCACCTGTAAAGCCAGCATAGCAACCTGGCTCTGAAGTGCACGGAAAGTGGCAAGCACTAAAGATTTAAAGGAGACAAACTCCTGCGCAAGGCTGCCATCACTGCCAGAAGGTGACGCCGGGAGCTGACCTTGTATGACATCCAGGCGATTAGAAAAAACCTCCATCATCTGGTCTAGAGATTTTTGTACAGCATCCATTTTATTAGGGAAAAGTGAGGTTATGTGCAGTGTTTGAAACACAGTGAAGTGATGTTACCAATGAAGAATAGCTGAGAGGACACTTGAAGGACAGGTAGACAAGTTTAATTAACACATCACAACAATTTCTGCTCAAAATTCATCACTTTAAACCATTGATTTTGAATAAAAACAATTGAGATTTTTAAATGCGTGTTTATCTTTCAACTACCGCCGATCGAAAAAGATTTTATTAACAAATACATTCCCTGGTTCCCCGGTTTTTGGTGCAAAGGTTAGCCTGATGGGCACCTTTGCATCAGGGCGAGCAGAGACGGGTTATTTGATATTTTTTTAAGATTTTGACATACTAATTATAAATTATTTAAAATGAAATTATATTTCTTTTTATTGAATAAATGACACTAAACTCATATGTATACAAAAAAATACACATTGCAGCTAGACCAACAGGGCGTGACACAAGTTGGATACTCGATACTCTGACCTGAAGGTGTAACGTTCCTCTGGAATAACTAAAAGAGGCTACCGAAACACGTTAGATACTTGACAACAGATACTCGTATTTCTAATATGAGATATTTGTTTCAGGCGATCAAGTGAGATATTGTCTAACCCAGGTAAAAATGTGAGTACATAAACGTTATCAGAGCATGAGACTCACCATGAACCCAGTGAGGTGGCCGACGTTAAGACCGACCACGATGGTGAGCAAGGCAACCGCCATCGTGACGTCACCAACCGGAGAATACGACAGACCCAGCAGAGCTATCGCCGGACCAAACAGACCTGGAATACAAAAACATATTCTCTTTCACAGCCCACAGAAACACAAAACTTTACTGGCCATAAATAACTGACGGTAAAGGAGAGTCACATGGCCAATACAGTTCTGTATTTCTATGCAAATCAACACATAACTTAAATAATAGTTGTTTATAAAAAAAAAAACAAAAAAACACGCTTATCTGGCCGTTTTAAGTGGGTCAAAATCGCGCCCAAAGAAGTCGGTTACTAACAAACATACAAACAAAAATACAAAAAAATTTAATAATTTTATCAAATTAGTGTATTGTCATCGGTCCTCAATAAATCTACAAAGTTTCAATGAAATCTGTCTGTTTAAAGTGGGTCAAAATCGCGCCCAAAGAAGTCGGTTACAAACAAACAAACATACAGGCGAAGCTAATATAAAGTGTGTAAAAACAAGTCATTGGTGTAGGGTCGGGATCGAACCAGAGGTTGAAAAGGAGAAATTTTCCCACCACCATCCAAATGTGAAATTACCTATAGAGTTAGAGAGCTTCCTGGAAGCGGTGATGGAAAGATATCCTTTCCTCAACACATAGTCACAGATGAAACCGAAGGGGAAACTCAGGACGTACATGGCGAGGTAAGGCAGCGCTGACATCACGCCGTTCTGGAAACAAAGTAACATTATTACAGTATTTATTTTGATTTCATGTTTAAACGTTGTGGAACTGTCTTAGCTTTGAGGCAAATAATTAAATCTTAACTTTGATGCATTATTAAAAAGAATCATCACTGAAAATGTAAAAGCTAGTGCAGTGGTGGACAATTCGATACTCGTAATTAACCATTTTAGCTTAGCTATATTTGATTTCCATCAAACATAGCTAAGAACAATCCAGCCGAATACAACGTTTTACAACAAAAAAATAACTCACACACAGACACGTCAAATTCCGTTGTTCCTCCGTCGAAGGTCTATATAGGGCAATTTTAATACGATGTTCACTTACCGACTTGATGTCAACACCCAAGACCTGCTTGAGGTAAGAAGGCATCTCCGTCATGAGAGTCCAGAAGCCCCAAGCTTGGCAGGAGTGCACGATGATGAGGGATATGAACGGTAACGAGGTCAGAATTGAGCCCCATGGGGTCTTCAGTTTCTGAAATCAGAATAGAAGCGTCACAATTTGTGGCATTGACTATTACAAACCGGCTTTAGCTCAGCATAGCAAATGCTGAGCTGAAGCTGAAGCACGAAATAATGTCTATGTTTCATAAGTATTTCTTTTTTATGTTTTTGGTCTTGATAGAAATATTCCATTTCTTCTTTTCTTTTCCTTAGTTGAGTTCTTTCATTCTACACCGCTAACGTTTAAAGCTTGAATACTTGAACGATGAGAATTAAGTAAGTATAAAGTCTTTATATGTTTTCCATTTGCTCCCACAGTTTTGGGTTGACTTAAGAACAAGGTACTGCAAGGTACTGCAAGGAACAAGGTAGGCTTGAATCCGGCAAATTGAGAATCTAGTTGGATGCTTCTGAGTCTGCTCAACTATATACCAACCTTCTGTGAGCCGACATGACCCAGGCTTGTCTGTATATAGAGTCGTTCCTGCTCGCTTATCATCCTAGAAGCCTGCGGAGAGTCGGCTCCGAAGAACACGTAAAGGACAACCCAGATAGCACCAAGGGCTCCGTTCACGTAGAAGATGGCTGGCCAGCCCCACCAGTCTGCTATGAACCCGGACGCCATCATCTGAAGAGCTGATCCTAATTGTCCACCTGCAATCCACCACCAAGACTTCTTACTATACAGGGATACTCGTAAAACCTTTTAGGAGGTGGCTTTAGAACAACTAGGGAAACAAACAAATCACTATACAGTTACAATGAATTTGTTGAGTTTAAATCGTGGCGTGAAAAAAAAAACGATATCATTATCGTTTTTTTTATGTTATCAATTATTTTCAATGTATTTATTGTTCATATAGACCTGTGACGTGTTTACTACTTATACGAATAAATGTGTCTAATTCTAATTCTAATTTGAAGTGGGGGTGATGAGACCTGCACTGACATCCCGCTAGGGGCGTATTGTGCATTCCCCCCTTACCAGCCTACCCAAGCCAACCGAGCTCCTTGAAGTAACGGAGCACAGCCCTGGGTCGCTGGCATACCTGTTCCACCACTGTTGCGTCAGATGGTCTGTTTGTCTGAAGATTAGCACTGGGAGGCGAACTTTCATCTTGAGCTGCTATCATCAGGCCGTAACTCCCTCTGGTTTGTTTGGTTGCCTTACAATGCAGTAGCACGTGTTCTACCGTTTCATTTTCCTCCAGACAGCCTCGACATAGAGGGCTGTCCGTCGCCCCTATTTTATGTTGGTGGTAGTTAAGATCACAGTGGCCGGTAATGATGCCGACCATCATACGCAGATCGCCTCTTGTGAGTTTTAGTAAATTATTTGTTACTTTTTTGTTTAATTTGGGTAAGAAGAGTCTTGAGTTTTTACAATCAGTTCTTTTGTTCCACAGATTTTGATGTTCTCGCTCTGCGTGTGCTCGTAGTGTATTTCTAGCTTCCATAGCTGTCGGCTTGCAGAGATCAGCTATGTCGGCACATATCGTTTGTTTCTTTGCTCCTTCTTTTGCAAGCAGATCTGCTTTATTGTTACCTTGACAAGTGCTATGACTCTTGGTCCAAGTTACTGTAACGTCATAGATCTCTGCCAGTTTTTGTAGAGTCAAATGACATTCTTTTATGACTTGTGATCTGGTTATCGGTTTTCTGAGTGCGTAGATCGTTGCAGCACTGTCAGTTATGAAATTTAGCTTGATATTTTTACTCAAATGTTCAACAGAGTTTCTTAGCAGCACTGTTCTCGCCGCTAATAGTAAACCCATTGCTTCAGTTTGAAATGCTGTTGTCGTTTTGGGCAGTGACATGGAATCCTCAATCCCTAATTCTGGTGAGTAATATCCACAACCTGCTCCATTGTTGTTTTTTGCACCGTCACAAAAGACAATGTAAACCTCGTCAACAGCGACAGCAGTCGCCGTTGCGTTCTGAAGCTTTATCTCCTCCATCTGTAGAGAGTATCTTTTGCCATCCAAGTATGTTTTAGCTATCTTGTCGGTTCCTCGAACAGAGTTAGGAACTATCGATATTGCTTTTTCTAGAATTCTGCTGTGGTTTGTACAAGATCCCACGCCTTTCCATTGGTTTGTTGATTTAATTCTTAGGGCTGCGGCCATTGCTTCTTGCTGTATGTGCAAATGCAGAGGCGTCAATCCAAGTATTATATCCAGGGCGGCTGAGGGTGTTGATTTATTGCATCCTGTTATCATGGAGCACGCCAGCCTCTGGAGCTTCTGTAGTTTAGTTATGGTGGTTATAAGATTCGTTCTGGGCCACCACACTATGCTACCATACGTTAGAATTGGTCTCACTATTACAGTGTACAGCCAGTGACTTAATTTGGGTTTTAAACCCCAGTCCTTACCCACGGCTCTCGTACACTGCCATAAAATTTTTGTAGCTTTGGTGGTAACATGGTCAAGTTGTTTACCCCAGAGAAGCTTACTGTCTAACCAGATGCCTAGGTATTTAACTTCTTTGCTAAGGGTAAGCTGCGACCCAAAAAGTCGTGGAAGTTTTAATGTTTTCGGTATTTTAATTTTTCTAGTGAAGAGCACCATTTCGGTTTTCTGTGGGTTCACTGAGAGTCTGTGCCGCTCACACCATCTTTCGACGATGTTGAGTGCTTTTTGCATTTTTTCGCATAGCGTTGTTTCGAAAAGACCTGATATCATGATTGCCAGGTCGTCAGCGTATCCAATGGTTGTAATACCATCTTTGTTGAGCAGTTCGAGGAGTTCGTTTGCCACCACTACCCGCAATAATGGAGACAGAACTCCTCCCTGAGGACATCCCTTTGTCACGACACAGCGTGAGTTTGTGGACGACTCGATGCTGGCTGCTCTATTTGATAACATAGTTGTGATCCAATCGTTCACTCTATCATCGACGTTGTGTGCCCGCAACCCGTTTACAATGCTGGGAAACGTCGTTTTATCGAAAGCACCTTCTATGTCTATAAATGTGACTAGACATGATTGTTTATGTTCGATGGCGCTTTCGATTTTGTATACCACTTGATGTAGCGCGGTTTCTGTCGATTTACCAGATTGGTACGCATGTTGATTTAGATGCACCGGCTTGTCTATCAGAGGACCGTTGCGTATATATTTGTCACAAAGTCTTTCTAGTGTCTTCAGCAAGAAAGAGCTAAGACTAATTGGCCTAAATGACTTTGGATCCGTGTAGTCAGATTTTCCTGGTTTTGGTAAGAATACTACTTTAACTTCCCGCCATGCCTTGGGTATATACTTCCAGGCCAGGCATGATCTGTATAGAGCCACAAGGTGGTTTCTTATTTTGGCAACACTCCAATGCAGGAGTGCCGGGAAGATTTCGTCACTTCCTGCGGCCTTAAAGGGCAGGAAGGTGCTGATCGCCCATAAGAGTGCCTCTTCAGTTACTATGCGCGAGGCAAAGTTCCAGTCGTCTCTGCATGGTTCTTGTTGAGTTTGAGTTTGCCATCCTCCTTCATTTTCCTTTATACAGTCCGGAAAGTGGGTTTTTAACAATAAGTCAAACTGTTCTTCTTCTGAAGCAGTATAAGTGCCATCAGTATTCTTTAAGGTACCCAACTTTACACTTTTGTTTTTCGATACCAGCTTCCTGAGTCTAGCAGTCTCGCTTTCTGATTGAATGGACGAGCTGTATTTCTTCCATGTGTTTTTGCGATTTTCTTTAATTTGCACCTTAAGTTGGTGTCTTGCTATTTTGTACTCTTGCCAATCCTCAGCCAGTTTTGTGTTCATGGCTCTATTGAAGTGGTGTCTAGCCTTTTTCCTCAGCGTGCTGAGTTCTTTATTCCACCATCTATCTTTTTTGTGTACGCGTGGCTGGGTTTCCGTCCGAAGAGGACACGCTTTTTCGTAACTTTCTTTTAGAGATTTTACTATTGTCTGGACGAGTTCTTCTATTTCGCATGGTTTAAGCGTGTCTGTTTGTTCCATTTTCCGTGTGTTTAGAAGAGATTCTTCTAAAAGATCAGAAAAAGCTGTTTTGTCAGTCTTTTTTGGATTTCTAAACGTTCTTGGTTTGTGTTCTCCTGTCTCTAAACCGAACCTGATCCATCGGTGATCAGAACCGGAGTATTCATTTGTTGACACCCTCCAGTCACTAATCGAATCGGCAATTGCGTCAGTAGCTATCGTCGTGTCTATTATGGTTTGAGCCCAAGACGTTACAAACGTGGGCTCTGCTCCTCGGTTTAATATAGTAAGGTTGTGCCGAAGAGCAAAATCCAACACTTCTTTTCCTCTTTCATTTGTGTCTGGGCAGCCCCAGACCGTGCAATGTGCGTTTGCATCACCACCTGCAACACACTCTAAATTATTAGACATACAGTAATGGAAAAGAGCCTCCAGCTCGGGTGGAGGTGCTTCAGTGTTTCCATCCATGTACACCGATGCTAAGATAACAGAGCTTAATTTACCTTGTAGGCCCGTTTCTAATTTAACGACAGTGAGATTTATTACGACGTACGAGTTTTATTTTGCAAGGGAGGAACAAATATATTTCCATCAATATTGGTAAAACCGCCTACCTTCCCACGCTCTAGGTATGGTTCCTGGACCAGTGCAATTGTGTTCGGTTGGGTATCCAGCAATCTCCTCAACGTGGACGTCCCCGTAGAACTGTGTTGGATGTTGGCTTGCAAAAAATTTAACTGATTATTGCGATTTTTGTCTAGCCTATTAAAATGTTTAGTTGCGTTTTTGACTTTTTTATTTACATTTGTATTATTGTTGTGATTTTTACTATTGCTGTTAGAGTTTTTATCGTGCTTATTCATTGTTATATTATTAACCTTAAAAAAAACTACTGCACCTAATTAACGGTCCATAGGGGAGCCGCGATCCTATTGGTCAAGGGAATGGCCGGGGAGGTCGTCTTCCTTCTCCGTCTCCATGAGCGACAGGGGCGAGAGGATAGTCAAGCTCATTATGTCACTTGAGATATCCCCCCCGCCCTCGCCGTCCACTTCGAGAAGTCGGTCCACTTCCTCCTTCGTCCACTCCTTGTCTTCCGGAGGTACCGCGTCTGCTCCTGCGTCAGCTAGCGTCCGAGTCCCTCCACTTTCGGCGTAGGAAGTCGTCGCTGCTCCTGCTGTCGCAGTCACGTTACCTCCCGATTTGTTACTTTTAATTTTGACGTATACCGACCCCGTTGTGTAATGGAGCCGGTAGTCTACTTTTTTAAGATTATCCATATCTGCTGCAGGCACGCCCATCACCAGAATATGATTATAGATTTCGCCTTTTTGCCGTACAATATGTTTGAAAATGGGCCATTCTTCTAAATTTACACCTGAATTTAGCTCAGACAGGAATTCCCGGAGGATGTACGGCCATCGCTCCAGATCCTCCCTATCTTCACCAAAATCGGGGATATATATAACCGCGGTGACGTACCTCGGCAAATCACTCTCCGGGATGATTCGGAGACCCCCCGACCCCTCCCACAAGACCGGCAAGCGCTCCACCGTCCTCGCCAACCAGTCCAGTGTGAAGTCGTCGCTGGGAGTCATCCTAAGGCAGCCCTGAGTGAGCCGAGGCAGTTGCCAGAAACGCGGCAACCTACGCTCGTTTTTTGGTTTGCCGCGGTTTTGTTTAAAGAGGGTATACTGCTCTTTATCAATTACTTTTCTGAGGAGGGTTGCCCTAAGTTCGTCCATTAAGACGCCGCCCCTGTCCTGCACTACCACCCGATAGACCCTAACAGCAGCGGCGTACGACGGCGCCGGTCCTACTCCCCTCTCCTCAGTGTCATCAAATCTTGTTCCGGCAACATCAGATCGGGACCCAGACGCAGCGGTTCCACCCGCCAAACGGACCTTTTTGTCGGCAGATGCGACGCTTGGCGAAATCTGGTCGGAGCTCCGCTGACGTTTGGGTCCCCGACCGCTGTCCCCCGGTGTCTCCACGTTATCCGTGGCGGTGGTCGCCTCGGCCCTAATCACGCCGGCGCAGCCCAGGCCATCGTTTCGCTCCTCATCGACGCCCGAACCCTTGACAGGACCGGGTGCAGGATGAGGACTAATCCGAGGCTGAGCCGCGAGCGCCGTTTTCGAAGTTTCAGTAACCACCGCCACAGTATTTTTGTCAGTTTTCCTCGTTTCGAGGTCTCTTTTTAATTCGGCACGGGCCGTATCTAGCTCCCGGGGCTGGGGTCCGAGTTCTTTAGCACAGGCCGCCGCGGGCTCAAGCCTCACGCGGGTCTCCTCACCCCCGCGCGTCACACTGTCCCTGACGGGATGGGCCACATATGGGGGTGTTGCCAATGGATCTCGGCCGGTCACTCCTGCCCCAGTCGCAAAGTCGACGCGAGACATGCACGCCGCGACAGCCGGCGCAAGCGCAGACATGCCGGGTAGCTGTAGGACGCCCTCTCTTTGTTGCCGATACAAGATTTGAACCCTATCAGCTTCTTTTTTTAAGTTTATCTTTTTAAGTTTTTTTTGGAAATTTTTTCCGTATTTTGCGGGCGGGTCGGCTCTGGGCCCGAAAGGCTTGCTGCCACCCCGCCGGTTACCTGCCGCCTCCAACACAGTTTGAGGCGTCGCCAAGTGCCGCATCGCTCGTTTCTCCGAATTGGAGCGACTGGCACGCGGTCCGCGCCCCATCTTCTGCACTGGTCCAGGTGTCACTCCCGTCGCCGCTGCCGGCGCGTCTCCAGTAGTAGTTGCGGCCGACGGAGCCTGGAGCTCCACCCCGCCGTCGCCTTCGGTCGCCAACTTCCCACCAGAAGGCCCGGAAACCTCCTGGCGCCGGGTGCTAGCCGGTTCGCATGGCATCGCATTCTCAGTGTATTTGCCTTCCATTATTAAAATTCAGAATGTTTCAAGGTTACTGTGGAAACAAGAACACAGGTTAGCGGGCAAGCATGTGATGGGTGAGAGCGGGTGCCCTAGCCGCTCACTCCCCCGGTTTTTCGCACGTGTGATGGAGACGAGACTGATCCCGGAAGGGGAGAAAAAAAAAAAAAAAAAAAAAAAAAAAAAAAGGAGGATGAAGGTGAGAGAAGGGGTGTTTTACAGGAAAGGAAGGGGGGGTAGTCTCATCCCCATCACCCGCGCTGGCCTCGGGCAGCCAGAGAGGGGGTGCCGATGTCAGTTTTACCTGTCATCCTCACCCTCCCAGTGCCCTCCCTCTTTACCCGGGCTTGGGACCGGCTGCACCTACGCCTATTGATACACAAAGCAAGCAAAAGCGAAGCAATGAGCAAGCAATAAACATGAATGCAGGCGAGGTTCATAAACATGAATGCAGGCGAGGTTATAAACATGAATGCAGGCGAGGTTATAAACATGAATGCAGGCGAGGTTATAAACATGAATGCAGGCGAGGTTATAAACATGAATGCAGGCGAGGTTATAAACATGAATGCAGGCGAGGTTGTAAATTGTTGAGGTAATAAATGTGTATTATGAGTTTGATTTACTAAATTTAGTATTATAAATACGTAATGCGCGCGCACATCTCGTCGGAGATGGTTCGTGTGACAATTGTCTCCAATGATGATTAGCGGTGGAGTCGGTGCCAACAAAGAAAGACAATTAAAAATAGTTTTTCTTAACAAACATTAATTTGTTCTATTAGATGGCACCGACTTCAAGAATACAGGATTAATAAAAATTGAAAATAGTTTTTTATAAGTACATGAAAATATAAACTCTATATATTCTTGATTTGATATAGGCTAGAAATTATTTTTCCCTTTTTAGTTGTGTTTTTGAAGTCGGTTGTTTGTTTTTTAAAACAATTTTATTTTTACATTTTTAGTGGTTAGTAATGTTATTTTTTTAAGTTTTAGCTATGGAGAGCCAAATAAACATCACGATGAAAAAATCTAACTCAAAAAGCAGCACAAATTACATAATGTTTGTTGTGTTAAAACGTACTAGAACCAATTGCGAGCGAAGCGAGCTGTATGCGAGCGAAGCGAGCTGTATGCGAGCGAAGCGAGCGCGAAAATTTTCACCGTATTTTTTCGAACCGTTTGAGCATAAAGAAGTCCAAAGCAGCACAAATTACATAATGTTTGTTGTGTCAAAACGTACTAAAACCAATAGCGAGCGAAAGGAGCTGAATGTGAGCGAAGCGAGCGTGAAAATTTTCACCGTATTTGTTCGAACTGTTTGAGCATAAAGAAGTCCAAAGCGGCACAAATTACATAATGTTTGTTGTGTCAAAACGCACGAGAACCAAATGCAAGCGAAGAGAGCTGAATGCGAGCGAAGCGAGCGCGAAAATTTTCACCGTATTTGTTCAAGCCGTTTGAGCATAAAGAAATTCAAAGCAGCACAAATCTATACTATAAGACTCTTTGTCCTGACTTATTCATTCATTCATTCATTCATCTATAGACAACGCAGAGCCCAAACGGCTGGTCCTAGGGTTGTGAAATTTGGAGGGTGTATTTGTTTTGGTATATAGACGCGTACTAAGAAAGGATTTTTGGAAATTCCACCCCTAAGGGGGTGAAAAGGGGTAAAACAGTTTGTATGAAACTTCTTTGTTTTTGAACTTATAGCAATGAAATTTGGAATATGTATAGTTTATGTAAAATTAAAAATAATGGTATCCAGTTTTTTTTACCAGGGGTGAACTAAGGGTTTGTTATGGGGGGTGAAAGTTTGTATGGAAAATTCTTTATTTATCAAGTTAAAGTCTTGAAAGTTGTTATGGTAGTAGTTTATTAAATGGTTAAATTAAAATTTTAAAAACTTTTGCCAGGGGTGCATTAAGGGGGATGCCATTGGGGTTGAAAGTTAAAAATGAAAGTTTTGTGTTTTTGAACTTAAATGTGTAAAATTTGGAGTGTGTATATATTTTAGTACATAGACGTGTACTAAGAATAGATTTTTGGAAATTCTACTCTTAAGGGGGGTGAAAGGGGGTAAAACAGTTTGTATGAAACTTCTTTGTTTTTGAACTTCCAGCAATGAAATTTGGAATATGTATAGTTTATGTAAAATTAAAAAAAAGGTATCAAGTATTTTTGCCAGGGGCGAACTAAGGGTTTGTAATGGGGGGTGAAAGTTTGTATGGAAAATTATTTATTTATGTCTTAAAGTCTTGAAATTTGTCATGGTAATAGATTATTAAATGGTTTAACTATTTTTTTTTTGCAAGGGGTGCATTAAGGGGGATGCCATTGGGGTTGATAGTTAAAAATGAAAGTTTTGTGTTTTTGAACTTAGAGGTGTAAAATTTGGAGTGTGTATATATTTTAGTACTTTAACGTGTACTAAGAACGGATTTTTGGAAATTCCACCCCTGAGGTGGTGAAAGGGGGTAAAACAGTTTGTATGAAACTTCTATGTTTTTGAACTTCGGAATGAAATTTGGAATATGTATAGTTAATATAAAATCAAGTTTTTTTTTGCCAGGTGTTAAATAAGGGTTTATAGGGGGGAGGGGGGTGAAAGTTTGTTTGGTTTTTTTTTTATTTATCAATTTAACAGTCTTGAATGTTGTTTTGGTTGTAGTGTATGTGGTGGTTAAAATAAATTTGTAATGATATTTGCTAGGAGTGAATTAAGGTATGCCATTGGGGTTTAAAGTTCAAAGGGAAAGTTTTGTGTGTTTGAAATTAAATACTTATGAATTGGAATTTAAGTATGTGGTTTACTTAGTGGTATGATTCACGTATTCTTATTATTTATATTAAAATAATGGCTTGGAGAAAACGATCTAATCTGTAGCATCACCACCAGAATAGCTAAAACAGAGGTTAACTAGATCTCAGGAATCGAATGTGGAAAGACAGATGCGGCTTATTTTGATATCGTAGCAATGTAGTGTTTATATAAAATTGGCACGGGAATAGGATACAATAAAATTTTTCCACAGGTTACGCAAAAAGCGACCTACACGCGGGCGGAGCCGCGGGCAACCTCTAGTTATATAATATTTGGAGTGGTATACGCCCAAAACATCCTGGGGGAAATTCGAACAAAACGGGATAACTCCTAGCGAAGCGAGCACGTAAATATTTTCCTTATCCGTTCGAGGGTCTTGTCTATTAATATATAAAATTTTACAGTTCCTTCTTCCACTTAGTATGACCTAAGTGGCCAAGCTCTGGTGTCGAGAGTTTTTCAAGCCCCTGATTTAGTTTGACTTGTACTAAGAGTAGTAGTCCAGGACCAACAAATTAACATGTGATCCGAAGCACAGTAACGCCCAGATTAAAATACCACATTTTTTTATGGAAGTCTTGTGCATGGTCTCCCATTCAAAGACTGGCCGCATGGGCCGTTGCTTAGCCTCGATGTTCGCGTTAGATTACTTTTGTTAGCCAGGCTGCTAATTTTATGAGCGAAATCTGTATTGCCGTATGAGCGCAAAGAAGAAAATAGGTTATCGAGTTATTTGGGCATCCCACGGGAATAGCAATGACTTTTAAGATACTAGACCTTGTATAACACGAAGTGTTAGTCAACACTTCGTGTTATACAAGGTCTAGTCTACCCCCATATAAAATTTTAGCGAAATCAGTGTGTCATGTGTTATTTGGTGCATCCCACGGGAACAGTAATTATTTTCGGGATAAAAAGTAGCCTATGGGTAAACACATAATCTAACCTATCTTCATTCTAAATTTCATCAATGTCAGTACAGCCGTTCGAGCGTGAAGATGTTAAAAGGATTTATTTGTTATTTGGTGCATCCCACGGGAACAGTAATTATTTTCGGGATAAAAAGTAGCCTATGTGTAAACACATAGTCTAACCTATCTTCATTCTAAATTTCATCAATGTCAGTACAGCCGTTCGAGCGTGAAGATGTTAAAAGGATTTATATGTTATTTGGTGCATCCCACGGGAACAGTATTTTTTTTTCGGGATAAAAAGTAGCGTATGTGTTAACACATAGTCTCACCTATTTTCATCTCAAATTTCATGAATATCACTACAGCCGAACGAGCGTGAATCTCTCTTCGGGCGTAAACATAACCTAACTTTTTAGGTTTTCCTTCGATTTCCCTAGGAATCCATCATCAGATCCTATTTCGGTGACAATGGGACCAATTTAGAACCATACTCTTTCAATTAAAAAAAGAATTTTGAGAATCGATCCACAAATGGCTGAGAAATCGGTGAACATACATAAAAAAAAATAAAAATACATACAGTCGAATATATAACCTCCTCCTTTTTTGAAGTCGGTTAAAAAAGAACATGATTTACCTGCATAAATAATAGTTCCTAAGCTACTTTTCTCCTCTATAGGAATCCATTTGCCGATAAGATGGTGAGCTGCAGGGTAGGTGAATCCTTGTGACAAGCCTTGAAGTACTCGACAGGCGCACACAGCCTGCCAGCCTCCCTGGGAACAACGAGACGTTGCTTCGTTGGTTACCAAGGATTTATTTAATGTTAATTTGAATAACATTTCTGGAAAATAATTCTTTAGTTTCATTAATCTTTGAGTACAGAATATATAAATGTGACCTGTTGTTTTTATAATATAAGCAGGATTGCCTTATTTGCTGGAAACAATAATCACCAACATCAACGTATCAAACCGGATTTTTTTAAATATGAAACCTCTGTGGACAGCCCCTTCAAAGGGACCTGCCATTAGAAAAATATAATAATAAGATACTCACATAATGAGCAGCCACCGGCAACACCAGGGACACGGCAGAGTTGACCCCGATAGAGATGGTGATGAGGAGAGCCCCCCCGAACCTCCCGGCCAGCTCCCCCGCAGGGATCTGCAGGATCACGTAGCCCCAGAAGAAGGAGGACAGGATCACTGACTGGATCTGCATGCTCCAGTCGAAGAACTGAGAAATGAAATAATGTAAAAGAAATTAAAGAGGAGCTTAAAATAAGTTTGAAAACCAATTATCTCTGGAGCATAGTCTTATACATATTACGAGTACTAATTCGACTAACCAGTAGCTTAGCGGCTTTTTAATGATCAGTTTCATATTTTGTCATTGACTTAATTTATTAATCAGGTATGCGTTGTTTAAATTCGCATAAAACATTGCAAATTGCGAGAACATTATAAATGTCATTATTTGTAAACTTTAAAGGTGTAAAAATCCTTGAAGTGGTGTATTGTACATAGTAGGTATTTGCATCAAGTTGTCACAATCCATGTTTGTCTGACAGCTCCGATACTATCATTGAACATATACAAGCTTTTGATAAGTCAAAACATCATACAGATGCTATAGATGCTATCTACACTCTAGAACACTTTACGTCATCGTCAGATTGTTTCCCTGACAATGCCGATATCGTGATAGATGTAGCTTTTATCAGAAACACGTGAAAGTTTATCACAGAATAACAATTTTCACAACTAAATTGACAAGATTATGTTCAGATAATTTTGTTTACGCACGTCCTTATCATGATGAGAAGACAACAATATTGAATTGAGGAAATAAAGGTCAAGATTTATTCGGCCCTTTCTGCAATTAAAAGTGGAAATATGAGGAAAAATAAAAGTAGTTAATTTTACAAGGTCTGGTCAGTATTACAAATACGTAGAAGTATTAAAGAACATTTAAGTTGTATAAGGCTAGTTAGATTGACCACTCTAAAAGTAAGACCATAAACTTAATATTCTATGGTTCTTCTTTTGATGGTAAGAACAAGTAACTAGTGAAAGTACGTATCTTCTGAAATGGTTAAATGACTGATGAAGCGAGACAAATAAAAAAATGGTGTGGTTAGTATGATAAGAAGTGGCTCCAAAATTTTTAGAGTGCTGTACCCAAACGGGATCCTAATACTAAGATTTGCTGTCCATGATAGATTAACGTCTATCACCAAGCTGTATCTCACGAACCGTGATAGCTTGTTTTCACAGATGATTTATTTCTATGAAGTGACATAGACTGTCGACAGAGCTTTTTGATAGCTTATGTCACTCTTGTACATTTCATGTGAATTGATATTCCGATTAACATCGTGTTTAAAAAAATAAAGAGATATCAAGCATCAATTCATCTAGAGATATTCATAGTGGTGCAATGAATTTTAGAGCATTTTTTAGAGATTACCTTGCTAGCTTAAGTAAAAAATTGTCGCTAAAGAACTAATAGTATATGTCAGCAACCTTTTTAGACAATACTTTTAAACTATTGCTGGATTATTTTATAATAAATATTGCTGGATTATTTTATAATTGGATTTTTAGTTAGGACTGTTTATTGTGTTTATTTACCATAATGTAATGCCTAAATTTAAATTAGAATAAGTTTTAGTAATGTATAATTTTTTTGCATGCCTTAATAGGCTAAATCATGGTGAGACTTAGACATTATTTTCCACTATTATGTATTACCCGTGTTTTGCAAAATAAATCATTTGAATTTGAATTTGAATTTGAACTAAGAACGCTCCTTCTTCAGCTAGAGAGTCCTTAACTCATGTGCTTACGCGTTTTGCTGGTCCTGCATACAGTATTGATTAAATACACTTATATTTTTTTTCGCGTACCATCTTCAGGGGCGAGTGTTACACTGACCGTCGCCGACGAGATCCGCGCGTGCTCGGAAAGCACCGAAACCGTTGGACTCATTCCAACTTTTAATAATAAGTAAGTGTGGTCGTTTTCTATGCAAAAATGTTAAGATGCCTTACGTGAACAGTTTACAATGTTTACACTTACATTGTCATTTCTCTTATCAGTCATAGCGACGATACCCATGGATATGTTGACCCGCATGCCGTACGCGAGCACCAGCGCCAGGAACAGCAAGGCTGTCTGCAGGTGCCTCACTCCTAGACATGACTCTGGAACATACATCATACACGACAACCTGTAGTATGTTAACGGTGTTTCATAAGCAGTAGCCTGATGATCACGAGGTATTACTAACGTCAAAAAAGAAAACAATATTTAAAAGTGCTCACACTTTCGATTGTGGATCGTGGATCAACAAATGGGGGCCAGAGGGAACGAGATTTCAAATGTTTTTTTTTATTAAATCGAGTTTTGTATAAATAGTGAGTGTAGCTCGGTGGTAAAAACGCCTGCTTTTTAATTAGACGGTCGCCGGTTCGATCCCAGCCCTACACCAATGACTTGAGGTGATGGAAAACATCGTGAGGAAACCGAAACGTTGAAGCTTGCAAAATTCGAAGATGTGTGTCATCCGCCAACCCGCACTTGGCCAGCAGCCAGTATGGTGGAGCCATTAACTCTCTACTAGAAAAAGAACGCCCCGAGTCTCTCTAGCATAAGCATAGCATACATATAAAATTAAGAAACTTAATGTAATTAGCTGTTTTTGGAAGGTAAGTGTCGAGAATTTTGGCAGCGTTGCCACGTTGAATGGCAATACTCAATTTAGGTTCGTATTATTTAACGAGCAAATTAATTGCAGCCAAACCCGACATCTAAAAATGTACCTTTCTACTTCAGTATGACCTTGGCTTTGTACGTGTGTATTTGTTACTAAATTAACTGAACTTTACTGTCTTATGAAATAAGAAAAGAGAAAAAATAACTGCTTTAATTTTTTTATGTTACAAAATTTATATGTTTTACTAACTTTTATTACATTTCTATCGTTATGAACACAAAATGCATCTTTTTTAAAAATTTAGAACTACTGGTACGAATATGTTGCACACTATAATTAAAGAATTGTAATTTATTTTTTAATTGTTGTGCGCTTTTTATTTAAATGTTATAATTATAATTATTTAAGTGTAAATAAAGTATATTTTGAGCTTGATAAAAGACGTTATTTTTATATTTTAGTTTATTAATTGTTATTTAATTTTTAATCTTTTTTATTTTAATGTTATAATTATAATTATTTTAATGTACACAAAAGTGTGTTTTAACTTAGATTAAAGAGGTTATTTTTTTATATTTTGACCATATAATCAACAGTAATAAGAGAATATTTTGTTCAGGTTAATTTACGCAACGGTACCAACCGTAAATTAATTATAAAATTAATGAAACATGAATATAATTAGATAATTTGAATTGTTACATTTTACATACCTACCTAATTAGTAAACACTAAACAAAGCATATAAAAGCGTTTCAAAATACAATTATGGCGTGTTTCATATCATTATTATATTTTTGCCTTGCAATGATTAAAAATCATTTTTCTTAATTTACATTACGAGTACTTACTTGGCTTCAACTTTTCCAGTTCCGCTATTTCTTTATCAGTCCGCATTTTTAATTCCTTATATTACATAAACCTGTTATTATTAAACTAATAAACTATGTAGCTTTAATGCCCTTTCACAAGTGGTCAGAGCAGCTGTGATTCGTGAACTGCATTCAACATTGTCCGAACTTGAAGCCTTGCCGTTGCCTAGATAATAGTATCAGCAAATCTCAGAGAAAAAATCACAGATTGTCGTTAGAAGGCCGCTACTTCAAATCTATCATTACTTTGAAGCAATATCTCTTATGAAGTACCGCATAAACGTCTAATGCCATATTCGAGTATGTTACATAATGTACTAGTATTTTTATTTGGTATTATATTTTAACGTTTTTTAAGGTTCCGTACCTAAAAGGTAAAAACGGGATCCTATTACTAAGTCTCCGCTGTCTGTCTGTCTTTAGGTATCTCAGAAACCGTAATAGCTAGAAAGCTTACTTTCACAAAATATGTATATATATGTATTTCTCGTGCAACAAATACTAAAAATATTGAGGGGGTGTTCATACAGTAATGTTTTTGCTAAATATCAATAACAGTAGCATGTAGACATCTACAATTTTCGCAAAATGTATAGATGTACATTCATCATACATAAATGTACCTTTTAAATTAAATTATAAAATGTACATAAAATACATTTATTTAAGTGGAGCTCCCATACAACAATGGTACGGAACCCTTCATGTGCGAGCCCTACTCGCACTTGGCCAATTTTTTTTTCCTTATGTTTGATTGTGGTTGGTACTTTGGACGCTGGCTGCAAGTTGTATTTAAGACACTTTTTTAGGCTTTCGGATATATTGTGCAGTATCATAATGTGCATTAAGCTTGCTTTCAAAAGCGCTAGATTGAAGATAGATGAGAGATACATGGATTCGATGTCAACGCCCAGAACCAGCTTGATGTAAGAAGGCATCTCCGTCTTAAGAGTCCAGTCCAGGCTTGGTATGAATGTGTGATGATCACGGATATGAATGGCAGGGAGATGAAGATCCCAAAACATAAAATCTTCATCTTGTAGAATTGGAGAAGATGGATACAGAATACAGAACTTTATTAGCCATAAATAACATACGCATACTACAAAAGTTACTTTGTACTTAAAAATACTAGTTAGATTAACTTAAATAAACTTACAAATTTCATTACATAAATATTCTACCCCATTAAATACTACACACAATAGCACTTGTTTTTTATTTCTGTTAAATTTAAAATACTAGTTTTTTACACGTGAATAACGATTCTGCAAGCTCCATATTCATATATGCGCCCATATTATAAAAGGAATTACTTTTACAAATACTGATTAAACATACTACTAGATATAACAATATCTATGGTTGTTTTATAATAATTTGACGTTAACTGAGCTACGGCCAGTGTCATCATTCTTATGTTATTAGAATTTTATAGTACAGACAATCATGAACAATCCTCACATACCAAAAATCTCACAAGTATAAATTTAAGATTAGAATAACCCTCGACAATTTTTTGTGGAAGCTACCTTGGACTGAGCTTCATCAAACATACTTATGTAGGATTTATCCCTCCCAAGTATTAAACATTTCAATCGAAATAAAAAACGACACGCAATATTATTATAGGAGCAAAATCTTCCAAGCAACCTTTGCTAACAGGATTATAACAGGATCAAATGATGTACGTTTTATTGTAGTAGACTATCTCTGAAAAAATCCGATGTAATTTTACCTGGGCAATATCCATGATTTTTATTTTCTGTCATGACATTCATAATAATGAAATAGTTTAGTATGAGGCTAACCAAGCGTGTGTAAAATATGTATGTCAAAAAATATTTAAGTCCCCGTTCAATGATCATACACTTATAATGACGCATACAATACTTGATTTCCCAAAAAGTCAATTTCGAAATCTTTTTCGAGAGTCCCTTCTCTGAAATGGTACCATAGTGCTATCTTGGAAATTCGAGAAATTTAAATTTTAAAGGATCAGATTAACAACATAATATAAGTGTCGGTATTTTGGAGTCGTACGATCAATGTAATTTTTTTGCAAAGTCCAGTTCAAGGCTCACTTTGTAAATATGAAAAAACTGCGTAACTACATAGATTCAGTTATCTTTCTGTGATTTTCATCAGACTCATTATCTTTAAACATCCTACTCTCGGAGTTTTAAGATATCTTATCATTGCGACACGTGTAAAACTATAAAACTCATTTCAAAATAGAAAGAGACGGAGATCAAATACAAATTTATAAAATGGTATTTATAAATGGTGAAAAACTATGGACGAAGTTGTGGGAGGCCTACGCCAGCGAGGCGACATCTGCACTTCAAGAAGATTGACATCAGTAATAAACCTGACATGGATCCGCTTAATAATTTTTTTGACATTAATTACCTATATAGTTTGACATACAATAGAATAATAAGCGACAATTACAATTATTATTTGACATTCCGATTTAAACATTTATTGAAGATTAATATGATATGACATTTGTAATCATAATATGAAAAGATGACAAGCTATGTATATGTGCAGTGTGTATATAATATGTGCAGTTGATTATAGGCTTATTATTTAATTTTATTTTATTAATTATAATTGGTAACACTACATTACAATGGATCGAATTGATCCGTTCAGGTGCTGCGATGGCACTCGTAAACACTAACAGACACGCTAAACTTATAACAAGCCGTTTCAGCGGAGTGGTTAAAACAAACTTCACTGATTCAGATTTGCAAATTTACGATTTATGTTTTTACAAATCAGTTAATTAACTTCAACAGTTTTAGTTCTTGCAACCTTATAATCTTGCTGTCACACCAAAAACAAAACGTTTCTTTTTTTCCTTTTAAAATCTATTTTACAAGATTAACGTTCCATTTTCAAACGCCATAAAAAGAACCGCTCTTGTTCCATTCGGAAATTTCTGGAAACCACCGCTTTTGTTGTACAAATACTTTGGTCTTTTCAGCGTTAATGAAATTCTTACGTTCGAAGGAAATTAATCGTTTGTGTTTGCGGACGGTACTTTTTTGAAGCCAAATATTTGTCTTGTTGTGAGACAGAAAAAGGAATTCGTTGTGATTAAGGTTTCTTTTAAACCCTCAGCGCAAAAACGGAGTGGTGTTAAAAGTGGTATCTGTAGCTCCCAAGCTGTTGAACTTTTATTTGTTTTTGTTTCGTTTTTTGTTAGAATGGTGTTTTGTTAGTTACGAGTGTTCATTTTGGTGAAGATCGATCCATAGATAGCCGGGTGACAATGAGCGGAAAGTCCTTTTTTAAGACTCTTGTTTTTGGGTCTCAAATGAAAGGCTTTAATTAGTAGAATGCATACACCTACAAAAAATGTCAGTCGGGCGTTTTCGAGTTTTTTAATTTATTCTTGTTAAAAAAAGCCGTGCGAACAACGCTGTTATAGTCAAAGTTATTTTAGAAGATTAAAATGATCTGAAGCAGAATGTCTTTCGTGTTTTCTTTTGTGACTTTCAAAGTTTGTGACAAAAGATTTGAACTTTTTTTTACTTCGTTCAGATATTTGACCAGCCGGGTGCGTAGCCACATGAGTCAGCGACAATCTGACCTAAAGCGGAGCATGCCTAGTCTAGAATAATTGGCTCTCAATGACAACTCAGACGACTGCCATAATAATGTCTGTGATAATGGTGGGTTTTGTCAGATATATAATTTTTAAAATTACAAAAGTCCAGAACGAAAGTCAGCTGTTATTTTATTGGCAATAGTTTTTATTTCAAAGATACGTTATCACAACACTAGTATAATGAAGTCCATTTCACTAACAAAGCTTGGAACAGAAAGGAAAATTTTAATTACGGTTAATTTATAACGCGAAGAATAATTTAAGCTTGAGAAAGCATTGCAGCTAGATTTATTGCATACTTAAATAAAGCTTAAGGAGGATTTTGTGTTAACCTAATTGTATTTGCACTCGCTCATAGTGTGAAGGAAAATGCGAAGAAACTCACATAAAAGTAAGATAATTATATTGATATAGTAAAGGAAGTGTCTTTGAACCTTTTTTTTTGAATTTGAAGAAAATATAAAATTCTAAATGTAACAAGCATATACATATTAGAACAGTGTAAATTAATAAATAAATATCTAGAGTTTTTTAATAGTGTGGATCAAGATAAAAAACGTAAATATCAACTTAGATCTAAATATGCTAACAAATTAATCATCCAAAAATCTAGACTAAATATGCAAAGTTCCGGGCCAAATGCTATGGCAATAAAAATTTATAATAACCTACCGGCCACATTATAAACCTTAAATGATCATAACACATTTGAAAAAACCCTGAAGAAAATATTATTAGACAAGTGTTATTATACAGTTGACGAATTCTTAAATGATAAAAGTTTGAATGAAAGAAAAAATAAATCGGCTCGCTTCAAACCAGAATTGCAACGCCCTGATTAGGGTACATTTTATGTTCTAGGATAATTTTATATTGTATAACATTTAAATGAAGCAATAAACGATTTGAATTTGAATTTGGATTTGAATCTCAATAACAAAGTATTCATGCAAACAATGAGAAACAACTTTCTTTATATGGCGTCCGCATACGAAGATCAGGGCAAAACATTAATTTCACAGTTTATACTTATTTTGGCACCAATTAGACATGAATTTGAGTTGAAACTGGTACAAAAAATTAAAAATTAGGTATGTTTTTTGAACCATTTTTTTTTCATATTGATAAGTATACATATTCTTAGAGTTGTTCTTGAGACGGCTTTTAAGGTATTTATTGGATATTTTTTCCGTTTACGATTTAAAGAGGAAAAACTGCAAATCAAGATTTTATTCTTATCTTCATCTTAACATTAACTTCTACTAACACGAGTATTAAAGCAGTATTTAACTCAAATGACTACTATAAATTAACCAGTTAACAAACATTAATTCTCAAATTCTTTATTTATTTTATTATTCCTGTTTTCCAGCATAGGGGCTTGTTCCTCCAGCGGTGGTTCTTCATCTCTCTCTTTCTCAGGGTCATTCCATCCTGCTCGCTCGGCGGTCCCAAATATACAATAGACGAGATTCGTGAAGAAATACATACCAGCTGTCATGAAGAATACTTGTCTCCATAGGTATTCACTTTTCTGAAAATAAGCAACAATTTTTTAGTGAACAGAAATCTTAAAGTTAAAAAAAACTTCATATTGGTTATTTTTATTATTATTATGGTATTTAGGCATGCTTGCTACGGTCTTGCGGGAACTGTATGAATTTACTAATTAGTAAATTCTAAAATATATTAATATTTTGACAATGAAGTTGAAAGGAACCTGTTTACACTGGCCTCAACCATCATCATGTTATATGTACCCCAAAATCGATGTATGTTAGAATTTCTTACTTCTTTTTCATCATCATCTGCATCGACCCACTATTTGGCAAAGTCCTCTTCTCTTTTACCCTAGTTTGATTTTATGCTTTACAGCCTTAGAGCGTTCCCGGGATGAACCGGATAGACAAATCACATTTATTCATCAGGCTGGTAGTATGCCTTCAGAGCGTTTCCTATAAAACTAGAAGACAAGGAGAAGAAGAAGAAACCGGTTCACTCTTGCCTTAAAGGTTCCGCTAAGTGACGATTCTGACCCAACATTCGATTGTAATACATCTCGAATCACAATAAATAGTAAAGATAACACTCACAACATCAGTAAGTATAACCCCGGAGATGATGGGAGCGAGAGACGCGACCCCGTTGGACACGAAGTTACTGAGGCTCATCAGAGTGCCGGCGAAATTAGGAGACATGTCGATGTGATTCACCTGGGAGATTAAATATTGTCACGAAATAGTACGCTATTGAATCATAATTTTTTCAAAATAAATTAGCTTATTTAATCGAGACGACAAGTTTTTCCACAGTAGCCACTGCCGGCTGTCAATGTTAGAGATAAATTAAATATTTTTTTGAAAAGATACTATTCTACTCCATGAATGAGTTCATGACAGCGCAACTGACAGAATGTTCATTTATATAATTTTAATTTAACAAATATATTTACAAATATGGACAATAGTAATGACGCTAGCTATAAAACAGTTATTAAGATTGACATAGTAATTTATAGTTTGACATTGTAATTTTTAATTAGACTATCTATTATATTCTAGGTATGTGTATATAAATTAAATTTTAATATTCAATGATTGTAAAAATTGACTTGCCCAGTACGGCGCGATGCCGTAAGGTTCATAAATGATTTGATTTTGATTTTGAAAATTTAATTTAGTATATTTTGACTGTCGTTACGATGGTTACAATATTTCAATTAGAATACAATTAAAAAAACTTTTCTCGTTCTGTTTTCAAAATGACTAAGAAAATAGATCTTAAAATATATTTAACCACAATAGTATATTATTACTAAAACATATTTACCTGGAATCCCATTTGCGCAGAGACTTTGAAACAGCATACTACAACTAAAATAGTTTCAACTAAGTATATGTTTTTTGGCACATAAGCTAACACTACCAGGCCTACGGCTGATGGGACATAACCTGAAAACAATTTATAATATAAAACTAAACATTCGCAATACTTCCATTAAATCTCGAATTACCGATAATTAGTCTAACTAATATCATCTAACATGATCATACAAGTCAACACGGTCGATACACACTTTTGATTAATGACGATGGTTAAATACTACTTGTTATTCGTATGAGCTCTAGAATTCTTATGATAAAACCCAAAAAACCCATGATTTAAGTAATAAAATGAAGAATACCTAGAGAGTTGGCTAATTTTCTGACGTTGGTCACACTCATGACATTTTTAACGATCAGCATGTCAGTGAACCAACTGAAGAAGAAGTTTGAGAACCACATCATCAGGAACGGGAGAGCAGTAAGCAAGCCATTCTAAAAACAATCAAACATCTTGAATTACACCTACAAACATATCAGTTAAAATATAAATTATGTTAGAACATTATAAAAATACATTTATTAACAAGTTATTGAAAAAGTTTTTAGAAGTCTTTTAATAATTTCTTACCGCTTTTATGTTGACTCCTATGACTTTGTCCATGAAAGCGGGAACTTCAGAGTAAAGAATTAAGTGTCCCCAAGTGTGACCAACATGAGCAATTACGATAGCGTACACTCCAGTGCTCTTAAAGATTTTGGACCACGGCACAGGTAGTTGCAGCTGTAAAATATTTCATTAAGACAAAAGGATCATAATAAAAAGATAAACGAATATTTTGATGAACCTTAAAAAGTTATATCGTTAAACGTCGCAACACTACTACCAAGTATAACATTAGAGACAAAACTATCGACACCTGATAGTAAACTCATTGAATTTTCCAAAAAATAAAGAGGGTAAATAAATTGAGTTTACTTTTTCATATCCAGCTTTGTGACCAAGCCCTTCTTCTATGTACTTTCTTTCCTCTGAAGAAATCTTTGGATGTTTAGCGGGAGTATCGGTAGCAAAGAACCAAACCACTCCAGCAATGATTCCGGACAAGACTGCGTAGAACCTGAATATACCAGGCCAGCCCAGCGCGGGTGATGATGATATGAAGCCTGTCAACGGAAGACCTAATACTGTTCCTAGAGCTTGACCTGAAAGCATTAATGTAATTATTGGAACAAAAAGAATAATTTATTCAGATAACATTATAATAACCCTAAAAACTAAAGTCTAAACCCCGAGAAGCATAGCTGTTAAAATTATGTAACATGTACTAATATTAGTAACCTATTGATCTATATTGGTGGCCCTAATCTATACAATAAGCTTCCTTGTAGTATAAAAATGCAGTTTCTGACTTTATATTTAAAGCTTAACTGAAACAATTTTTAGTACGTAAATTATATTAATTATATTATTCTATTCGAGAATTCAATGACGATAAAAGTACCACATGTGGCTATTAATTTTATTTTCATACCATATAAACTTGTAAATATTTATTTATCAAGTGTCTGTATTCTGTAAATAACGCAAAACCTGTACAAACAATAAAAATAAATTTGTACCTCCATATGTCAAAGAAGTTAACCTTCCACGTTCTTCTAAACGCGCCCATTTTCCAAAGAAAGTATGCAATCCAGGCATAATGCAAGCTTGACTGGCACCTTGGACAATTCTCAAAATCACTGTGAAAATCCATCCACCCTACAGTAAAAATAATTAAATAAGTTTTAAAGAAAACAAAATATGTTATATCAGATGACGTAACTTACATAATAAGCAGCAATAGGAAGTAAAAAAGAAGCAATGCAGTTCATAGCCATTGCACCTGTGAGAAGGTATCTAGCTCCAAATCTATGAGCTAGCTGACCAGCCGGGATTTGCAACGCCATGTATCCCCAGAAAAATGATGCAATCACTGTGTCTTGCACTTTTTTGGACCATTCGAAAGATGGATACTGAAATAAAAGATATAATACTCGTATAGACGAAAAAAGACAACAACATTAGAGCAGATCACCTGCCCCGTGGTCAGACGAAAGAGCGGCGACTGTAAGGTATGATTTAAAGGGGGGGGGGGGGGGGGGAGGCACTTATACTTAAAAGCATAACTATTCTAAAATTGCGATTGCAGCGAACATCACTTTATTTAACACATAAGCTAGCTAAACCCCAAACACGAAGATTCAAGTATTTTTTCTATGACAAAGTTTGTCTACATAAACTGTATCCTCGAAGGCTGGATTAGTAACACAGTCCAAAAGTCCAGTCGATGTTTGATTAGCCAGATAGTACTAATATAAATTATCATGACATTTACTTACAGGCGGTTTCAGCATTAAAGCATTGAAGAATCCTTGGACATGTACCTCATCATCATCTAAACTGTTAGCCATTTTTAAATTTTGGTTATTAACGCTATTAACAATATTAGCAACACTTCCGGATAGATTTGTGAAGCTAGCTGGTTTGGAATCATGATGTGTCATGGCGACAAGAGACACCCCCATGCAAGACCTCATGCTGTAAGCTATGGTGAGGGTGAAGAACAGTATGAGACTCTGCTGGTGTCGGTAACCCCATCTTGATGCTGAAAAATAAGGAAGATTTCACAAAAGTTTTTATTCTAAAAAAACGTCAAACAAATCAAGACTTTATAAATACAAAACTATTAAATCGTAGGAAAATAAAAATTATAAAACAACAACATATTAAACTAAGATTTGACATCAAACAAATTGCCGATAATTTGATTCTATTGTACTAGAATGAATAAATATTACTCAGATAAATCTTTCAACTCTATATTTGTCAAATCTATTTCACCTTTATAGTCCTGTGTCACTTCAAAAAGTTCCTGGCCATCGGCATTTTCTATTTTCACTCTAATTTTATCACTCATCATTAATTTAACTGGATTTGACCCTTTCTCAGTCTAAGCGTGACTAAATTCTTTAATCATTTTGCGCACTTCATTTTAAGTATTACTCTTCCTATCTTTATTAACTAAAATACAAACATCGTAAATTATAATTGCTATGTGCTTCTTAGGCAATTGCGGTATTTAATGCCATGTTATGAAGATTGTAAAAAAAATGCGTGATACAACCAGATTCTTGTTCTTGGTCAGACACTCCTGGCAGAGTGGTAGTGGCTTACTATGGAGAAAAATTCCCAAAAATAGGAATTCCCTATTTTTGGGAGTTCTATATTTACCTAACAAAGTAGTGATGAGGTGAGATAATAAATAAAAATAATATAAAGAATAAAAATATAAAATGTTATAAAGTAAAATATAATTTGAAGTGTAAGACAATATTTAATTATTTGTCACATCAAGCTTTTCTTCAAGTCAATAACGGAAGTTATTTGAAACATAATACAATACCAATAATTTATACAAATTTTGTACTTATGATAAAGAATAGCAAAAACTCTTTTTAGGCAAATTGGCTATAAAAAGAGTTCCTACTCTTCCT
Organism: Mellilla xanthometata; assembly: GCA_035578125.1. Lineage (NCBI taxonomy): Eukaryota > Metazoa > Arthropoda > Insecta > Lepidoptera > Geometridae > Mellilla > Mellilla xanthometata. The sequence goes on along the minus strand of JAPUBQ010000005.1, from coordinate 14,469,912 downwards.
ATACCAAATAACCCTTAATTTGGATCCGTGAAGTATACTGAACGTGAATTTTCAAAAAATGTGGGCCAGAAACCCTACGGCTTCCACGCCACTCTATCAGCCATCATCTCGACATTCACTCCCTTCTCATTCATATCCTCATTCACAAAATTCATCCACGTATTCTTTGGTCTACCTCTATCTTCAATGATGTTTAATTAATTCCACAAAAATCACCAAAGCATATAAACAAACACGATTTTAGTTATTATTGCCAACATAAAGAGGACGGTGGACGTGTCGCGAGGTCTCACAGTAAATGATTTTTTATAGTTCTTTTTGTTAGAAACGTCTGATATTTAAGATTACTAAAGTTACTGAATATTGAAATGCGTTTACGTCATAATTTTCAGTAAAAAAAATTATAAGTATTAGTTTTACACTTGTGCAAACTGACGTGCAGCAAATAAATAAGTAGTGAGTTCTAAGTAATAGTATAATAATATTATTTTTACACTCAACGTTTAATATAAATGTCAAATATTTATTACAAATAGCAATATTTTGCCAGCTTTTCGGTGCAATGGTGAATAAGTGATAAATTTTGAATTTATTCAAAAATATAAATAACTTATTTATGTTCACATTTTTATAAAGTGTCCAGTATACTGGACACGTGACATACTCTCGGATATATAAAAAAGTCCAGCATACTTTAAACCCTTTATTCCGAGACCTATTGACGTGGGATTTTTTAAATATTTTTCCCGTGTTATTTACCTATTACCTCATAAATCCATAGCAATCACTTAAATTCTCAAAAAACTAGTGTGGGTAAATTAAAGGTTAATAGTGATTGTCTTTATGAAAGTTTATATTTTATGTAACCAGAATTGTATCTAAAGGCAGAGCTTGCAAGCAATCTACGAGGTTCAATACCTACATTTTCTGTGAAACTAGACTGGTCCAACTATGCTTATATTTAGAACAGCAGCAAGGAAACAAAAAAAAGCAAGACTTTAGGTATCTACAGAGCTTTATTGCTATTTTCAAGCATAGGAACTGTTTCCTCCGGCGCTGGTTCTTCATCTCTCTCTTTCTCAGGCTCATTCCATTCTGCTCGCTCGGCGGTCCCAAATATACAATAGACGAGATTCGTGGAGAAGTACATACCAGCTGCCATGAGGAATACTTGTTGCCATAAGAAATCACTTTTCTGAAAAATATAATTTTAATTTGTAAATATTTTTAAACACAAAGGTAAACACAATTCTTTGATAAATATGCTATAACCAATATAACCAATGTTTTTACTGAAGAACAATAAATAGTGGACAATGTTTTTTATTGAAAACCAAAAAAATAATAATTGTGAATAGATAATCTTTATCCATGCCTCTCAGAAAGACGTTGACACTCAGGATACAGAATAGAAAGGATAATAGAACAGAAGGGACAGGAAAAGAAAAAAGGTATATGCCGCTTATGTAACAATTTGTTTAGAATAATCGTAGCAGCGAACTAGTTGAACGTTAAATACAGCGTATTAATATCGAAAAAAATTCTTACTTGAAATGATGAAAAAAAATCTCAAACCTAAATGCGGTGAATCTTAAAAAGAGAACACTTACAACATCAGTTAGAATAATTCCGGAGATGATGGGAGCCAGAGATGAGAACACGTTTGATGCGAAGTTACTTATACCCATGAGAGTGCCGGCGAAATTAGGTGAGATATCGATGTGGTTCACCTGGGATAAAATAAATATTAAAACTAAAACAAAAACCAGTTACTGACTTAACAGTTACTGGTCGTAAACTGATACGGGTAGGCAGAAAAGTATCTTCCTAAATTACAAATACAATATTTATGTGTATGTTCACTAATTCTTCAAATGGTTAAACCTCGATAAAATTTGATATAGAGAGACTTAGGATTATCTTATATTATGCTACTTTGAATCCCAGTTTAACACGGAAAATGACAGATATAAATGCCTATTTACGAGTAAAGGAATTATATGAGAAAGTTTTATTAAAGAATTTTAGACGATCAAGTATTGTTACTGTAAAGTATTTTTTTACCAGGAATCCCATGTGCGCAGAAATTTTGAACGTGCATATAAATACTAGTAATACTTCAATTATATATATGTTTCTGGGTACGTAAGCCAACGCTACTAAGCCTACGGCTGCTGGTACAAAACCTGCGAACAAAAATACATTAAAACCTTCATCAAACACCACTTTTAATACTTGCAAAAGAATTAACTTATAAAAGAGACATTATGTAATTACGTATCAAATCTGAAGAAGTTATGTAGTAAAACCATAAAGATATAATATCAGCATTGTCACAGATTCTAGTTTTGATATACTCGTAGTTCTGATTGTTTTATCTCTGACGAAGACATGCGTATTTGATATTGACATTGTTAGATAATGAGAAGAAATGTGAAAAACAATATTGTTTAAGAACTACTTTGTACACGCCTACATAGAAGTACTATAGAAAAACAAGGAGTATACCATACCCATACAACTGGCTAATTTCCTGACATTGGTAACACTCATAACGTTCTTTACAATCATCATATCCGTGAGCCAACTGAAGAAGAAGTTTGAGAACCACATTATCAGGAACGGAAAAGCTGTGAGCAAACCAATCTAAAACAAAAACAAATGTTCAAACATAGTTAAGGCTAGAATGCTGTATTCACTTTAAGAGCATTTCGTAATACTTATTAACATAACAGTAAATGCAGCATAAGAACCATCACAGCAAACCCAAAATCATTAAAATACAAATATTTGTCAAATTAATGCTTAATACATAGTTGAGTTAGCAACCTAATACAAATTATATATGTATTTCTTACCGCTTTGATGTGTATTCCCATTATTTTGTCCATGAAAGCAGGAACTTCGGTGTAAAGAATTACTTGACCCCAAGTGTTTCCAATATGAGCAGCAACGATAGCGTATACACTTGCGCTTTTGAGGATCTTGGACCACGGCACAGGCAGTTGTTTCTGATAGAAATATTAATAACTTATAAATTAATATACTAACAATTAGAATCTGACAATAAAAAATTGAAAGTACATATGATCGAAATCTATTAACACTGGTCTCTGGTTCCAAACGTAGGTTCGAATTCCAAACCGTGGATTCAAGAAATAGCTGTCTATAGGGCAACAATTCTTCTTATTTATTTCAGCTTAGAATTAGTATTTTTTTTATATTGTAGGTACAGTAGATTTTTGACTATATAAATTAGGTTACATAAATATACTAGGAACTAAAAACTTAACATTTCAACCAAGCTACTAGGACTGGAACAATCGCTTTTATAAGATTACTTTGGTAAGTTCACAGTATAATTGCCATCATTTTTGTGATAAAATTAAGCATAGCCATTGAATTTTATGTTTCAGCATCAATAAAACATAATAATATGAATTTAGAATAGACAAAATTATTACCGTGTCATATCCAGATTTCTGGCCTAGCGCATCTTCGATATACTTCCTCTCCTCTGCAGAGATTTTCGGATGCTGAGCAGGAGAATCGGTAGTTAGAAACCAAACTACTACGGCAATGATCCCGGATAAAACTGCGTAGAACCTGAATATACCAGGCCAGCCTAGTGCGGGAGATGATGATATAAAGCCAGTTAACGGAAGACCTAATACTGTTCCTAGAGCTTGGCCTGAAACCAAAATAAGGTTAAAGATAAAAAAGAAAATATTAGGACAATTATTCCAAATACAGTTGTCAAAAGCAATAATAAATCAGATACTATGAATTTCCAAAAAGTAGCATTTGAATTATCAATAAACCGTTGAAATGAAAAAATCATACCTCCATAAGTTAAAGAGGTCAATCTTCCACGTTCTTCAAGAGGAGCCCATTTTCCAAAGAATGTGTGCATTGCGGGGAAAATGCAAGCTTGACTAGCACCTTGCATTACTCTGAACATTGCTGTCAAAATCCATCCTCCCTACGAAGGAAATAGTTGATAGGAGCAGTGAAAATGCTAATTAAAGCTAGTAGTTCTCGGAACAGTAATCTTTACGAGCAAAATTTACTACAACATCGTTTAATATTACCAAAACTATATCTCAACAATTACTAGACCAATATTTACAAAATACTTTTCAAATTTTAGTAATTAATAAATGAATTATATGTCCATAAATATAATAAAAATTATACATACTTTTAATTGTCTGTAATATTTCATTAAAATTGACCAGTAATAAAAACCAAGAAAATATATTGAGTAGATGTATAAACCTATAAATGATTTTGTCGAGATTGGTTTAGAATAATAATTAATACTTCTACACAATAACCAACATTCAAGCGCTTTTTCTTTATGATTGATAGGCAAGCGCTTGATCACAACTCCCCTTGTGTTGAGTGATGTTGCGATATAGGGTGGAGCGCGCTTGTTTAGAAGAAGCCGACTCACATTCGCCTTGAAGACAGTGAGGTTATGAGGTTCAGAGAGATGAAAGAGAAATCGGTCAGGGAATTCTCATGCATGGTCAAATACCCGCAATAGTGTCGTCGTTATATCATTATATTATTTAGAAACTTACATAAAAAGCAGCAATAGGAAATAAAAAAGATGCGATGCAGTTGATTGTCATTGCACATGTGAGAAGACGCTTTGCTCCAAACCTGTGCGCTAAATGCCCTCCCGGAATCTGCAGCGACATGTAGCCCCAGAAGAATGAAGAAATCACTGTGTCTTGAATTTTCTTGGACCATTTGAAGGCAGGATACTATAAATAAAACGCAAGCTTAAAATGAGCAGAAGAAATAAGAAGCTCAGGGTATATACCAGTTAAATAATGTAACTTGAGATATTTACTACTATTATGTTAGCTTAATTTCCATTTAAAGTTATTATAATTATAATAAAACAAATGGCGTAATTGTTAAGGAAAGTAGATACATTAATCAATATAATCATTAAAATAATTAAGCTAGTATAATACAATTGTTAAACAATACTTGAATGCGGCTTTGATAAATGTACGAACTCATTTATCTGGAAGTAAAATTATAAAGTTTAGTAAAGCTATACTCCATCCATAAACTGGAACATAATTGGTCTCTGTGAAACTAGGAGGCCAAATAAAAAATTGAAGAGCGCTCAGATTTTATCCTATTTCACTCACCCGGAATAAATGGAAAATATGGAGTTGGATTGTTAGTAAAAAAAATATTTAAATAACTTGAATTAACAGGGGAGGCCTATGCCCAAACGGCAACTTTTGCCTAAATATGTATAAAAAGTATGTTATTTTTTAAAAATATGTAAGGCAATAGAATAAAGGCTTTTTTACTTTTTTACTTTTACTTTTACTAATACAATTGTTAAACATACTGACTACAAGACATACTTAATATTTTCATAGCTCACGGTACTTACAGGCGGTTTTAACATTAAAGCATTGAAGAATCCTTGGGTATGTACCTCATCATCATCTGTACTGTTAGCCAATATCAAAGTTTGGTTACTAAGATTACTTGTGTTATTAACATTAACATTTTCGACATTGGAAAGATTCGTGATGGCTGCGGGTTCTGAGTCATGGTATGTCATGGCGACAAGAGACACCCCCATGCAAGACCTCATGCTGTAAGCTATGGTGAGAGTGAAGAACAGTATGAGACTCTGCTGATGTCTGTAACCCCATCTTGATGCTGAAAAATAAGGATGATTTCACAAACGTTTCTGATAATTGTGTAAAAAATGAAGACTTCATAAATATAAAACTAATAAATTGCGTGTAGAAAATTAACAATTATAAACCACAACACACATTGCGCTTTTTGCATAAATTGCCGTAACTCAGTATTTGGGCTATTTTGTAGGTAAGTTTCAATCATTCTAGATGTCAAAACATGATTATTTAAATGCTAAATATTGAATTTTGAATTACTGAATAGCGTAAAAAATCTCAATACACCATATGCAAGTATTATAAATTATTTCAAACTACGACAAAAATTTAATATCTAATCAGTTAAATCTATGGAATTGATAGGTGTCAAATCAATATCACCTGTATAGTCTTTAGGGAGTTCAAGCGAATTCTTCCTATCGTCACTCTCTACTTTCACTTTGATATCACTCATAATTCATTTAACTAGATTCGATCCTTTCAGAGTTTTATTACGACTAAATTCTTCTGAAAACTTTGCGCACTTGAATTAAAGTAAGGCTTTTCCTATCTTATTTGAACGCAATCAGAAAACAAATATTGTAATTACAAATCGCTACTTGTTTTCATTGGTTTTGTCTTAACTGCGGTAATGACGAATGGGAAATTATATGTTTTACACGTTCTTCTTTTTGAGGGCCTTGAAGAGAATAACTGGCAAAGTGTGAGTTTAACTTGTACGTGAAGGGTTCTGTACTCATTTATACCTCTAAGTTTTACAAGAAGATAATAAAAATACAAGAATATTTAAAAAAAACTAAAAGCTAGCGTGACAGTTGGAACGCTAGCTTAGCTTAGCTAGGAACCACCGGTAGCTTGGGCCTTTGCCTGTCTCCCTGTAGCTCCTGCTACGGGGACAGGAACCTCATGACAATAATCGAGGATGACTGCTTTCTGTATCCGACCCTATAACCATCCGTCTAGCGAGAGTCTCTTGAGATGTTGGTCGAGGTCCATCCAACGAGTATCACTCTTACAACTATCTGAACAATGCTCGTCGATTCAACGTATTTGCTGCTCCTTCTCGGCTTTCACAAGATTCTCGTCATGCGGGATGGTGATATCGACAATCTTTGCCTGGCGCGGGGATCGGTTGACTAACACAAATTTAGACTAATTTCAAGCAGAGAATAATAATAAAAACTAAATTTTTATAGTGTCTTTATAGTTAATACCATATTTGTATGGAGCTCTAGAAAGACTAGGTAAATTAGCGATATTATCATTCAGTTCATTGTTGCTAAATTCATTGTTTTCTCACATTATAATTGAATGCTTTTTATGCATTAGCTCATATTTATTGCATGTATTTTGTATCTTAGAAAAATATTTCTTATAATAGATATTGAACTACCTGGAAAAAACTCCACAGACAAGAATGCCCAGCTCTTAAATATTGAATGAATGAATAGGTATTTGTGTCAAGAACGTTTCATTGTAAGTCATTTCATTATACAAATTTGCGCAAGTAACTACGATAGAGTCAATACTGACTCTTCCTTCTAAATATTTACTTGCGGCAAAAATATTTTAAAATTATTCACCTACTTTTTCATGCTTATCTTTTTACCCTTGATAGGTTTCCGTTTGATTACAGCTAACTTGATGTTTAGCTACGTTGTAGTCTACGATGTGGCACGCTTACCTAGAAGATTTACTTTAGAAGACTCCTGGACATAATTATCTTCTAACGTTTTGTTCCGGAATCTAGATCTATTTTTCAGAGATCTTCGAGTATTAATCTTATTTCTATTTATATCCGCAAGCGGTCACACTTACAGCTTACAATGTCTTATTTCTGTCTTGCTGTATTTAGTTTTAGTTTATTCCGACTTATTTTCAATTGATTCAGATTTGGTTTGTTCTATGATTACTTTTATTAGCTTAATAGGTACCCAGCCAATAAGTTTGATAATATGTTTTTCGACAAATGTGTGAAGGTTCGGTTTTTAATATTATTCTAGTTCGGTCATTACTGCTTGGTCACTTAGCTTGTACAAAAGCTAAAACAAACTTAAGGGTTACAAAAGGACTTCGAATTTAAAAACTTCCAAGGGGATGAAGGAACTTGTGAGTCGTTTTTCTCAATGCAACCCAGTAGATAGGCAGTATTCTATAGATTACTACCTTTGAATTATATATCAAATTATATTATAACTGACCGTAGAAAAATCATCCTTTAAAGTCTTTGTTATTATCTATCTATGTTTTCATAAGCTGTAATCTTTTTAAACATAGTATTTCTAACAAGTTCATTTTTCCTCTATGTATTCAGGGATGAATGTTGGACATGTAAGCATAACAAACATAGCGACAATTTGCTTGAATGACATGTTCATAATAAAGAGCTCAATAAACGCACATAATATAATTCGTCCATAATATTTTCTGAGTCAAATTTTCTTAATATAAGTATTCACTTACTTAACCCATTTTAACAAATAAAATTACTTTTAAGTTAAGTTAGCCGATAAAAGAAGTAAAATAGGTTAATCTGTGATAAGTTTTTCCTGGGTCTAAGCTATATTGGTACCAAATTCCATGCTACTCGAATCAGCCGTTTGAGCGGGAGTGTAATAAATATACACTGTTAAACACACACAAACTTTTAGTAGTAATTTATTAGTAGGAAGTAGGATAAAATTAATTTCAATTAACTCAACGATTTCCACTAATTTACGAAAGAATACTCAATTATTATAAAATTTAACATCTTTTATATTTATTCAGAATACATCGTTATTACTTATTTACTTATTTCTTTCTTGTCTGTGTCACTTTTTTCGATGGTCTCCAGATCCATACTTTTGATTTCTTCTTCTGCAACAAAATTAATACAAAATAATTCATACTAAAAATGTAACTAAACTCATAAAATATTAATACTTGCAACACACTAAAACACATGTCTGTGTGTGTGTTAGTTTAAAAACCTTAGTAAGATTATTGCCACGGATACTACGGATAAAAGAAAAAAGTGGATATTGTATGTCAGATAAAATAATTTCTGTAGTTATGCCAGGATTCACTTAGCTAAATACAACAACCATAACATTGTATTCAGTCAATTCCAGCATCTAGATCTCATCATCATCATCCACAGGCCGTTATATCACACTGCTGGGTATAGGCCTCTCCTGTCATGCCATTTGTCTCGGTCCTGTGCCAATCTAGTCAAGGTTCGACCCGCGATAGCTGTAATGTCGTCGATCCATCTTGTCGCAGGACGTCCTACGTTCCGCTTCCCTAGCCTCGGTCACTCCTCGGTTACTACTTTGCTCCACCTATCATCGCGTCGTCTGGCCAAGATCTACGAGTAGATCTCAGGAACAATTTTCTAGTAGAAGTATGTGTTACACGGCATCTAGTTTCGAACATTAGAACTATTCTTTTTTACACAAAACAGCTCGGCATTAGACCAGCTGATCGCATAGCCATACGAATTAGTGACACTTTGGCCTAAGGTATAGCATGTGTAGGCTGGAATAACTGGCTCTAAAGAAGGCCAGAACACACTGTTAGATGCTTGGCGACAGATTTGTAACTTGAGGGTGGTTGCTAGCCAGGCGAGCACTAGAAAATGCTCAAGCACTTGAAGTAGTAATAAATAGCCTTCTAGAAAATCATGATAATAAAATGTTACAACATGAAAGAGAATCTATTACATACTGTTTCCGAAAGAAGATAGGTAAAGTCCTACCAGCAAAGACTACCAAAAGTACAGAAACAGGGATATTAAACAAAAATATAAATGTACAACAATTTGCTAGAGAAAATAACAAATCTTAATAGTAATATGTTTAAACAAAAAATAAAGAGTTATTGTGAAAGTAATTTTTTTTTAAATTAAAGAATTTATGAATATGGAGCTTGCAGAATTTAAGAATATTGCTTAGTAATCGAGTATCGATCGTAATCGAAGCGAGGTATACCAGTGACAGGTCCGTGGTTCCAGGGCTGCACGTCGGTGGAGACGTAGATGGCGAATATAATGGCCGGCACGATGGCTATGCCGGCCTCCAGGCACAGCATGGTTCGCCACTGAGTCACGCTCTCCTGGAGACACACGATTTAATATTTTAACGTAGGTATATTTCAGACAAGCGGGCAGTGGATGGAGACGATATGCTCAGGATAGGGTCGCGTGGCGTGCCTTGGGAGAGGCCTATGTCCAGCAGTGGACGCAGACGGGCTGATGATGATGATGATGATGATATTTCAGACAATTATGATCACTAATGAACTAAAACTAAATTTAAAAACAAATATTAATTGGCACAATACGAGTGTTCGTAATAGTCTTAATATAATCAGCACAGGCCATGGTCGCTTAAGAACCGGAACTTAAAAACATTTAAACCATCGACAAATAAATTATTGTCAAAAAAAATCTCCTCGTCATAATTTCAAACTCAAATTTATTTATTCAATGCACAACATGGGCCCTGATAATAATTATAAGAACAAGGGTGAAAGGGCTAAAAATATATATCATGTTAGTGCGCCACGTTATAGTCTTTCGGCATGCAGAGCGTTGGCGGGGTTCAATACTGGTCAAAAGCGCAATAAAATAATAAATAGGTAATTGATTTAACTTTATATATAAATGGTCGATATAATATAACGAATACATAAGCAACCGCATCGTTTTAACATGAAAAATCAGGTATCTGTTTTGCATATGATAAATTGTTATTGGCTAGTCCCTTGTGTGGTCGTAGCACTAATAGTCCCGTAAATTCTTAACAGACGACCTTTATTTTTTTATCGCAGCGCACAAACGACGGAATATTATAAATGTTTGTCTGTCTGTGGCACCAGAGCTTCCAAATGCATGAACAGATTTAAGAACTTCATCATCATCATTTTCAGCGCACTATCGCCCACTGCTGAGCATAGGCCTCCTTTCGTGTACGCCATTCGTCTCGATCTTGTGCTACCCTCATCCATGTCCTGTCCACGATGTTTCGTATGTCGTCGACCCAACGTGCGAGTGGTCGACCGACACTTCTGTTTTTTACACTTTAAGAACTTACATACGCTAAATCTAAGTAAAGATGTGAACAAAGAAGCTTTTAGTGCTGACTTATTCCCCGCTGTTATTGCGTTCAAGATTAAAAATAAGGAAAATCAGGAAAAACACAGAGAGTAACAATTCTAATCAATCTACAGCACACTAAATGATTGTTGACGTCGTCAATCCACTTCAATCACTTTGTAGGGTCTGAGAGCCGGGAACAGGCTCCTCGCTGGCCTCTAGGGAGAGCGGGATGGATTGAAACAAAGCTACCACGGGACCTCGGGGATGATCGCTCATAGACTGTTTATTTGGAAAATTGAAGAGCATTTTTGACCCAGTTTACAAAAATAGCAAATTTTTTCTTTGTGTTGCTTTTCATAAATGAGTTATTCATGAACGGAATAAATATATTTCTGGGAATGTTATTTAACTGTATTAGTTTTTATCTAAATAGGGTCAGGTACAGTATTTTATAAATTGAATAAGTTTTCCAACGTTTTGTTCTAACTTCCCAAATCAAATTATTCGTTCACAGAACGCTGAATAAATTCAAATTCAAAGTTTTTTATTCGTAAAATTAAAATTTACATGTCAATAATACTTTATAAACATTTTATATACCATTAAAATTAATTTACTTAAAAGTAATGTTTTTGTAGATGAATATGTAGATGTTATAGGCAGATGTTTTACATTGACAATAGATGTTTAATATTGTATTATTATCAAAAGCCTGTTTTTCAATAATATGATATTATTTGACTAGTAATTTTGATGTAATCTATAAATGAATTTTATTTGTTCCAGGCTAATGCCTTATTATACATAAATCTGCTGTATTCTTACCCGTAAGATATTACAGACTTTAACGAATTCAAAGTGAGTAAAAAGGCCTTATTCTTCAATGGGGCACAAGATGGTCATAAAAATAAGTGAAATAATTATAATATACTTACCAAATCGACGATAACGTTAGAGATGACGAAAGGCATGATCATCACGATCAAGTTGCTGAGAGCTTGACTGATGGCGATTATAGTGCCGCTGTAGTTCGGAGCGAGGTCGATCTGGTTTATCTGGTCACATTACAAAACGTTACATCAAGTTGATATCTATGAACTAATATCATGAACAAAGGAATCTCTAAACCCAGCAGTGAAATTAAAAAGGCTATGAATGATAATGATGATGATCTTCACTTCACAATCCACAACGACTTACGGATATAGTGATTATTTGATGGAATGGATTTATGAATGGAAGTTAAACAAAAAAATAACTTTCAAATCACATCCTAGACAGCCTAAAAATATTTTACTCGTATATCTAAATATAGTACTGACCATCCACCCAGTATGTATTCCCATATGTGACACCATGAAGACGACGAACCAGATGACAGCGATGGTGGTGCTGTTCGCGAAGGAAGCGCCTATCAGAGCAGACCCCATGCCTAGTTGAGCTGAAACGCAGAACAAAACTAATCAATAATACTCGTGAGTGAAGATTCCAAGCAATAACTAGAGTAAGATTGTTTTTGCAAGTAAACAATTAGAATAAGGAGGAGTATATGTAATGTTAAAAGAAGCTTGTAACAAGTAACAGACATAAAGTCTATGATTAGCCGCAACAAGGGATTACGACGCTCTCCAATAGATGGCGTACTAGGTACACAAGCAACTTAGTTATTCCTGCCTCGCTAAGTTCATAGTTTGAATGGCAAAGATCTCGTATTATATCTCTGTTCATCCTGAAATTAATGTAACCACAGGTTGCGCTTGCGCATTTGCTCATTCACCTTTACTGGGAGAAACGTAGCTATGCCGAAGTTCTAATTGTGTCACTACCACCTCTGCGCGCCGTATACGTCTTTTCCTCTCATTATTTTATTTCCACTTTTGACAAAATGGAACCCTACAAATATAAAACATTACTCACAGATAAGATTGGAGTAGCGCCGGGCATTCTGCTTGGTCAAGATGTTGTGGTTGATGAGGTAGTCGGAGATGACGCCATACGCAATGCTGGCAAAGATACTCGCTATGTAGGGCAGGGAGGATAAAATGCCGCTCTGTAATGGTAACATTATCTTATTTAGCAAAGCAAAGGTAGAATTACAGTCATCAATTAACATGATTGATGAAAACTTGCTGTGAGGGAGATTAAAAACATGTGCAAACAAGTAATTGCAAAAATAGACTCTTCATTTAGAAAATTGTGATTATTGGGTAATAGGTTAAAAAACGTAATAGAAAATTTAGTTTCATCCGTTTGAGTATCTTTGCGCTCTCTTTTAAGTCATCAAATTACTTGCTTAATTAAGGTCGTGTCTAGTAGTATGAAGTGTCTCAGGTCACTATGTTCTTCCATTTTTCTAGTCCTTAGCAATTTTAAAAGCTTCGGTTGGCCAGAGAACTTTTTTACGTTCTTTTTTTTAATCGAAACGTAATAAGATTTCTAGATACGATTATAGGGTCATCTTTCTTAGGATAAACTCACATTTTTGACATCGATCCCATGTATATAGTGTATGTAAGATGGGACTTGTGTGAAGAAGAAGACGAAAGCAACGCCGCAACCGATAGCAGTACAGTAGTTAGCTACCAGTGGCTTCGACAGGAACAGTTCCTTCCACGGCGCTCGTCGTGGCTGGAAATGCATTACAAAAACATTATGACTAATTTTAAAGCAATTAATTTCGTGCTGTCTAACTCGGAAAATGCTGTTTTGCCTTATTAACAAAACTGTTTAAAGAAAACTGACGTGTGTAAACATGTCTTTGGCTGACAGTTACGTAAAATGTCATAAGCAAAATTTTAATACCATCTGATGTTTATATCACCAGTCATCATTCTTTAAATCATTTGTATATATTTTGGACTATTCTAAAACTATCTTTAAAATTAAATAGCTTATATATTATTCATTACTAATGTGCAATTTGTATTATTTTAAAATTTCAATAAAACCTATTCGATAGTTATGGCATGAAAGAGGAAAAATCGTCTATACATCCAAACTTACTTACTAGCTTTTGCGTTTATAATATTACGAGTATAAAACCAACCTGAACCACAGTGGCTTGGGTCTGATAAACGATAAATCTCCTTTCATCTTCAGATATAGAAGTATGCACTCTGGGAGACTTAGCAGCGAAGACAGTAAGAAGAGTGAACATGAGCAGGCAAAGCGCTCCAATAGCCCAGAACGGGGCTGGCCACCCGAAGGAGTCAGACAGAAGACCGCCGATTTGGAACCCGAGGACTGAACCCACGGTAGCACCTGAAAGTAATTATGAAGCGATGCTTAAAAAGGTCAGAATCGAAACCTAAATGCATTAGTTCAGTTTAACTCTGATAATTATTAAAGAATATCAAAGAACTAAAGAGAATATTTCTTTTACAGGTTATAGCAATACCTTAAGAAAAAACTTATAAGAACATGAATCAGCGCTATTTCGGCCGAAGATAGAGCATGCCTAGTGTACAATCCTTACATTGCATAACATTTGGTGGTGGTACAGCACTATTTGCCACTGCCCCAGATGTCTTTTTTTGTTCTACCCTCGACTCTGGATGAGAACGGAAAAAGACAACTGACACATAATTGCCAGCGAGCGGATCGACGACAAGCGCCTCCGTAGGTCGTATCTTCTTTAAAATCACAAAAAGAACGTTCCTGTAGCTCCGTGACCTCTGCAAATAGCTGCCGTGCACTATTTACAAACCAGTGCGTGTGTGTGTGTCGACATCCGATAAGATCCCACCTTACCCAGGAGAACTCTCACCCGACCATGTCTTGGAACGGCACTAGAAGCATTGAAGGGAAGTGGTAGATATATTGGCCTCCTCTTATCTGTGTTCTTGTTTGGATCGGTGCATCACCACTTCATTGTCATTTTTTTTATACAGTCCACTAAGCTCCCATTATCTGAATGTTCATATATCGAACACCTAGTCTAGTGCTAGCTGATACATATCGTTTGGTGCTTAGTGATAGGATAAATATTCTTTTGCAATTGCTATTTCAATTCATTTTGCAATCGATACACTTTTCATTCATAAATCTTACTCATACATACATTCATAGATCGTTTTAAGCGATAAGGCCGCCAATTGTGGCGCACTATTTTTGTTCGGGTTCTTTATTTTAGTTTAAGTTTAAATAAATATATTATTATTATTTAAAACAACTTTGCGAATTCACGAAATTTTAAGAATTTCGGTCAATAATCACGAAAACCACGGGCCTAAGCCAAGTGGAGTTCGCTAAGGGGGTTGTTATCGGAATTAATGTCGTCCTGCAGAAACTTTCGAACAATCCTGCATGTATTGAGAATGTTAATTATTATTAAATAAGTTTGTGTCCAATAAAGAATTATCTATTTATCTATTTTCCAGTCACAAATGCAATATTTCCTAAGCAGGTCAAAGCATATTACTATTATGATTAATTTATTAACTATGACCAAGGTACGAGAAACATTCGCGTAATATTTCCACTAGCCTTGATAAATACCTAATAAGTATGCTTTTAGCAAATATTTAAATTTACGCGCTAATATTTTTAGTATCAGTTTCAGCAAACAAAAGTTTATCAAATAGACGGAAAGAAAATATGTCATATATGTATTTGTTTAGAGTAAGATATTAGCAGTAACGGTATTAGGTACGAGCTAAAAGAATGAATATAATAAACTAGCCTTGTGGTGCTACTTGCGAAGACCCTTAATAAAAAGTGACTCGTACTTTTGAAGTTTGTTTTCAAGTATTTTTTTATTTTTTTATTTATATACATCAGAATTAACATAAATTATACAAAAGGATAGGAAGTAGAATACATTTACACAGTTTTAAAAAATTAAGAACAAGTCAAAAAATATTAGGCGTTAAAATTAATTCAAGAATCAAATTTTGTGGGTGAAATCTTCTGATTGAATATTTTTATACAATACAATACATAATACAAAATACAATGAAAGTGAAAAAACGCATATTTACCTTTTAAACAACTTCACGAAAAACTAACTGTCGTGAAAAGATGCAAATATCATACAATTAAAAGCTTTGGTGTCAAGAATTTTCAAGCCACACGAAGGCTTTTGACTTGGTTTAACGACTGCTACTAAGGCTAACCCATATGAAAATGTCACCTTCTCAATGATAGCCTTATACATGATCACCAATACACGTCATATCTAAAGACCGCTTAGCCTAGTTAATCACGCCAGATCACCTTACTTACCCAAGCTACAGGTGCTAAAAAAATTGTAAATTATATACAAGGAAAGTTACTGACCTGTGTACACATAGCTGGTCAAGGTAGCCTTCTCACAGTCCGGGACCCACTGCGCCAGCACCGTCTGCAGGCCAGGGTACGTCCCTGCCTGGGAGAAGCCTTGCAGAGCGCGACAAGCACACAGCGCTTGCCAACCGCCCTGGGAGAATGAATACCAAAATCAGTCAACGTCATGTAGTTCCCGAATCACCCAGAGGGTATAATATTCGGCAAACATGTTGAGCAATGACCTTGAGTGCGCAGTAGACGATTTTAAGGTATCATTGGTGGTAGGAGAGGTGCGCGGGGGCATTCTGTCGGCACGCGGCCCCGCGATTGGCCGATCAGTTTGCCGCTGTCCCCCGCGCCGAACATACGTCCCGCTAGCATCTGTACTGGCATCGATTACACTTGCGTGCAGTTTGAATAGCCTATTTCGAGCTAAGAAGCAAAAATGTGAATTGGAATGTTCAAAAAGTCATGGAGTTAGTGAAAGAAAAGGTTTCCTTAATGGGTGCACAAAAATGGAATAAATTAAGCCAAAAAGTCAAAGATATCGAAGCAGAATACATCAAGAGTGACCATATCGTAGATTTGGTCACTGACCAATTTATAATCGTGAATGATGAAGATAGTGATGACACGGAAGTAGATGATACCTCAGATGATGATGAAGATGATGGCAGCGACGATGCTAATGATTTATTGACCCCCAGTACTAGTGCTTCTGCTAGTTTCGACCTAGTAGAAGGAGTATCGTTTCTTCCTCAAGATTAAATTGTAATTATTTAATAATTTCATGTTGTAAAATTAATATTTTTTGCATATAAATTTTGTTTTTACGAATAATGTTTCACAATATTATTTTTTTTATGTTTCTATTGGTATCAACAATGACCAATAAAATATGTCCGGAAGTGTACATGCGCGGACTTACCCCCTCTACGTCGACTTTTGCTCAAGTTATTTGCCGGCCACTATAAATTAATTTATGATCTTATGGACCGATGACGGTCTGCCTCCATCTAGCAAAGGGATATTCCCTCGGATAGATGTTGTGTCCGGAGACGACCGTCCCTAGGTCATGCATTGTAGCTAGGACCAGTCGTACGCGCGTTGTAAATACCGCTTGCGCGATTCAGAACGAGCGCTCTGATTGGTAGCGGACGGTGAAATATGCGAAGACGCCATAGTCTTTTATAACAAATTAACTCAGGCGTTACTTTGCAAAAACCCTTTGTAGAAAGCTGAAATGCTAAGTTTACTTCCGCTGTGATCTGAAACCAAATTAAGATAATGTTGCAATGGCAATCCAACATACCCAGTGAACGATCCATGGCGTGAATATGGACACAAGCCCATTGACCAGCATGGAGAGTTGGAGCGGCACCTTCCCGCCCCAGCGCTGGCAGACCACCGCCATGGGTAGCATCATGAGGCAGTATCCCGTGAAAAACGACGTCAGCACCATCTCCTGGATCGGTTTCGGCCAGGAGAATGTCTGTCAACATATAGACATTGTTTTGTTTGTTATTTTTTTTAATGAAAAATAGGCTTAAGTTTGACCGCAGCTTGCCTGATGTTAAGATTGACTGTGGTCTAAGATGTATCACGCTTGCCTAGAAAGAACCTATTTACTCTGGATTTGAAGACCCCCAAATTGTTATTGTAAGCATTTGATAATTTACAATGAGCAGGGCACTAGACCAGCAGTTCTCAGAAAACCAGGCGAGTCACTAGCTGAGGTGAAACATGCCTAGTGTAGAATTAATTGCTTTCGAAAAGGTTTCCGGACACCTAACATACCGTTAGGCGCCTGATGATAGATTTAAAACATGAGGGTCAACTATCCGATCTCCAGAACGCTCTTACTGTTGAAATGTTTTCTTTTAAAGAAAATTCACATTTATTTATGTTTATGTTGGGAATTGAATTCACTCCTGGCTATTGTTTAAAACGATCAAAAATTTGATGTATCACAATAATCAATAATTCCGTCACAAATGAGTTCAATATAAAATGTAGGTACCTATCAAATTATTTTATTATTTTTGTCTAATAAATCAAAGGCAATAGTTACTCATGAGTTGATTAAGTGATCTTTATCATAATAAGCAAATCTTTTTTTAGGTTCAAACCAATACTTACGCTATACAAAGTCCTCGGCTCTTCAGTATAATTTGTTGTCACGGTAGCATATCTTGATACGTTCGTTATATCATGACCTTTATCAAATCCATCTTCCAAAGCATTCAGAGAGTCATTTAAATTTGTTAAATTGTCTTTCAAATTAAGTATTTCAGTACTATGCGTTGTATTATTATGGGTTGTCATGGCAACTATAGTGACTCCCAGGTGACCTCTAGCTATGAACGCTGTGACCGCGGTGAAGAAGAATATTAGAAGTTGAATGTGTCTGATGCCGTAGCCGTAATACTCTGGGACTTCGGCTTTCTCTGGAAATTTGACAGTTCAAAATTTTAAAATCTTTTATGCAGTTAGACAAATAATAAAATGTAAGTAACAATATGACACGAGTAGTGAAAAAGGCGTGAATATTACACGCTTTATATTAGCTTCACCTGTATGTATGTTTGTATGTTTGTAACCGACTTCTTTGGGCGCGATTTTGACCCACTTTAAACGGCCAGACTTCGTTGAAACTTTGTAGATTTATTGAGGACCGATGACAATACACTTATTTGATATTTTTTTTTTTTTGTATTTTTGTTTGTTTGTAACCGACTTCATTGGGCGCGATTTTGACCCACTTAAAAAGGCCAGATAAGCGTGTTTTTTAGTTTTTTTAAACAACTATTATTTTTATTGCAAACCCATAACAAACCAGTAGTAAAAAGTATGACCAGTGAACTGATATAGTGATGCTTGTAAGAGATTTGATTTCTCCTGAGTACAAAGTTTACAAACACTTTTTAATTAGTTTAATAACAGCTCGGGGCCATTCAAACAGATATATTTTTTATTGATTTTTAAACTATATACAAATATTTTCTCATGATGTTTTCCTTTACCAAAGCTTCAAGTTTCAATGGCGGGTATCGAACCTACGCTCTGCCGAACGCGAGGCAACCGGACAAAGTCATAGTTTCAATAGTGTCAAATACGAGTAACTTGAATAAAAAATAAACTTACCATTGTCCTTTTTAGTTTCATTTTCTGGCACTTTGGAATATTTAATTTCACCCAAACTTTCCGACTTCGCCATTGTTTCTGCTATTTTTTTTAATTTCGTTTTTATTATATTTATGCGTTTTCTCTTAATTCCACTTAGCACTGGTTCTAAGGACAATCTATTCGTGAACTACAAATATTGCAAAATTAATTGTATACGTTGCCTATTTGTTATAACTGATAATCAAAGTACACACAACACTAAATAAACAGAGATGTCAGTTTGTATCTATCTAAAAACCAAATTTGAATTTCTATTACATCATAATTTATGGTTCTTTCTAGGTAAGCACACTTCACCGTAGACCTCAATGTCACTAGGTATCAGGTAGATTGTGGTCAAGTGCTGACCTATTAAGAGTTTAAAAAAATCATCATCATCAGCAAAATTCTCCCACTGTTTAATGCATCCCAATATATGATTTTTACAGAAAACTGCCTTCTAAATTCAAACTTTTTCGGTGGTTTCTAGAAACTAGGATAAATCATATTTTATTTACCAATATGGTTATATTTTTATCGAAGAATTTGTGATACAAATATTTAAACTCCGAAAAATCATAATATTTTTGCTAGTTCTTTTATTCTTCTTAAATACTTTTTCATCAATGATTGAGTTTGAAATTCGTGAAAAAAAACATTAAAAGATTAATTAATAAAGGTATACACAAATAAATATAAAATTTCCATGTCACAATGTTACTTACCGTATTCCTCCGAAACGGCTTGACCGATTTTTACCCAATTTTATATGCGTATTCAGTAGAGTCTGAGAATCGGCTACTATCTATTTTCCATACACCTAAGTAATAACTGTACTTAAGGCAAAGCAACGTTTGCCGGATCAGCTAGTATCAATATAATAATCTACGGAACCTTTTTTTGCGCTATAAATTTAGTATATGCTATTATTTTCCTTAAAACATGTTTGCTGAAATAATAGCGATATTTAAGTTAGCACTGACATGGCATTTACTCGTGTCTTAAAATCTGTCATTTAAAAAATGGTATTTCCATCAGGGCGCTACCGTGGGATGTATAGCACGTTATATTGTAGATCCTGGCTGTAAGTTTCAGTAAAAGCAGATGCCTTGCCTTGAGCCTGGAGGACTAGGAAATTTTGGTGAAGGAAAACGTTTTCCTCTTTCACTGGCAACGCTAATTTGACATTGTAAATGGATAATTAATTATATGTTTTAAAATTTGTTTAAATTTATGACTTAAGACATCTTATATTGTATTTATATTGACATTTGATTCTATGATCATATTGTGTGTCAGCTATTGTATTCTTATAATACTGTTTTTTTTTTTCTATTTTTATTTTGATTGCTTTGTATATTTTAACTATAATATGTATCATTAGTGAAATTCGTATTATTCTTCTACCTTACCTTATCCCACTCGGTGGGGTCGGCAGCAAATTTTCCTCTTTCACTCTCCTCTATTAGCCGTCATCTTTCTCTCTCATGTCCTCATTCACACACTCCATCCATGTCTTCTTCGGTCGGCTTCTTGGCCTTCTTCTTTGCACTTCCATTTCCATACATCTTTTACTAATATGCATTTCCTCTGCCATGCCCATACCACGCTAACCTCCCATTCTTTAATTTCTCACTCACTGGTGCTACTTTCAAACTTTTGAAATTATTAAACACAAAAATATGAATAAAGTTATTTATGTACTTATTATGACCAATAAATAATTAAATAAACGAACGCATTATACGTTTTATATATAGTCTATAGACGAGACTATTTCTAAAATTAGTTACGAGTAGGTTTGACCTCGACCCTACTTCTCAAGTTCAGTATTAATAATCCCTTCAGATTTCCAAATTACTAGATAAGTAGAATACTTAGTGGTACATAACTTCAGTTTGAGGCTTAACTTGAAGCAATTTGTAACGGTTTCAAACAATACTCAACTTTGATGAAGTTTTGGTCAAAATCTCAAGCTTAGAGAAATTAGCATTTGAATAGCGCACGTAGCTCGGCTAAGTGAGGAGATCGGTGCGATCATCGGAGTTGAGCAACGATCGATGCGGGTAATGACTGATATTTAAAAAGTTGTGTAAGACACGTGTGGCTCTTTGTTGAAAGTAAATAAATAAGTAAAAATTAGAACGCAATTCACACACGGCTGGTGAGCCCCATACTAAACCATATCTAGTTTGTATTATAGTTGCTAACACAACTTATAGTTGCTAACACAACTGATATAACCTATAATACATACATTAAATCGATACAGAATGCGGATTTCACAAAATCCGCTGTAGCTGAACACGCAGCGGGACATGGCCATTTTCTCCGGTTTGACAAAGTGTCTGTCCTAGCTAAAGAAAAGTTTATGGTTCCACGTAAAGTGCGTGAGGCGATTGAAATTGATCGCCATCCCAATTTCAATCGAGATCGTGGTTGGACTTTGGCGCCTTCTTGGAAACCTGTCCTGAACTCTGTGAGCCACTCCAATGTAACAGATCCAGTACAGGACACAGTCAGCGTGGTGTGTGCGGATCCGAGCACACTCTCATCATCATCATCATCATCATTCAGCGACGAGGAAGAGTTAACATCTATCTCTCGATCTCGCCGGCGGCGGTCCGTGTAACACTCGCCCCTGAAGATGGTGCTCGGAAAGCACCGAAACTGTTGGACTCATTCCAACTTTTAATAATAAGTAAGTGTGGCCATTTTCTACGCGGAAAAAAAACAAGCACAAGCAGTCATTAGATTAAGCCAAAACCTTTAGTTTAGGCGGCTTGAAAATTAATTATCAACACCAGAGCTAGGCTTTTAGCTCATCATGAAGATAAAAAAGACGAAGAAAATTTTCTGATTACCATTTTTACACATTACAGGCATTTTAACAGTGGAGCGCGTAACCACACTAGGTACTGACACGCCTAAGGTGGAGAATGCTTAGTCTAGAATAACTAGCTCTTAAGAAGGCTGCCGGAAAACACTGCTAGGTGGCAACAAAGTTTTTAACTTCAGGGTGGTTATCCGACTGATGTTGCTTGAAAATAACTTAATTACTGCTAGGTAGCTACAAAGTTTTTAACTTCAGGGTGGTTATCTGACTGACGGTGCTTGAAAATAACTTAATTACAGCTAGGTGGCAACAAAGTTTTCAACTTCAAGGTGGTTATCTGACTGACGTTGCTTGAAAATAACTTAATTACAGCTAGGTGGCAACAAAGTTTTTAACTTCAGGGTGATTATCTGACTGACGTTGCTTGAAAATAACCTGTTACAGCTAGGTGGCAACAAAGTGTTTAACTTCAGTGTGGTTATCAGACTGACGTTGCTTGAAAATAACTTAATTACAGCTAGGTGGCAACAAAGTTTTTCTCTTTAGGGTCTTCTATCTGACTGTCATTGGTTGAAAATAACTTAATAAGATTTTAATTTAACTTAATTATATTCACCATAAACACAATAAATCCTCTTACCGTAGAATACGTGGTAATGGAATGAATCAGTTTAAAACACAAGTTGTTTCCTCTCGCAGGAATCCATCAAACTCGAACACCATAAGAAGTCAAATTAAGGAACTTCACACATTACATACGACTTCGATGGAATCTTGTTTACAATTCACGATATAATATTTTATTATTATTTTCTGATTAACGAGCCTTAAAAAAAAAGAAAATAAGAGGTGTCAAGGGACACCAGGTTGGAACGAATTTCCTTTATTATTATTTTTTATATTTTATAATTAACAAAAAACCTGTAAACACTCAACAAAAATAATCGTCGCGACATCACATTATTCAATGCGTACTTGCTTTCTATAAGAGAGAGAGAGAGAGAGAGAGAGAGAAACAGAGAAACATGCGCACGACGCACAGCATACAATAGCTTACCATATCAAAAAGTGTCGTGACAAATTTTCGTAAGATTTTTTTCCGTCTAGTCCCCTTTCACAACGCGCAATAAGGAACTTCGTTCCTAAAACAATTTTTTCTCATTTATACTTAAACCGAATGTTGACAGTAATATTCGGACAAGTGCAAGTAGGACTCGTGCATGAAGGGTTCCGTTCCGTATCTTAGATGTGAAATGTCTTCGTATTTTTTTGCATATCTATAACAGTAGCATGTAGACACTTAAAAATTCACAAAATGTATAAATCTACATTTATCTTTCAAATTAAAAAAAAAACAGGCGTACAACAATGGTACGGAACCCTTCATGCGCGAGTCCAACTCGCATTTGGCTGATTTTTTTATTTTACTCCATCTTTATAACGACATTTGATATACCCTGTATACATTAACAGAATATTTAATTATGTTTTAACTTTAAAAATAAATTTTATAATAAAATAATATTAAGGGGGCTTACCATACAAAAAAGTTTACGGAACTCTTCATGCGCGAGACCAAATCGCACTTGGGCAATTTTTAATATAATTATTAGTACACAAAGGAAAGATAGGATATGTTTTTAGTCTTATCGTTAGGTGTAAAGAAGAGTCTGGAACTAAGTGGAAGCACAATCCCTAAAGTTAGGAAGTCGTACTTATCCATGGAAGGGACGTGCGAGGGGGATTTAATAGGGTTGAAACAGAGACTGCGCAGGCACAGATTACCCACAAGAGCATAGATTCAAGATAGTATTAATTTAAACCGAAGATTAACATTTAGGCTTCGGAAGTTTCAAAACGATCTAATATAGTATAACAATTATTTCTACTGCTTACAAGAATTTTCATATTTCTCTCAGTTCTGAATGAATTTACCTAGGTTGCTTCTTCACTGTTTTCTGGCCTCAGTTTTAGTTGTTTTGTCGCGTAAATTATGACTGCCTCTTCCAAACGCATGGCATCTTTTTGCATAAAAAATCCTGTTGTTAATAATTTCTTCCTGTAGAATTTTATATGCTAAACATGCTATTTATATTATATTTATACAGGGGAATTAAAAATGACTACTTCTACTACTTAGAATACGCATATTTAATTAATAAATTTGGTCGTGCATAATTTAAAATGTTCTTTTATTTCATTTTATTTTTGTCATCAAGCATGCATCAGTAAAATAAAATACACGTAGGTAGTATCTTGACTGGAAAAATAACCAAACTTTCATATTTCTATAGCAACTGCAAGCACATTTTTTTATTTTATTTTAGGGAGACTAACAGCTAACTTACTTAATAAATATTTAGGATTGACTTACAGTAAGGCTATTAAAAGTGTCTTATTTACTACTTTAATTTCAAATCTCAGCACGTAGTTGGATAAGTAAATAAGCAGATAAATAAATCAGCACATAATGCGTGTACGGTAACAAACAGCTGATGATGATGATATTCTGGTATCATATTAATGTGGTATCCATTAAGAGTATTCTGCCATCACATTCTAACTACGCACGTACCACACTCTTCCCTAATCACTCTGTTATAAATGTGGAACTTTCTTTGCAAAATGTGAAGCTTAACAAGATTAATTAGAGGTTAGCGATTACTACAGAAGTAGCTTAAAGCCATATTTTATTGGTTTTACTCTTATAGTAAGGCATTTGACTAACAAGACGTAACCACACGAGCTAGCGTGACTTCGCCTATGTAACCGGTGTATCATGCGTAGTCTGGAATAACTGGCTGCCGAAATACAGTTTTAGGTTCTTTGTGACAGATATTGCGACGTTACAGGTTTGCCACTGCGTGAATGAGATAGATATATTGAACGAATTCATTTCTTCATCTTGACATACATCTTTAGTGTCAGTCTTCTTCTTCTTCGTATGAGCTAAGTGGCCAAGCTCTGGTGTCGAGAGTTTTCAAGCCGCCCGACTTAGCTCAACGACTGCCTGTACTAAGACCAACAGCTGGGGCCTACGATGTAACACGACATCCGACCCACGGTAGCGAAATGCCTCTTGAAAAGGCCCGAAAGCCTTTGACTTGGCTTTAAAGTAAAAGTGTGGTAAATTTCATTTGTATAAATCAAACGTATAATTTACTATTTTTTATTTTATATCTCATTGTATATATCAAATCTTTCCCCCTCTGAAAATAACTGAAATTATATATGACGAGTGAATTTGTTTCATTTTCAACAGTATATTAATAACTCCCCTCCGCTGGTGTCACCACCTTGTCGTGGTGGAGGGGCTCAACGGGCGAGCAATGTGCAGTTTTTACTTTGCATTGCTCGACCGTTGCTAAGAGTGACCCAAAGGGTTGAGCCTATTTCGTGCGATCCAGTTCTGTCTGGATGGCACGAAATAGGACATGGGGCCCATGGTGGGCAGAAGGGGGAGCCCTCGCCTGTACCTCTCCTTTGAGAGGATTGGTGTAGGGCTCAGCCAGCAGCTGCTGGCAGAGGGGAGCCGTCACCTCCCTCGCGGGACGGTGATGGCTGGTGCCCGAGAAGGGCGGAGAGAGATGGGCTCGGAAACGAGCGGAGGGCGCCCTAACCAGGCGCCGGATATCGTAACCCTTGCTGGAGCCACGCCTCGGCGTGAGTTGCGAGGAACGATGGCCTTGGCTTAACCACCCGGGTCGCGAGGAGTAAACCTCTATAAAAAATCCCCCAAGGGTAACACGGAGGGGCAGCGTCAGACGCCTGCATGGCCACCGGGGTTAAGGGTGGTCGCTACTGCCCCATTTTCTTGGCGGGTACCGGTCGCCCCCCGCCAGTAATTAGACTTGCCCAGGAACAGGGGGCTCTTCCTGGGTCGACCGAATCTTTCCCCCATTCTCGTGGGAACAAAATGGAAAACCCTAAAGAAAAATATGATGAAGGAAGGAGGGGGCTTTGCCCCACAAACGTGGAAGGAGTGCAATCGCACCAGGAGTCCGACTTGTCGGACGAAGAGGATCTGCCTTGCGTAAATTTTACGCGGGGCCAGATTCCGAGCGAGGTATCCGACTTGTCGGACGCCTCTGAGGTTGGAAGGAGGAACCTGGCATCCGGTTCTGCTGCGGCGGACTCGGATACAGATTCCTCTTTAATTACGGTCGCCACTGAGACATCTCAGCAGGCGAGGGCCTGGAAAAGAAAAGGCGAAGGTGGGTCAGGTTCCGGTGGCGAGGCGGAGCGACCTGCCTCCAAAGTACGGGTCCTAAAGGAAGCGGCAGGAAGTTCAGTGCTGACCCGGTCAAAGACAGCAGCACTGGCCAAAGCTGCTCTTGCAGAGGAAGAGCCAGCGCAACGGCTTATGGAGAAGGCTATGAAGAGCCTCTCCACAGTCGAGTCTGTGGGCAAGAGCTCGGGTAACCTGAAGGTCGCGTTGAAACGTGACCTTAAGGAATCCGTATCAACCTTGCGATCTGTCATTGAGGACCTGACCAAAAGGACCACCAATGACGAGATCAAGAGGTTGTATCGCCTTAACTCCAGACTGCAAGAGGAGGTGGCGGGCTATCGTAAGGAGCTTCAGGAGCTCCGAAACGAAGTCCAAATGGCACGCAGGGCTCAGTCTCCTGGGTCAAACCTGCAGCCTGGCGTCAACGGGTCACACCCTGATGACCAGTTGACGCAGAGCATCCTGAGGGCAGTGGGCACCATGGTGAGTGCCCGCTTTGACGCCCTGGAGGAACGCCTCCTCCCTGCTAAGCGCGTCCGGCCACCGCTCGCTGCGGATCGCCGAACAGCCGAGGCCCTGAGGGTTGCCGTGCCCGCAGAGAACAGGAATCAATTCCTCAGGTCTGCAAACGGTGACCCGACACCGGGGACGTCGGGTTCTGCGGATTCGCAAGCCCAGGCACCTTCAAACCTAACCCCCAAACCCAGCAAGGGTAAGGGGAAAGGCAAGAAGAGTCGCCCAGCGGTGACTGGCGCCATTGCGCTGGCTGGGAGCCACACCACACCGGCCCCCACATCTATGACGGAGACCACTCCGGGCCTGTCAGCACCCCGTCCTGCACCTGCTGGAGAGCAGTGGGTGCAGGTAGTCCGACGGGGTGCCAGAAAGGCGGTGAGGGCACCGGCCCAGGCGCGAGCACAAGCGCCGAAGCCGGTAGGGCCCTCAAAAGCCAAGGCCCCGAAGAAGAAAAAGCTTCGCCCCCCACGCACTGCAGCCGTGGTCATCACGCTGCAGCCGGGGGCCGCTGAGAAGGGTCTTACGTATGCCGCAGTGCTGGGGCAGGCCAAGGAGCGTCTAGATCTGGGCGCACTTGGACTGCCACCGCTGCGGATGCGTACTGCTGCCACGGGAGCTCGAGTAATCGAGATCCCGGGCGCAGAAAAGGCCGAGAAAGCCGACACTCTGGCTGCGAAGCTGAGGGATCTCTTTGGCACTGCCGAGGAACACGTCCGGGTGTCGAGACCGGTTGCCACCGCAGATTTGCGCGTGAGCGGACTGGACGACTCTGTGACGGTCCCGGAGCTGACACTGGCGTTGTCCAGGGCGGCTGAATGTCCGCCTGTCGACTTCAAGACAGGCGACATCAGAAAGGGGCCCGGCGGGATGGGTATCGCGTTCGTACGATGCCCAGTAGCGGCTGCCAATAAAATCGAGGCGAGGGGCCGACTTCTTGTGGGCTGGGTAGCGGCGCAGGTTCGGATTCTCGCATCCCGACCTCGCCGCTGCTTCAGGTGCCTTGCATCAGGCCACGTTAGGGCCCAATGCAGGTCTGAAGTTGACCGCAGCGATGAGTGTTATCGCTGCGGTCGAACTGGCCACAAGGCTAAGGGGTGTACCGCCGCTCCGCGTTGCACTTTATGTGCTGCTGCGGGTAAGCCGGCGGGACACCTGGCTGGGAGCAAGGCTTGCGCCAAGCCCCCAGCCAAACAAAGGTCCAAGAAGTCGACGACTGTAACTGCTGCTACGGCCCAGTCACAGTCGTCAGTCCCCTCGCAAGGGCCAGAGGATCGCATGGAGGAAAGTCAGTAGCATGGCCCTGACTTTCCTCCAGGCGAACGTGAACCACTGCTACGCGGCCCAGGACTTGCTTCTGCAGGCCATCGCGGAGCAGTCAGTTCAGGTAGCAGTGGTCTCTGAGCCCATCCGGATCCCGGCCAGGGCCGATTGGATTGGAGATACCGACGGTGTGGTGGCGATCACAACGCAATCACCCGCCCGCTCCCCGCCCCTTAGTGCAGTTGCCAGGGGCAAAGGGTTCGTAGCAGGCCGGGTTGGCCAGCTGACTGTGGTGGGAGTATATCACTCCCGCAACAGCAGCATGGACAGTCTGGAAACCCTACTGGAGCGGGTGGCAGCGATTGTGGATCGCAGTCGGCTCCGATCCATTGTTGTCCTCGGTGATCTCAACGCTAAGTCTCCGGCGTGGGGATCTCCGACGACAGATCCGCGGGGTGCATCCGTACTGGAATGGGTCACGGGAAGCGGCTTGTGCGTGCTAAATCGAGAGTCCGAGCTGACGTGCGTCCGGCAGAGGGGTGGGTCCGTCATAGACGTGACCTTTGCCTCGCCTGACGTCGCGCGCCGGGTTCGAGACTGGAGGGTACTGGTAGACGACGAGACGCTGTCTGATCACCGATATATTCGGTTCAGTGTCTCGTCGTCACCGTCGAACATGGGGAGCAGTCTCGTATCCGGCCGACGCTGGATTCTGAAACGTCTGGACCCTGAAGTCCTCCTGGAGGCGGCCTTCGTGCAAACGTGGTCAGCGCCTCCCTCTGAGGAGACCGACATAGATGGGGAAGCCGAAAACCTGTGCGAGGCCATGACGCGCGTCTGTGACGCTGCGATGCCTCGCGTGGGGGCGCCCCCATCCAGACGCCAGGTGTACTGGTGGACGGAGGAGATTGCCGAGCTCCGTCGCCGGTGCGTGGCAAAACGTCGGGCGTACCAGAGGTACCGCAGGAGGAGGCACGCCGAGCAAGAGGAGTTGGCAGCCTTGTACGGGAGGTACAGAGAGGCGGCCAAGGCTTTCCGTGCGGCCATTTGGGAGTCGAAGGCGAGGTCGTGGCGTGAGTTGCTGGAGACGCTGGAGCGGGATCCTTGGGGGCGGCCATATCTGCTGGCTAGGCAGAAACTGCGCCCTTGGACTCCCCCTATCACCACGTCTCTAGACGTGACGGTGCTCCGCCGAGTGGTTGAGGGGCTGTTTCCCTGCGCTCCGGGGAACGGTTTTGCCCCGCCCACCATGGCGATTGGAGTCACTGTCAGCGATGCGCCTGACACTCCCGACGAAGTCTCGGAGGGAGAACTCGGGGCGGCTGTCCTGAGAATGAGGGCCAAGAACACGGCGCCGGGGCCTGACGGCATACCCGGCCGCGCGTGGGCACTCGCTCAGGACGCGTTAGAGCCGCAAATGAGGTCTCTTTTCACCCGTTGCCTTCGGGAAGGGCGCTTCCCGAGGCGCTGGAAGAGCGGGAGACTCGTCCTCCTCCGCAAAGAGGGACGGCCGGCGGACGCACCCGCGGGTTATCGGCCAATTGTGCTGCTTGACGAGGCGGGCAAGTTGTTGGAGCGAGTTGTCGCAGCCCGCCTCGTCAACCACCTAGAGAGGGTCGGCCCAGATCTGGCTGTCACCCAGTTTGGCTTCCGGAGAGGTCGGTCCACGATTGACGCTATTGCGCACGTGCGTGACCTCTCCCGTGAAGCGTGCTCCGCGGGCGGTGTGGTGATTGCGGTGTCTTTGGACATCGCAAACGCATTCAACACACTGCCTTGGAGCACAATCATGGAGGGAATGAGGTATCATCAGGTACCTCAATACCTCCGTTGCCTCGTCGGGGATTATCTCTCCGATAGGGAGATAGTTTACCCGACGATGCAGGGTGAAGTCAGGAGTGCGATGACGCGAGGTGTTCCACAGGGGTCTGCACTGGGCCCACTCCTGTGGAACATTGGGTATGACTGGGTCCTTCGGGGCACTACCCTTCCTGGCGTCGGCGTAGTGTGCTATGCTGACGACACGTTGGTTACTGCCCAGGGAAGGGACTTCAGGGAAGCGTCGATCGTGGCAACAGCCGCAGTCGCAGCGGTGGTGGGAAGAGTCCGGAGACTGGGCCTGGAGGTGGCGCTCCACAAGTCCGAAGCAATTTGCTTCCATGGACCGCGTCGAGCGCCACCTGCAGGCTCCTGCATTGTCGTGGGAGGAACGGAAATCCCCGTCGGTACGACGTTGAAGTATCTCGGCGTCCTACTCGACGGGAGATGGAAGTTCGAACCACATTTCCGGAGTCTGGGTCCCAAGCTTCTTGGGACGGCTGCGGCACTGGGCCGATTACTGCCCAACTTGGGAGGCGCTGGAGCCACTTGCCGCCACCTTTACATGGCGGTAGTGCGCTCCATGGCGCTCTACGGAGCCCCGATTTGGGCAGGGTCCCTGTCCCAAAGAGTGAGTGCCCTGCTCCGCGGGCCACAGAGGAGAATGGCCATCAGGGTCTGCAGGGGGTTTCGGACCCTCTCGCACGAGGTGGCCTGCGCTCTAGCCGGGTCCCTACCGTGGGACCTCGAGGCTGCCGTCTTGGCGCAAGTCTACTGGCGCCGGGCGCGGTCGCGAGACCTGCGCCCCCTCCCTCAGGAGGTAGTGCGCTGGCGGAGGAGCGCCAGATGCGCGGCCATGGCGACCTGGCAGGAGCGCATCCTCGCTGGGCCCGCGGTGCGGGGCACGGGAGCCACCCGTCTCCTCGAGGCCCTTCGGCCTCTCTTGAGGGAATGGGTGGAACGTAGGCACGGAGTGCTCTCCTTCCGGATGACGCAGGTTCTCTCGGGGCACGGTTGCTTCGGGAGGTACCTGCACAACGTCGCCAGAAGGGAGCCAACCCCGGAGTGCCACAGGTGCGGCTGTGCGGAGGATACCGCGCAGCATGCCCTGGAGGTATGTCCGGGAGAAGCCGGGCCGCGACAATCCCTGGTCGCGGTGATTGGGACGGACCTCTCCTTACCGACTTAGGAGGATGGTCGACGACGAGAGGTCATGGGACGCGATGGCCTCCTTCTGTGAGACAGTCATGTCCAGAAGAGAGGCCGAGGAGCGGGAGCGGGAGTTAGACCCTCACTCCCACCCGCTCCGCAGGAGACGGGCACGGAGGCGAGCCGTTCGGGCTCGGACTCCGTCCCCACTTGGAGGCCCTGGAGCATTGGACGCGGGGGTGTCCGGTGCTTCACACCAGGGATAAGGGCCTCCCGAGGAGACGATGCCTTTGGTTGTCCCAGGGCATCGCTCGCGCCGTAGAGAGGGGCGTCGCCCCCCTTGAGGTGGGTCCGCTCGGACTGCGGACAGCGGCCTGGGCGGGGAGAGCAGCGGCAATGCGAGAAGCGGTCCTGCTTCCCTGCCCCCGTCGTGAGATGGGACACCGTGAGGTTTTAGTCGGTAGTGACGGCCCTTCTGGCCGTCGAGCCCGACATACCCCGCTCGCCTCCCCCAGGCTTGTAGCGGGAGATGCGTAAATGCATTTCCTCACGAAAAAAAAAAAAAAAAAAAAAAAAAAAAAAGTATATTAATAACTGTATTTGTATGCTTGTGTGAACGAAAAAGTAATTCAAAATTATTTTGCGTAAAAATATCATAATATATCAATACGTTATTAAGTTTTTAAGGGAACACTATTTTCCTTAATCAAGTCCTTCTTGACCAAGACTGAATTTGTCTTCTCTCCATTTTGGGTTTCTGAAAATAAAAAGTAAGTTATGTCAATGTTTCATTAAGGGATTGTTGTTTCACAAAGTATTTGAAATCTTTACCAACATTCAATCAACAAGAGTCATTTAATAATAAAAATAGAAAACAATAAAAATTCAAGGCTACCTACTACTACAAACTATATTTTTTCAATTTTTTTAGATAACTGGTACGGAACCCTTCTTATGTGAACTCGACTCGCAGTTGGCCTATTTTTAATTGAACAGACAGACTATATTACATGAACATTTGAGAATGGCGGGCTAATACCGACAAAGTAAACGTAAGTGATAGCCGGTTATACAAATATATCAGACTGTAAATTGTTGAAAAGTAGTGAGACTATTCACCCTCTTCTCCATAGAAGTTCCATGGCTGTACTGTGCCCTTGACGAAAGCCACGAAGATCGTATTTGTGACGAACTGTAGACCCATGAAGATCAGAAACACTATCTGCCATCTGCCCTGATTACTCTGAAATAAAGTCATTTGGTGGCGATTCAGCGGCACACACGACTAAACTAAATTTAAAGAAGCCCCGTCTCTTTTCATCTTAGGTGGCCGGAGAGAGACGGCACGTTCTGCACCATAGTCAAACCAACTAAAATCACGTCAAATGCAGAAAATATAGGCGACTTTAGACCGCACTCACTTGTATCACATCTAAAACTGCCTGCACATGCCATATTTGACGTGGTTTTAGTTGTTTAGTGTGTGGTTCGGAACGTGCCGTCTCTTTCTGGCCACCTAAGATGAAAAGAGACGGGGCGGGGCTTCTTTAAATTTAGTTTAGTCGTGTGTGCCGCTGAATCGCCACCAAATCCTACTTATATTATAAATGCGAAAGTTTGTGTGTAAGTGTGTGTGTTAGTTACTTCATCACGCTCAAACGGCTAAACCGATTTTGATGGAATTAGGTGTGAAGATAGGTTGGATTAATACATAGGCTACTTTTTATCCAGAAAACAATTGGGTCCGCTTGGATACGCAAATAACTTCAAAATCTATGTTTCTTCACGCTTCAACAGCTGGACCGATTCTTATGAGATTTAACTATATTGACATAATTTTTTTTTTCATATGAACAAACAATTTATTTTTCATTTTCCACAGTAGCAGATTTTTTGGGTTTGCCAAAGTAACTAGAAATAACTTTTTTCACAGCTACCCGTTTACTATGAGATGAACCTTCTTCTTGCGGATTTGGTGTCTTATTCCAATTATTGAATTGATATATTTACCTTAACAAATAAGATACTGAAGATAAAAGAAGATATAAATGCGCCTCAAGGAAGCTTCTGAAGCACATTGTTAAAGATATTTAGCTAAAGATTTTCGACTTGAAGCTATGAGCATTACAATATTCTCTATTATGAATCACTCAATATTATAATAACGACATGTCTCTTTGCATGCTATATAGAAAACTTTCCCCACTATTGCCCCAATATTGTAACACTAAAAAAAAACATTTAAAATAAGAGAGAAGAATAAGGTTATATTTGTCACCCTCAAACAATAAGGTTAGCTTGACTAGTAACCTTATCAACAGACAAGAAAGCTCATAAACTAGGTGACATGAGAAAACCATCAGTTTTATGATCTTTGAAGGTAAGGATTTAACATAGTTACTAGCCTTACGTGGCTTTTCCATTTACAGACCACTTAAGTAGTGAGAAAGTTTCGACAGATAATTCTGACGTCATACATTGGGAGCAAAGACTTTATGCGTCAAATATTTTTTACATTAAATGGCTTGCGCTTGATCACAATTCACTTGATGGCAAGCGACATGATCTAAGGTGGAGTGCGCTTACCTAGAAAAAACCGGTTCACTCTTGCTTTGAAAACCGCCAGATTGTAGCTCTCAGGGAACAGGGAGTTTGGCAAAGAATTCCACACCTTCGCGGTTCGCACTATGAAGGTGGAGGCAAACTGCTTAGTACGCGCCTTTGGAACCTCCACGGTATAACGATGCCGCTTTGGTGTTTCCCTGCTCGAGCGATAGTGGAATGGGGCGGGGGGAATTAAATCTAATGTGAAGTTTGAATTACTTTAGTATATAAAGCCATAGAATAGAAATCTGTTCGACAAATAACTTTTAATTGGTACATTTAGAAACCCTACTAATATTTTTAATGCAAAAGTTTGTGTATAAGTGAGAAGGTTACTTCTTCACGCTCAAGCGACTAAACCTTTTTCGATTAAATTTGGTATGGATATAGGTATGACCCTAAATAAACACATAAGCTTTTTGTCCAGGATTATTGCAGATAACAGCGCAGAGCACAGCTAGTTTGCTAATAGAAAATCAATTATTGTTCCATAAAAAAATTCACCAACTTGCGGCAAAGTGTACAAAAAGACGTTTTTCTTAAATTTCTATGTCGCTCATTTGGTCAAACAACGTCGTAGTTAAATTTTTTTGTCGAATAGGTTTTTTTATGTCATAATGTTCGAAAAGTCTATTTCCACCCGGAGAAACATCGACCGAATTGTTATTTTAATGATATGCCGCTAGATGGCGCGAGTGTCATTTGAATTGGATGAACGCCATTTCTGAAACTACAACGTCGAGACAACCAGTTAAAAACTCTTTACGGGTAGTTACGCAATTGTTGCACCTAATAAACGATGTGACCTAAAAAAGAAAGGTTTTATCTAGATGTGCTAAAGTGGGGTCAGTTATCTGTAACTCTGATTACGAGTATTTTTCTCAAATTGTTAAGACCCACCATATCGTCTCGAACAATATTGGAGACGACTACAGGAACCAAGAGGCTGGTAAGGTTGGCGACCATACTGCCCAACGCCATGATGGGGCCCGCAAAGTTTGGCGCCAAATCAATTTGATTAATCTGAAAAATGACAAAGAATCTCGAGTTGGTAAAGAAAAAAATTGGAGAGTTTTTATCATCTTGCTAGCATTTATTTATTATGTAAGTGGTAGGATATGAGTTAAATCGAATAGACTAATATTAAGTACTAGACGACTAGTGTGTAAGGGCATCGCACTAAACGCTACTACAGATGCAGTAAGCAAATAATTCTTAGAATTAGGTACGAAATAGCTGTATCCAAATTGTGTACAATAATCTATTAGTATTTTATAAAAAGTTACAAAGATTTACCAATTAATTAAGCTAAGTAATCTTATGAAGTAATTAAAAAGCTATTGTCTGCAGAAGCCTGAAATTGCAAATAAACACTTTTTAGAGAAAAATTTACAACTACATATATGTAGATTATTTTTATTTCAAATTCGTATTTGTAAACGAGTAAAATATATATTTAGGGAAATTAAGGAGAAAAAAAAGATCTAAAAGCAAGAAACTCACATAAAACCCAACGTATACAGCTGAGTGCAAGGCCATGGAAAATATCAGCATTATGACAGCTGGCACTGTGCTGGTGATGTAGCTGAATACTATCAGACATGCTCCGGACAATACCAAACCTGTAATTAGGAATTAAGAAACGAAGTTATGACATGTTTCTATAAAAGACAATTAACAGTTGATGTCCTCACGTTTGCATTACCTAATCAGTGTAAATGCAAGAAGAAAGGAACTTTCATATGTTATTTATTGAATGATCGATTGGTTGTACTCGTATGAAGATAGTGGTAATGCAAAATGGGATAGCTGAAGTTTGAGAAGAGATACCTCAGACAGATACGCTCAGAACTGGGTGGCAACGAGCAGACAAAAATAAACGATGGTAATGAATTAAGTAACATTCAATAAAAAAAAAAAAAATTAAGATAACTAGCTAATGCTTTGCTTTGATGCTATATTCTAATGGCATGTCTTACTGCAATAAAACGATCTGATGATAATGATATATTTAAAAAGTAAAACTAGTGACAACTTACCAATAGAATTAGCAGTTCTTCGTATATTGACAATGGACATAATCTTTTTATTAGTAGTGTAGTCAGCCAGGAAACCGAACAAGAGGGAAGTCACGTACATTGCAAGGTAGGGAAGTGAAGAAAATAATCCATTCTGTTAAATTAAGATATATTAGTTGGAGGAGACTTAAAATAATACTTACAATTACATTATGCTATTAATAGATTTTATCTCGCCAATTTTTTACTGCATCTCAAATCTTGGCAAGAAAACTAGAAAAACTTAGTCAAAACAAAGCCCACATAAGAAGATTAAAATTATTTACGCTCGGTCTATTAATTTATTTAAGTGTAACTTTCCGTAACAATTTCCCTTTTGCAGTTTTTTTGGCATTATTTTCTTGTCTGTGCTCACTTACCTCCTGAAAATAATGGAGCCAAACAAAATATTTTTTTCGCCTTACCGACAGTGAGATTATAGTTCAGAGGGAACAAAGATTAGGGCAAAGAGTACCACAGTTTATCGGAACAATATGCCACCTTAATTCCAACTGCAAGCATTGCCAAATTACATATAATACTCGTATATGTAGATAGCTACTTTTGCCGATATAACTTACCTTTTTTATATCGATTCCGAGCACAAAATTCATATATGTAGGTATTTGCGTGAGCACCAGCAGGTACCCGGCAGCACTCCCCGTGTGTGCTGCCACCAGCCCCCACACTGGTGTGCTGGTCAGGATGCTCTTCCAGGGTGTGCGTCGGGGCTGAGGAGGCATCAACAACAATATTTGTACACAGATTTTTTCATGGCATACTCATTTTGATGAAGATAACACCACCATGGAGTATGAGAGATAAATAATGATGATTATTGTAAGTGAAATCAAAAATCAATTAATATTTGAATCGCCTGAAAACGCTGAGTCAGTTAAAAATTAAATTGTTAAATATAACGCAAAGAACACACCTTAGACCCTGCATCAGCAGTTCCCCCTTTAACAATGAACGTAATTTCATCTACGCTGATGCTCGGATGCTCGTGAGGAGTGGCGGCTCCGAACCACCAGAGAAGACTAAAGCTGATGAAGCTCAGAGCTCCACACAGCCAGAAGGTAGCTGGCCACCCGAGACTGGGGCTCCCGGCAAACAAACCCGCCAGTTGGAAAATTACAATAGTACCAAATTGTGTGCCTGCAATTAAATATAACACATCAGTGAAATGAATACTAAGTTTTCAAGTCAAAAGAAAAGATGATAATACGTTTGAGATAAAGATAATAGCCCAATTTTTTTTAAGACCCCTTTGGACTTTCGAAGACGCAATTATTTCAGAAATCTAAAATTCAAAGTGCATCAGCAGTTTGATATGTTTTTAACTATGATATTATTGACCATAGTTGAATATAGTATCTCTTACATACTGCTAGATGTTACTTGTACCTGTATAAACGTAAGTGCTCAGGCGTCCTCTCTCGCTGAGTGGTGCCCACTTCCCGAGCATGGTGTGGATACTCGGGAAGAAGGCTGCCTGTGTCGCGCCCTGCAGGAACCTGCATATCGACACTGCTAGCCATCCGCCCTAGGATACACCTTTTCTTACATATCATGCCCAAGCAATTAGGATTAGGAGTATTTAAACTATATGTACCTATTGAAGATGCGTAGTACACAAAATGTATATTTCCATCACAGATCATGTCTATGAGTCATCATCAGCGTCTCGGCGTCCACTGCTGGACCTAGGCCTCTCTCAAGGCATGCCCTCAGTCGTCTCCATCCACTACCCGATTTCTTCAGTATATCGTCATTTCACCTCGTTGCAGGACGTCCTACACTACGTGTGCCGGTACCCGGTCTCCGTTCTAGAACTCGTCTACTCCAGCAATTATCGGTTCTGTGACAGATATGACCCACTGCCATTTCAATTTGCTAATGCGTCGTAATATCTATGAGTAAAAATATTATATTGAATTTTTTCAATTGTTTGTTTGTACTTATTGCCCTGGCGCTCTTTAGATTTTAATTACAAGTCAGTATAGATTCTAATTAACAATATAACCTATACAATAACAATCATCTGTAAATATTTAGCAAAAAGTCAAGAAGCTTTGAAAAATACTTACAAATATTGGTACCCATGGAGTAATAGTCGATAATACCCCATTAACCGCTAAAGCCACCATAATAGGTTTCTTTCCACCGAACTTCTGTGCTATCATTCCCATGGGAAGCATCATGGTAGTATGTCCTACAAAGTAGGATGATATTATCATATCTTGAGTTGGTTTGTCCCAATCATATTTCTGTAACATCAACATTTCGTGGAGGTAAATTAAGGAGGACTTGCAGTTCTGGATACAAATTTCGTTTGAGGTTTTAAGGCAAGAGAGATCTGGTTTCTCGTAGTTCGCAAGCACGGCGTTTTGGATCACAATATCACTTACTATTAGGTGATTTGTGAGTTTGATCACAATGATGGAACACCTGATGGAAAACCCATTTAATAATCATAAAGAAAAGATAGAGTGTTTGTGTATATACGAGAGAAAAATCCACAATTTTATCTGCCATTATAACAAAATTAGATTGCAAAAAATAAGAGCAGCTATTTTTGAATATTTAATTTATGAATATGCTATAGACGAGTTTATACAGTTATCAAGAGTTTCTAATTTGCAATTGTTACATTGTCACAAAACTGATAACAACGTATCTATATGGCTCGCCTTTTCCTATTTTGATAAAGGTAATTATAATTGTGAATATGGAATAAGTACAGAAAACACCTGAACAATTGTGTGAAATGATGTTTTATTTTTTAAAGTCTGGTATATTTTTTACCATGTATCATCATCATCATCATCAGCCTGTGCTCGTCCACTGCTGGAGATAGGCCTCTTCCAAGGCACGCCACTTGGTCCTATCCTGATCATCGCTCCACCTGGTTGTAAGGCGCCCTACACTATGTGTGCCGAGACGCGGTCTCCACTCTAGAACTCGTCTACCATAACGGTCATTGGTTCTTTGGCAGATATGTAAGGCCCATGGCCACTTCAGCTTACCCTATATACATTCCAGTAACTCAATTTCTGGTACTCTTCCTTCAAATTTCCCATAGTTGCATTGACAGTACCATTGATTTCTGCCGTGTTTCCTTCACCGGCACGTCCAAACTCATGGCTGGTCATGGCGACCATGGACAGGCTGAGTTGAGCCCTCATGGTGTTGCCAACAGTCAGGCAGATGAAGAGGATCAGAGCCTGTGTATGTCGGGCTCCGAAACCTTTCGGTGCTTGGACAGGACGTGGTTCTGAAATAATAAGATCAATATAAATGATGAATTATATCCAATCTTAGCTGATAAATGTTTTTTCATATTTAGTTTCTCAAAACTCACCCACATGTTTTTCATGTTTAGCCACAATCTCGTACACAACCTTCTCACCGCTCATAATTGCAACCAATGGCAAGGTTTACATCGCAGACATACAATCCTATCTTGAGATTAATGTCGTTGATAAGATTTTTTGTTTGTCATCAGGTATTCTGTACGCTATTGTAGCATATATTTTTTAATATTTACAGCTAGATATAAAGTATTATGAACGCCACTCTGGCCTATCGTAGAGCATCTATAGTCTGGAATAGCTGGCTCTTAAGGAGACTTCCGGAATAGACTGTAAGTTTCTTGGTTACAGTTTTTCTACTTGAGAATTACTAGCCAGGCGAGCACTAGAAAATGCCCTACCACCATGTAACCACCGGTTGCCTCACGATGTTTTCTTCCACAAAAAGCTCCCTAGATATTATGTTCCTTCTAAGTGTGTGCATGTGTCCTAATATTTATTATTTATTATTATTATTATTATAAGTACGCTGTAGACCACAAAGCAGCATATCAGTATAGCCTAACAGCCCATACGTTTGAGGACACACATAGAACAATTTTCAGCTTTTATTAAATGAGGAAGGTCAGAAACGTATGGGCTCTTGCTCTAGTAGGCTAGTAGCTCAAATGTGAATTCTTCGACATAACTTAAATAAAACATTTTGAACTTAGAAGCAATGACAGCACTGTCAGTCGTGCGGCCGCCTCACGCCCTGAATGTTGTGAATTCGATCCCCGCTAATGAGCTCGAGTTTTTCGTTAAGGAAAATATTGCAAGGCAATCATAGCAGGCGTTACTCTTTATTACTAAACCCTAGAACTATAGTATAGGAAAGCATACGTCATAAAATTGACACACTATAAATAATAAACTAAATAATAGATTCCTTGTCTTCACTACAACTGTTGAGGCAAAGCGCTTTGTTCCTATTAGCTTAAGCATTTTTGTTTTTATATTATTTTGCACAACATAATGTCAATTATTTAAAAAATGAATTTCACTAAATAATGAAACAACATTTGTAATCATAACTATTTTATTTTTAGCCACGAATTTATAAATAACTCTATTAAATACTTTATATAAACTATGTCCAAACAAATCTCGCCTGTTCCTACCCTTAGTACTACCACCGTTCTTACAATGCACGGTCGTAATGTATTCTGCAGTCAGTCTTTATGTAGTATTTTACGTAGGTCCTTTTATTTATTGGTTATTTGTAGGTGTATTTAGTTATTATTAGTATCTTTATTGTACACTCCATCTAAGTTATTTAAATTTTCTCACCATGCATTAATTGCCTGGAAGAGATCACTTTTAGCGATAAGGTCGCTAATTAGTAGCACTAGTTATAACTTTGTTTTTCTCTGTTTTGTATTGTCCTTTTGTTTGCGTTGCAATAAAGAGTTTCTATCTATGTATATTTCCCGCTCTCTGAGGTCTTCTTATTACACTTTTAATTCCTACAAAAAATCCAAAACAAGAACTAATGCCGCAAACTCTTATTCTGTACCCAGGGTAGGATATTTCTGATCCTTGATGAGTGCAACCGATTCAGCATCATTACATTATGATTTAGTGCTTATACTATTTTTCTTGATAGAATTCTTCTTGTCCAAGACGGAATTAATCTTTTCAGCTTTTGATTCGTATTCTGTAAAAAAGAAGATGTTTTAACTATACAAGGGTTTATGATACGCACAGATTTATTCTTAAACTATTAACGGCTAACTTAGCTATACTGGGATCATCGAGGTTAAGCTAAAGTTGAGGTTAAGCAAAACCGCGTACAGTCCTTAGATGCAGACTGTCCTTTCAAAATTGCATTTCCATCTGGTCACTACCCTGTATCGAATGACACGTAAAATTTTAGGTCCCAGCTCTTTATCTTAGTACAAGTAGTCGTTGAGCCAAATCAGAGGCATTCGGGCGGCTGATTAACGCTCGACACCAGAGCTTTGCCTACAAGCTTTTACGAAGAAGAAGAAAAAGACGAAGAAGACTTAAAATTACTTAAATTATAAATTTGTAAGTACAATAAAGCTACCAGCCTTCATCTCCATAGAAGTTCCACGGCTGCACG
Source organism: Mellilla xanthometata (assembly GCA_035578125.1). Classification (NCBI taxonomy): domain Eukaryota; kingdom Metazoa; phylum Arthropoda; class Insecta; order Lepidoptera; family Geometridae; genus Mellilla; species Mellilla xanthometata. Next base: position 14,428,811 of record JAPUBQ010000005.1, on the reverse strand, counting down.
GTACCCTTGACGAAAACTACGAATATCGTATTGGTGATCAACTGCAGCGCCACGATTATCAGGAACACTATCTGCCATTTGCCTTGATTAGTCTGAAACCAAGTAAAAACTGTTATTGTCATACAAGAATGTTAAGTTTTTTATTTACCGCGTGTTCAATTTGATGACTGATGACTGACAAAGCGGAAGATTCTAATATTGAATCACAAGCGCCTAAACATATAATTTTTAACGGTAAAAATTATAAGTTTAGGCGCTTTGGACACCTCCAGTTAAAATTTTTGAAGGAAACAGCAATAGAAAGCGACTGTTTTATCTGATTCTGATTCATAGTTTTTTATGCTATGTATATACATACCATATCATTTTGAACAATATTGGAGACTATGACAGGAACCAGTAGGCTGGTAAGATTAGCGACTGTGTTACCCAGTGCCATGACAGGTCCCGCAAAGTTTGGAGACAAGTCGATCTGATTTACCTAGAATATGAAAACGTAAACAGTTTAAAAAACACCAAAAAATTCACTCATTAAGTACTGAATTTCATATGCTCGTATGTTAATATAAAACTCAATAAATACCATATATTTTACAAAACATAGACAATAGAAACAGAACCAACAATATCATCACATTTCATGTAAAATTAGGGAAACACAAATTTTAAAATATGAATCTTACATGGAAGCCAACGTGGACAGCTGAATGTAACGCCATTGAAGCTATCAGCATTATAACAGCTGGCACTGTGCTGGTGATGTAACTGAATGCTATCAAACATGCTCCAGATAAAACTAAACCTGAAATAATAATAGTAAGCATAGTGTTAAATTTAAGGTACGCCTTGTGAAAGATAAAGAAAATGTAAGAAAAGCCATAAGGTACGTACACCTTGTGAAAGATAAATAAAATGTAAGAAAAGCTATTTGTATAAACAGTACAAAACTGAGTACAGATCAATTCAAATGAAATTAACTGTTAAGTATATATTCATAGGATCAAGAATTTAGAATTTTAATTTATGGTCTGAGTAAATTAAGAATATAATATATGGTTAAAAGTTGGCTCCAACCGTAGTGGTGTAGAACAACTGACGATAATGACAGCTTATACCAACGATGACATACTTACCAGTTGAATTTGCAGCTCTTCGTATATTCGCAATGGACATAAGCTTCTTATTAGCGACGTAGTCAGCCAGGTTACCAAACAAAAGGGCAGTCACGTACATCGCCACATAGGGAAGTGATGAAAATACCCCATTCTGTACAACAAAGGGAGATAAATTCCATAAACTTTAGACTAAGAATATTTCGAGATTAATTCAAAACGTGGATATTATGGAGACAAGGGCGTCAAGACAAAAAGGAACCCCAAACACTTACAAGCAATACATTCAATAATCATCCTCTCTCTCTTACACTAAGGGCAACATTTTTGCAACCGTCTATTGTGGAGCGGTATTGAAATATTATAACCCTGGGACATTTTTAGTATTTACTTTCACCACATTACCGAAGCACTAGATAAAACAAGAGATGCTCATAATATCATGACGCTGGCATCCGCAGCTTCTATTAACTAATTACAAGATATCAATAGTACCGGAACAAACTCACCTTCTTAAGTTCAACTCCGAGCACGAAGTTCATATAAGTAGGTATCTGTGTGAACACCAAAAGGTACCCGGCGACACTCCCCGTGTGCGCTGCCACCAGCCCCCACACTGGTTTGCTGGTCAAGATGCTCTTCCAAGGTGTGCGTCGGCGCTAAAGAGGCATTAGAATCAATAATGTAAGCATTTGGTAGGTTGAAAACCAGCGCTGGAGTACCTAGTGTACATGCTAAACCTGCTCCTTTTACATTACCGTATATGTAGTATGTATAGTTTAAATAATTGTGTAAATAGTCTGTGTGCACAATAAACTACTTTTCTTTCTTTCTTTCTATCATTTGTGAAAATACAATAGTTTTATGGCCTCAAAATTATAGATAGAACACGATCTCGTTTAAAAACCAAGGTATATAATAGATAGATAAATATCAATGAAAGTGAAAAGGTGGCTACAATAATAGACTTTCTGAAAATTATCTCTGTTGATAGTGAATTTATTAATAAGAAGAGAGATATTAAATGAAGAGTTATCAAATACCTTTGGTACAACATCAGCACTACCCCCTTCTAATATAAACGACATTTCATCCACACTGATACTCGGATGCTCATGAGGAGTGGCGGCTCCAAACCACCAAAGCAGACCAAAGCTGGTAAAGCTCAGAGCTCCGCACAGCCAGAAGGTAGCTGGCCATCCGAGACTGGGGCTTCCGGCGAACAAACCAGCCAGTTGGAAGATCACGATAGTGCCAAATTGTGAACCTGGAATAAACAACAGTCTCCTATTAAAAGCACGGATTGATTCGCAATAGTTTTTTTTTCTAAAGTACCGTAATTACGAGAATAAGCAAACAAATGCTCCACACTCAGCTTCCTGCTTAACATTTTTCTTTTTATGTCGGAGATGATATGAATTTACATACTCATATCAAAAGCTTAGTAAGACGTTTAAATATACCATATGACATATGAGTTGTATATATCTTACTGTAGGAATCAAACGTCATTTTATAAGAAATGCGCACTACCACAGATCTACAGTTTACACGGTTAAAATGTTTATCCAGCTCGTCTATCACTGGCAAATATACTTACTAACATGAAAATACATAAAATAATCATAAATATATCCTATAATGTGCATGTTTCTAGTTCCCTCCTTTTTCTTCCCCCATTTCCCCCCTTTTTGGGTATTTGAAATCTATGACCCAAATTTACCCAAAAACCGATCTTAGTTTTTCATTAACCCTTCCATAGGCTCGCGTGTGAATGAGGGTAAAGATTTTAAGATATTTTTTTTTAAACAAAACCTAAGAAACAAATTTCCCGCTCAACGTAATTAATCAGCGTTGAATACTGGTAACACCTACCGGTATAAACGTAAGTGCTGAGACGTCCTCGCTCGCTGAGTGGTGCCCACTTCCCGAGCATGGTGTGGATACTCGGGTAGAAAGCCGCCTGTGTCGCGCCCTGCAGGAACCTGCATATTGATACTGCGAGCCAGCCGCCCTGATGTAAATATATAATAAAGAAAACGTTGATGCATATACTGCAATCAAATTACGAGTGTGTCGCTCATATAACGAGCTGGTACTCAAATGTTGTGACGCCTCAGATAACAACCAATGTAAGACTCACATTACTGAACTGGATGTATTTAGTAACAGTCTCAGTCAATTTAGAAATAATAAAAGTTATAGGTTAAATTGTTAAATTGCTTAGTATTAAATTACCCCTCTTTTTATGTATATCTGAACCTTCCTTATTATTAAGTTTACACTAGCATGCTGTGTACTCTTTTTTGGATTGCAGACTTGTTTTTGTTCTTTGTAGTTTAGTTATGTTAAAATGAATGTTTGTAACCTGTCTGAGTGCCTAATAAATAAATAAATAAATTACGAGTATGCAAATCAATCTATCAGCTACCTTGTCGAACAGTGGAGATACCTCGATTACGTTTATTATATCAGATCATAGTAATAGCGCCATCACGTTAGATGAACTGATACTTACAGGTAAAGATTTTATAAGACAAAGAGCAAAAGTCTTCGCAAGGTACTTACAAATATTGGTACCCATGGCGTAATAGTCGAAATTATTCCATTAGCAGCCAGAGCCCCCATTATAGGCTTCTTCCCACCAAACTTCTGTGCCATCATTCCCATGGGAATCATCATGGTAGTATATCCCACGAAGAAGGATGATATTATCATATCTTGAGTTGGTTTGTCCCAGTCGTATTTCTGAAAAAAGGCAAAGGCATATTATGGAAGAAATAAAAACAAAAAGCTAGGAACATGAACGGAACCCTATTAACTTTAATTAATTTCAATATTTTATCTCACAACAAAAGAGAAGATAATAAAAGTAAACTGCAAAACGCGCAATATGAGATAAGAAAAACTAATATTTAGAAATATTTGACTGCTGACGAGTTTACACAGTGGACAAGTGATTTCTAATTTGCTAAACATTGCCACGAACTGATAACAATATACAAAAAAATATACTTTAATTTAAGTTCATTCACTTCGATCAACAATCTATTAGATATTAGGTGATGTTTCTAAAAACGGTAAGGAAAATAAGACCACAAGTAAAAGTGTGGTCTTATTTGAGATTGAGGAATTTAAGCGTTATTAGTATAGTAATATAGTTGAGTTTTTTGACGCTCACTGCGTGCGGTCATAAAGTTTTATGGCTGTTATCGCGGAACAAGACAGCTTATGTTTATTACGACACTAATCGAAACTCAACCTTAAGATACAGTGGTAAGGTTGACTTGAGTTGAAATATTCTTTGTGACGTAGTATATTGTAATAGATACAACAGTATAGTAAACTCATGTCATTTTTTGTGCTGGTATATATTTGATCGAGGTCAAAATATCATCAATGTTTTTAGTTAAAAAAAATATATTTCCTTTGTTCTCCTGTTCTAAGTTATTAATACCAATGTTAGTCTCACTATAGATATACGATACTTATTTTTAGCAGATCCTGAAAAATCGCATTCCCTGAGGCAGCTATCGTTTAAACTTATAATGTTATTACTATTTTCGAGATGACTACTCTTACGATGTATTTATTCTCTTACCCTATACACATTCCATTTACTCAAATTCTGCTTTGCCCTCAACTTTTCAATGGTAGCATTGATGGTACCATTGGCTTCCGTTACATTTCCACTAGCGGCATGTCCAAACTCATGGCTAGTCATGGCGACCATGGACAGACTGAGCTGAGCCCTCATGGTGTAGCCAACGGTCAGGCTGATGAAGAGGATCAGAACCTGGACATGGCGAGTGCCGAAGCCTTTTGGTGCTTGGACAGGAGGTGGTTCTGAAATCAGGAGTCAGTATAAAGAATGAAATTGTATGAGGTGTGTTTGTTACTCAGAAGTCTGCAATTGTAATTCTAAATGGTGGTTTTATCTTTATTGCACAAAAAATTTTAATTTATACCATCCGCTTTCATCTTCAAAGTTTAATATATTTTCTAACGATTTTAAAAAGGCAGAGGTTCTCAATTTGACTGTCTATTTTGTATGTCTGTTACCAGATTACTCGACGACGCTTAGATCGTAATAAAAAATGTTAAATTTTAGACGTGGACCAGCATAAATTTTATCGAATATTGCTCAGCTATTAATTATAGAGAAAAACAACAATTACTTTGTAAAAACTGAGGGACGAAGGAAGGAAGGAATATTTGAGCGAAAATAAATTTGGTGAATTTAAAAAAACAATCATAGAGCAAAATTTGTTTTTGTCGACTAACGCATTGCTTATAAATAAGTAAATTTTCCTTCTACTATTACTTATTTAATTATGTAAAACTCACCCTCATATTTTTCATGTTTAGGCACAATCTTGTATACAACCTTTTCTCCACTCATGATTGCAGTAAGTGCTGAGGTTTAGATCGTAAACACAGCCGCAGCGCAAGATAAAACAGTAGCCTTATTTACATAGTGTAAATCTCAGAATACAGAAAGTACCAGAAGCCGCGTTCATCTGTATTTGCGAGCTACACGCTGTGTCCAAAAATCAAAACAATGCCCCCCGCCCGCGTCACTTCCCACCCGCGTAATGTTCTAGCTCAGGCATTATGTGCCCGTTTTTAGGGTAAAATTTGGGAGTCCAGGAGGTGAGATACTAATAGAATAAAAATTGTCCTAATCTTTATTATAATTATGTACCTACCTAATTGTCTCAAGAAATTGATAGATTTATTGAATTTAATAAAACGCTTTAGAAAAAAATACATTAATTTCCTTTTTGCTTAGTAAGCTTTTTATAATATTGTCTCTTAGAATTTGAACTTAGTAACAAAAATTTAAATTTAGATAAATGATGAAATCTTATGTCTAGGTATTTTTCATAGATACTAACATACTATTTAATAGGACTATTTGGTTATGTACACACAGGCTGCTCTGATGTTTTATACTTTCTTTTTCAAGTCGGTTATTTTATATTAAATTAATTATTAATATTCTACAATGAATAAAAGCCCTCAAGAGGTAATAAAAAGAAGGGTAAATCAAAACTCTTATACTGGCAACACTAACAAGATGGATGCCTCATTATCTATGACAATTGAAAACATAGAAATTTATTCAAAGTTGATACCTAAATACGATACTTACACGTGAAATGTGATCCCATCCTGTTTCTTTTATAGACCCGCTGCATTTTATAGGTAGGAACGACAGAAGACGGCATAATTTAATTAAATTGGTACAGCGTCGTACGTCCCGACGGTCACAGAGTGACTGATCGGTCGCGCGTCAAACTACTCCATTTTGGAGTAGTTTTAGTAGCCTCAGTTTTAGGCGCGCTCACGGTTTCTGGTTCTTTCTGTATTCTGAGGTGTAAATTAAATTTCCATAATAAACATAGGTGACAAGTGGATTTGATAAATTCTAAAGTAAGCTCTAAGCGAATATTTACTGATAACTTACCTATGCTAGGGACAATGAATTAAAAATCTTATGTTTTTTTACTTGTCTTAATGACGAACCGAAGAAGCAAGCGCAAGCACAATTTAGATTTGTGACTGGGCTCGTATAATACCCTTAAACAAGCGTGTGGTTAGGTGAGAAAACGCAGTCTTTTTAATCAGTCAGCCCCTGGGTCCCAGGCCTTACATCAATGGCTTATTTTTCAAGCTTTGTGTGGATTCGATGGATCGTTTTACAGTGAAGGAAATCATTGTGAGGAAACCGACATGTTCGAGGATCACAATATCCAAAGAACATATGCCACTTCACCAACCCGCACTTGGCCAGCGTGGTGGATTATGGCCTATATCTCTCTACTCGTGTGAGAATACCCCGAGACCCAGGAGTGGGGGTGTAAATGAGCTGCTATGCTAATGCTATATTTTTACCTATTTCTCAAACTTTTTAAATTAATTTATAAGGTCACAGTTACAAAGAGGTAATGAATAAAAAAACTACATTTTTAGACAACAATCATTCTATATTTTAATATACTAATAATTATCTTTCTTAAAATTGTCTTACAGTTATCAAAACATTCTACAAAATTATCAATTATCACAAAGTCATACATACTTACATCTATACATATAACATTCACGCTCATTGCCCGTTGGACTATGTCTTTCGGATCAACAGCATGTCTACGCTAGATGGTGAAAAAAAAATTGCTGTCACAGGCAAGACCTGGCCTTTGGGTCCACCTACAATGCGCAGACGCCGTATAAGTACTATCCCATATTATATCTACCACTTTCTTCTTTTCACTCTTCAACTAGCTTCCATAACTTTCCTCTAAAATTCTAGGCTCCCTCTTTTCTAGAATAAAATTTTCCTCATGTTTGATAAACGGTGTAGCTTTCACAATAATTTATGACGTTTTTGATAGAATGATATTTTCCTTTATAGAATTATTCTTGTGTAAAGATTTTCTCATTTCTGGTTCTGGGCTGTTATCTGAAAGTTTAAATAAATGTTACATTTTACTGTTACATTTTAATTAGTTACTTTTTAATGTTACATTTTACGATTCAACTAATTGGCCAAAAATTCCAGACAGGAGACATAGATATAAACTGTTCAATGACGAGACAAAAAAACCGTTTGTGTAAGTAATGATACAAAAAAACATCGAGTATCTTAATTGTTCTCAACAAGAGAAGTGCCCAAAATTAGTGCCTTATAAAATGTATCTTAAGCTCTTAATGTGCTTAATGCTTTTAAGCATAAGCTGAAAAAAAAAACAAGATTTAATGAAACCACTAACCTTTTTCTCCGCTAAAATTCCACGGCTGCACGGTGCCCTTGACGACCACTACGAATATTGTATTAGCGACCAACTGCAATCCCACAAATATCAGAAACACCGCCTGCCATCTGCTTTGATTACTCTGAAACCAAGTACCTATATAAAAAACCACTTTCAGCCGACTCAATAGTTTTTTCATACATTCAAAGACAGATCAGTCAGAAAGTTGCATAGACTTACCATATCATTTTTAACAATATTGGAGACTACGACAGGAACCAAAAGGCTGGCGAGATTAGAAACCATATCCCCTAGTGCCATGATAGGTCCAGCAAAATTAGGAGCCAAGTCGATTTGATTTATCTGGAAAAAATGGTTGTCTGTAATTCAGTTCGAGGAAAATTATTTTACATTATAATTTCAGAAGAAATGCGACATTAAATATTGGCTAATAGAGAGGAAGAAAGATAGATGAGGTCACAAGTCAAATCCTTCGACATTTCCCTTGCACATTCTGCTCCAGCAGAGCGTGACAATGATATTATTATACTTTTGGTACATCCAGCTGGCTTTCATGGATTTATAAGACTTTTTTTTTATAAATTTATGACAGATTCACATCAAAATCATAAAACAATAATCTTACATGGAAGCCAACATGGACAGCTGAATGTAACGCCATTGAAGCTATCAGCATTATAACAGCTGGCACTGTGCTGGTGATGTAGCTGAATGCTATCAAACATGCTCCAGACAATACCAAACCTGAAATCAATTATGAAATTTAATGCTTAGATTGGTTGTAATTAGGATTTCGTATAAAAAAGCAAACAACGTTTTGGCAGGCAAGGAAGGCAATAAGCAGCTAAAAGAGAAACATCACAGATGAAATAAAAAACTCACATAAGGCTAACTGATCAAGATCAACAAATTCAATATAATATACACATATTTGAGGATTGAGTCGCCCCCGTCCGTGGGAAAATACCCTTTGATTGATGATTCCCCACACGTGGTCCTTGGATGGTGCAAATCAGGCGACACTCACACTGGTGGTAGGCTTCGGCCGCGGTTAGTAACCACCCACCGGACTAAGTCGCGCCGCCAAGCGGCCTGGCCGTGTTCCGGCGCTTTGTCCGGTGACGCCGTTGGGGGAGTTGGGTCGTAAAAAAAAATATATATTTTGTCAATATAAATAATATGTTATTGCAGGAATAAATTCCGGAACCTCCTGTTTCACTACTGCACATGCCACCAGGCAATATGGTAAAACAGCAACACTCAACAATGGTGATGATTTTTTAAACATGTGTTATGTACTTACCAATAGAGTTAGCACATCTCCGTATATTGACGATGGACATAATTTTCTTATTAGCGACGTAGTCTGCCAGATTACCAAACATTAGGGCGGTCATGTACATTGCCATAAAGGGAAGTGATGAGAATAATCCATTCTGTACAAATAAGGAAGAGTAGATCAATAAAGAGTGAGTAGGATAATACAAAAGCTTATTACCATAGTCCTTAGCAGCTTATTTCAATATGCATGTATGCTTTTGTTGTAGTCACAGTTATAATTTTGGATATTTTAATTTAGTCAAACTGTGTTAGGTAATTGTATTTGCAAATTTTGTTATTTCTAAGTTATTTTAAAGAAATTACTCCTAATGTAATTTCTGTTTACTGTGTTTTAAACATCCTTAGGGAATTGAATACAATGATGTTGAATTGCCAACATAACTGTTCCCACTTCACTTAAGTCACATAGAGCTATTTCCAAATAGTCTTTACCTTTTTTATATCGATCCCGAGGACAAAGTTCATGTAGGTCGGTGTCTGTGTGAGCACCAGTAAGTGTCCTGCAGAACTCCCCGCGTGTGATATCACCAGCCCCCACACTGGTGTGCTGGTCAGGATGCTCTTCCAAGGTGTGTGCCGGCGCTAAACATTCATCGTCACAAAGAAAATAATTATTTGAAAAATCTCGCAGAAGTTTTTTTTGTCCTTACTCTAGGACAAAAAAATCTTTGATGTAAGGAGCAGATATATTGTGTATTACTAGAGATCGATACAATATAAAGACGTTGCTTTTTATATTTTGGAATGTAAATGGAAACTCAGGTGATCATACAAAAGCAAATCAAATACGAAAAAGATATGAATTTACTAATAATGCCTTCCCATACCTTCGGTACAACAGCACTGTCCCCTTCCAGTATAAACGTCATTTCATCCACACTGATACTCGGATGTTCGTGAGGAGTGGCGGCTCCGAACCACCAGAGCAAACCGAAGCTGATGAAACTAAGAGCTCCACACAGCCAGAAGGTAGCTGGCCACCCGAGACTGGGGCTCCCCGCGAACAAACCAGCCAGTTGGAATATGACTATGGTGCCAAATGGAGACCCTGAATTAGAAAATAATATCATATAAAAATACTGCAAACAAAATTTTCATGCCAAGCCACACCTTAAAACATACTCGTAGTACAACAACTGCTTGCACTAAAATTAGTGATGAATGATGCACTCTCGTATCATATTCACTCACAGGAATGTCTAGATAGATGATAATGTTATTCTTCAAAAATCAGTCTTTTAATATGGTCACATAATATCATGACTTTCCGAATAAACCGTTGTTTATCTCCTAAGATCTGCTTAGTTAGCCAAACTGTGCCTGTGTCTATGAGTCTTGCCAGATATTATTAGGTGTACTCGTACCTGTGTAAACGTATGTGCTGAGACGTCCTCGCTCGCTGAGTGGTGCCCACTTCCCGAGCATGGTGTGTATACTCGGGTAGAAAGCTGCCTGTGTCGCGCCCTGCAGGAACCTGCATATTGATACCGCTAGCCAGCCGCCCTAATGTATTAAAATGGCTTAGTAGTTAAATCTCAGATATAAATAAGGGATAGAAGATATACCAGCATCACAATTCTGCATTAAAGTTTCCTATAATGTTAGATATGAGACGAGAGTTTATTTAATAAGAGTTTATTATAGGCATATACATTTCAGAAATTTGTTGTAAATTGACTGCCCAGTACGGCGTGAAGCCGTGAGGCCAATAAATACATTTGATTTAGATTTTTGATTTTGAGTGTTGAAGCCAACACAGAAGCTTTTGACAATGGTTCTGTCCTAAGACATTAGGGAGTAGAACTATAATTTATTAAAGTTAGGTAGCCTACAAAAAGTTTATTTATTCATATAACTTGTGTAATAGTACATAATTATATCTAAATCATGGCAGTCTCTGAGATACATAAGTTCCCAAACAAATAGAACCCAAAATGTTACAAAACCTATTAAAGATACTTACGAAAATCGGTACCCATGGTGTTACAGTCGATATTATTCCATTCATAGCCAGAGCCACCATTATAGGTTTCTTCCCACCAAACTTCTGTGCCATCATTCCCATGGGAAGCATCATGGTAGTATATCCCACGAAAAAAGATGACATTATCATCTCTTGAGTTGGTTTGTCCCAGTCATACTTCTGTAAATTAGGTTTTAATTATTTTTAGCAAAGCCGACATATTCATTTGACCAAGTCAACATATTGGTTGCTCTCAGTGATAGCATGTATAGAAATATTATATTTGTTACTATTACTCTTGATATATCTTTTACCTTCAACACTTACCCTATAAACATTCCAAACACTCAAATTCTGGTACTTTTCACTAAACTTCCCAACAGTTGTATTGACTTCCGTTATGATTCCTCCACCAGCATGGCCAAAGTCATAGGTGGTCATGGCGACCATGGACAGACTGAGCTGAGCCCTCATGGTGTAGCCAACGGTCAGGCTGATGAAGAGGATCAGAACCTGGACATGTCGAGCGCCGAAACCTTTCGGAGCTTGGACAGGAGGCGATTCTGATAAAAAATAAGAAAAAACATTGCCAGTGTCGACATAAGTATGCTGTGGTTTAGAAAAACTTGTGATTGTTAATCATTTTAGATTTAATTTAATTCAGTTTATCTATGTAGTGATTCAAAACATCGTTTTTGTTTTTGGAAAAATCTCTTAGGAAAAAATGCTATGAACTTACAAGAATTTCCGGCAAGTCAACTTTAATTCTAATCGAATGTGAATTGTAAATGTATTTTTTAAGATTTTTATTTTTTTTATTAATTGATTCTCAAACTCACCATCTTGTTTTTCATGTTTAGACACAATCTCGTACACAACCTTTTCTCCACTCATGACTGCAGTAAATAGTAAGGTTAAAACAAACAAAGTGGTAGATGGAAATAAAACAACATCTTTATTTACATAGTTCTAACCAAGTTTCTGCAGTAAATATTAACTGACAAGAAGTTCTGATAATAGCATGATGTCATGATGAATGTGTTATAATTAATGAGTAAGAAGTTAATTATTTGATAGTACATATATACATTTGGAACCTGAAAATACTATCAATAGGTCTCTTTCAATGTCTTAAGTATAAACCTCACCAAGACTCACTTCATCCAATTCAATCTGTCCGGTAGGTCAATGAGACCCCTAAATGTGTCAGTGGATGGAGTGAGTATAGTGGAGCAGGAAGCCGTCACGTTTCTTGGCTTTCGGATCGACCGCGGCCTGAAGTGGGACGTCCACATTGAGAATCTGTGCGGAAAGTTAGGGAGCGCCTGCTTCGCGCTGAGCCGCGTGGCTAGAGTGGTACCGCGCGAGATGGCGCGAGCGTGCTACTTCGCCACGGTCCACTCTCAGCTGCAGTACGGCTGCGAGCTGTGGGCGCGGGCCGCGGACTGGGAGCGCGCGTTCCGCATGCAGAAGAGGGCAGTGAGATGCGTAGCACGCGTTGCCTGGGACACGCCCGCTCGCCCTTACTTCCAGGAGCTAGGAATAATGACGCTGCCTGGCATTCTAATATACCAAGTGGCGGTGTACACGCGCGTCAACCAAACGCTCCGCGCGGCAAGACCGCTCCACTCGGCACCCGCTGCACCTCGCCAGCTTGCCGCGTACTCTACACAAGTCCGACAAGTTAACACACATCATGGGCCCGGCGGTGTACAATAAGCTGCCCAATGACGTCACTGCAGCCGTCACTCTGCACGCTTACAAAATGAAATTGAAACGGTGGCTCATTAATCGAGCGTTTTATTCATTTGACGAATTTATACCTAGTTTTTAAATAATTTATTGACATTAATTGTATCCTACGAATTGACATTTTCACTATATTATTTTATTATTTAATAATTATTATTACTAAAAATAAGTTGCCATATTTATGTACTTATAGTGTACTACTCGTATTATAATATTTCTGACATGTAATAATTGTTATTATGAATAAATGAACTATGAACTATGAACTAAAGACCTATTTTAGCTTTCCACTCGTAAGGATTGGGATTTTACCTATTAGTAAGTAGATCATATTAACCAATTGCAATTGACTTTTTAAGTTATTTTATTAGCCACAAACGATAATGAGTCCACTTCAATTTTATTTTTTGCACTTTACAGCTTAGTCAGCATTACAGAGTTATTAATATTCCTTATCTAAAAGGTCTCGCTCTTAAGAATTTTGTCGAAAGGCATACTATTAGATGCTTGAAAACAACTTATCAACTTGAGCGTAGTTTAAGTAGAAAAATTATCTACCACGATGCAAAATACATTTCACGTCTATTTTATAATTAACTCTGTAATTCATTTGTATTTGAAAATTATATTTTATAATTGATTGTGTAATTTATTCGATAACTAAGCCATTTCAAGACCAACTAAAATTAACTCAAATCTGATATCAGATTGAGTAATTATTCTTGTAACAAATTTCATTGAAGGCTAACCTAATCCCTTGAGTTATTGCAGACCTCGACAAAAATTAACCTCTGTTATCCTGAATTAGGGATAAACTCAATGTCACCTTATCGAAGGACATTGTTGATACTCGCATTCACCTTGTTATTTAGCCGAGCGAGCGTAACAGGCAGAAATACAGAAATACAGAACTGTGTATGTAAGTAATCAAACTTCCAATCAAAAGACGCCATCCAAATATCCAAGGTATTTGCATCAGGGGTAAAAAAATTTGCTTTCTTATAAAATATACATCACAAAATAATACAATAGCAAATTGCAAAAGTAATTTTATTGTCGGAAGTCCTTTAGCAAGCAGTGTCCATATCATGTTTCTCTTGGTTCAAGGTGGCGGGAAACTCATCTAGCTGGACTTGGTTAGCGTCTGTGAAAAATAAAATAATAATTATCCACACAAATATGGACAAGGTTTTAACTTTTCAATTCGAACTTTTCTTAAATGTTTGTCTAAAATTTTAATGACTTTACTGGAAACAATAATGCTGGATGGCGCAATGGATATTGATTGCAATCCAGCGGGGAAATGCTTCCAGCTTTCTTGGATGTTAAATATGTCTGGGACTACCGATGTCCAAAACATTAATGTTATAAAGTAACTATCTTAGTGGCAGTCGATACGCTGTTTATAAAATCCTATTTTGACATTAAAATAGGTAAACGGAGACCACGCGTAAGAGAAAGAGAGAGAGAGAGAGAGAGAGAGAGAGAGAGAGAGAGAGAGTTAGACGCATAAAAGAGCGTCATTTTCATCTGAGCTCTGCCGTGCGTTAAATTAAATCGTCAAAGTTAAATCGTAATTCCCGGCTGTTAGTCATAGTACTAACAGTCGTTAAGCCAAGTCAGAGGCTAGAAAACTCTCGACAAAGCTTGGCCACTTAGCTCATATGAAGAAGAAGAAGGAGAATAAGAATACCCATGATGCCGTTATAGTGACCCTCGGTGCGCGCGGTGAGTGCTCGGTCCCAGGGTTGGCGCGAGTTGTCCCCCAGCGCCGTGTGGCCCACGTTACACACCAGGTAGATACACGCCAGGTACAGGTACACTGGCTGCCAGTCTTGCTGGGTTGGCTGAAATAACAACCAGTATACATATACTTGGCAATGCTACGCCATGTCACGCTTTGCTATGTTATGTCACGATTTGCTATGTTATGTCACGATTTGCTATGTTATGTCACGATTTGCTATGCTATGTCACGCTTTTCTATGCTACGTCACGCTTTGCTATGCTATGTAAAGCTTGCTATGCTACTCTATCCTTCTCCTTGCCACAAAATGCTATGCTATGATATGGCACAATATGCTTCGCTTTGTTATGCTATTCCACGCTGTACTATGCTACGGTACTATCGTACCGTAGCTATACTGGTTTAGTACAAGCTTAGTCAAGTAGGATGTCCTTGCAACTTTAAGCACCAGAGCTTGGCCACCTAGCTCATATGAACAAGAAGAAGAGGAAGCTTTTCTCACCGCTCCAGGATTAGCGATGACCAAGCCGCTGAGAAATGGAACAGTTGCTCCAACAAGCGAGCTGAATGCGGAACCCAGCATCATCAGAGTACCAGCAAAGTTCTCACTCATGTCCTTGTAGCTGCTCTGTAACATATTTGTTGATTACAGCTAGACATTTAACCAGCAGAGCTATTTAACCACGAGTCAGTAACACGCTGGCCGAAGGTTAAAAAGTAAAAAAAAAATACATACTATCGAATATAATAAATAACCTCCTCCTTTTTTTAAGTCTGTTAAAAATGCCTAGTCTGGAACAGCTCGCTCTTAAAAAAGCTGCTGAAATATATTTATACGTTGGCTGATTGGCTGCATATTTCTAAAATCTACAAGGATCTAATATTAACAATACTAGTAGTGCTACGAGCAGTAGTTTTGCCCTTACACTTGAGGGTAATATCAGCATATTATTATAACTATGATAAACGGCATCCCCACAGTGAAAAATTGCAGCAAATATTTAATAATTATAATAATTGCTATTGAAACAGCATGCCTCATGAGCTATGTACTCACAAGAAACCCTGATAGCTGGAACCCCAACGAGGCGAGAGTGAGTGTGTGACACAGTACACACCCGTACACTGATGAGAGTATCAGTCCAGATATCACACCAGCAGCACCTGAAATATTTGGGTTCCTTAACTTTACAGGTTGTAAGGACTTTTGGTCATTAAAAATTTGTATAGTCATTTCAAAATCTCTGAAATAATCTATTTAAACAAAAATAGAAAAGTAAGAAAGAACAATTTTTTTTCAGAAACAGCTTTATCAGTAATTAATACAATAAATGCGCAAGCAATTATTCAACCCAAACAACATCTTTGACAAAGTGTTGGGGAAAAACTAACGAAAAAATAAATATTATACAACCCACTTACCTAAACAGTTAATAACTTTTCTAAAGTTAGTAACGTTGAGAACGTAGCTGACTAGTCTGAGGTTAGAGATCCACCCGAGTGTCGGCGCGGTGAGCTCGTAGGTTACCCACATAGCTATAAATGGCACCATGACTAAATGACCCACCTGCAAGAAAGTAAATACTAAAAAATTATCAGAATAAAAGATAAATGTTTAAAAAACAGTCAATAACCAAGTCAAACACTTTAACTTTTGACACCAAAATTTTACCATTTAGCTCATATTAAGACAAAGAAAGGAAGACGAACTTTATCATTTAGAAAACCTGAGATTCATCATTTTTCGATGTTGGCCTTCTATATTTAATTAATCATACGAGTATGTGTATATTTTGAATTCTTATTGTCAATCCCTGTCATGAAAAAAATAGTTTTCCAGCATTTTCTAGCGGGGAGATCTTAGACCGATTTTCATCAAACAGAACAACCCTGTCTCATTAGTCTTTCAGAAAAAAATCTAAAACATAACAAACACACATAGACTCGTCAAACAAATAACGTCGTTGTCGATGTACAGCATAAACTTACATATTCCAAAGCAATAGCACTGGCCAAGCAAGCAGGAACTCGTGCCAGATAGAAAACAAACACAGCACAGCTTGCAGCGTGTGCGCCGACTGCAGACCAGAACTTGGGAGACGTGAGGATCTCACGCCACGGTTTCGGCATGCTCCTCTGGAAGTAATAATAGAGTTCTATGAGAGACGGCTAGAGAGACCTCAATAAAAGTAGAAGTTAAAAAATCTCCTTTCTGTATTGTGGAACCTGTTCCCAACTTACTGTCTTCTAGTCTCTCCGTCATTCATCCTTGTAGATGAAACGACTTCTTCTAGGCAAGCCCGCTCCATCCAATATAACCACATCACTTAAAATCGGGTGAGTAGCGGCCAAGCACAATTCTATCATACATATTATGAAAGCCCACATAATATACGTACGAGTATGTGAGGTTTGGTTCTCTGGAGCCAAATTTCCAAATTTCTTTGGATAACATGCCTTACTTGGGTCTAGAATATATTATTTGAAAAAAAAAACTACTCCAAGAAAAACTAGATCCAATCGCTATCCTGGTGGTTAATAAATACTAAGCTGGCATATTTTAATGGCAGTGGTACTAGAAGTAATGACAAGGAAACTTTTGTGTCTTTTTAAGATGTCTTTGTTGGTATGAAAATTTTGGAAATCTCGAACATGATCAGATCTGGCTATTGTCTAAAGTGAAAATGATACTAGTACATTATAATATGGTACTCACTTTCTTATGAC
Organism: Mellilla xanthometata; assembly: GCA_035578125.1. Classification (NCBI taxonomy): domain Eukaryota; kingdom Metazoa; phylum Arthropoda; class Insecta; order Lepidoptera; family Geometridae; genus Mellilla; species Mellilla xanthometata. The sequence continues at coordinate 14,411,390 of JAPUBQ010000005.1, read as the reverse complement.
ATAGTAGTGTTTCTTGTATGAATTCTTTTTCCTTATCTCCAATGGCTTGATGCTGGTCAGGGGAAGAAGCTGTGAGGGTGCCGTATATGACTCCTACCGAAAGTGACATCATAGCCATGGAGTAACAGATCAGCTCCCAACCTAGAGGCTGTTTGTAAAGCATACTGCAGACTGGGAAGGCTATAATGGTGCCGAGGTGGATACCTGGAATATATAGTAATACAATATAATTGTATATACAAAAAGACGTAGTCTTAGTAATCAAGTAAAAGAACGCACTCGTTTTTATTGGATCTTATTACGTGAGAACGGTTAAATAATTTTAAAGTTTTGCTTTATTTATCCTAACAAAAATTCTAGCTGCCAGTACAGCCTACTTTTGAACTTTAAGTGTTATAAAGGTGATATAAATAAAATAAATAAATATTAGGACACATTCACACACGGCTGGTTAGCCCCATACTGAACCATTTCTAGCTCGTATTATGGTTGCTAACACAGCTGATATACTACATATACATACATACATATTATATATAAATACATATATAACACCCAGACCCACAGCCAACAAATTTAGTTAAGCACAAAGATGTTGACCGGGCCGGGAATCGAACCCGGAACCTTCTGATTAGCAGACCGACATGTCGCTTAAAATAGCAAAGCAAAATTACATGAGCAATATGTGGACGTTTATTATCCCTGATGAAAGATGCATATGTATCTCTAATTACCTTCTTGACTTAAAATTTGGTATAAAAAGTCATATATATGTAAAAGCTAGATTTTGAAAAATAGCGTTACGCCTGATTCTGTCTCAAGGTGTACATTTTACTTTATATCACAAACGTCTCACCACTATAAATAATAAAGCTGAAGCACTTTTTTTCGTACGGAGGCAGCCACTTGTCCAGCATGGTCTGGTTGACGGCGGAGAAGCCTGCGTGAGCCATGCCCATGAACAGCATCGCGTTGCACACTGCCACCCAGCCACCCTGCGGCAATGCGATAACATATTTTGTTAGCTTACGATTTTCTGTTGTAGCTGTTACACCAATAGTCGCATCCACACAGAGCGAGCAGCCACGCGAGGCATTTGCCGCGCGAGGCTGCTCGCTCTGTGTCGACGTGCCTCGGCCGAGGCAAGCGCGCGCTCTGCCGCGGGCGACCGACCGAGCGCCCGAGCCATCGAGGGTCGATTTTTGATTTTGCTCAAAGGTGTGTCGTTTGCCTCGCGCACTCTGGACGCTCGCGTATTTTATTTCGTGCCTCACTCGAGCATAAATTATGAATAAAGATCAGTGTTTGAAATTAATATCTCTCTATGATGTAAACACCTGGCTATGGAATGCAAGTGATCCTAATTATGCTAATAGAGGACTTAGGGAAGACATTGGTTAAATATTACCCGCGAGATGCAAGTACCGGTTTCTCCATGATGTCTTATTTGCCAACTGAACGAACGAAATGGCTCGGGCTTTCCGCGCGCGGCAGCCTCGCTGCCGCGTTTGTTCGTGGATAGTTTCCTCGCGCGGCAAATGCCTCGCGAGGCTGCTCGCTCTGTGTGGACGCGCCTAATAAATATTAAATGATGTCGAGTCAATAATTTAGTAATGACAATGATGAGTTGAATGATGCTACCATCATTTGTCGTAACGTGTTCACCAACCATATACTAGGCAAGTTGAAGAGCTTTCTCTAAATTTTAATGCAATGACAGCTGAGTCGGGAATGTGGTCGCCCTACATTCCACACGTTAGGTTGAGCGTGAGTTCAACTATTACCGAAGAGTTTGAACATTCGGTAAAGTTAAACATCGTGAGAAAATTATATCAAGGTGGTAATAATTTCCTAGTACTCACTTGGCTAGCTACAACTCCCAAGTTGAAAATCCGTTGCCAAACACCTTAAGGTAAATTTCGGTAGTTTTCACGAGAACCAGTGATTCTAGACTAACAAAGCAACTTTAGCTGGGCTATTGCTGAATATGCCTAGCTAAGAGGAAAAAGATAAATGAAGACTATATGTGAAAGACTATACTAAAGACAATACGTTTATACCTTATTAGCGATAGTAGGCATGGCAACACTGAAGAACCCGTTGACGGCAAGCATGACTGTTACCACGTACTTTGAACTGAGTTTCTTCAGATACGTTTCTGCTGGAACTAGCAATACTGCATATCCAAAGAAAAAGGAAGATAGGATTGCACCTTGTATCCGCTGATCCCATGAGTGTATCTGAAAAGTAGTCAAACTAATCTAAATAAAAAATAACCAGCCAAGAGGGTGTTGTATTTACGTTACGAAGGCTATGTAATTCGTAATTGAAATGGTACGATGATTATCATTATGCTAGTATAGAGGTGTGACCTAAGAGGAGCAACACTAAACCAATCAGATCTGTTTAAAGATTGAGTTTAATAAACTAATACCAGTTTATATATGGGTTTACTACTACACCTCACTAGGACCTGGTTCTTCATGTCACAACTTGTTAGCACTTACCCAGTTAAAGACACTGGTCTCAGTGCTGCTAGTCAATATTATCTAAGCACTAATGTTTTTGGACCAGCAAATATTACGAATATGAATATGGAATTTGATCTAGTTGGTATTATACTATACTAGGAGATTACCGTTAAAGAAGTATGCTCCTTATGTCGTGTAGTCATGGCTAGTACAGCCATACCGACGCTTCCTCTGATAGCTCCCATCACTAGCGCGCTAACAAACATGTACGCCATCTGTAGGTGGCGGACACCGATCTTGAAACCTGGACATTTAAAACATTTTTCTTAAATTAATAACACAAAACTAACCTATTAACTCAGGCGTTCCTTTGCGCACAAGCTGAACTACAACCTAATTGTCTTCAAGGCGAGAGTGAACCGGTTTCTTCTACGCAAGCGCGCTTCATCTTAGACTGCAATATCACTTAACATTAGGTGAGTTGTGGTCAAGCGCAAGCCTATTATGTGTAAATAAAAAGCTTAAACAAAATACCTCTTAATTAGGTATTTAGTTTCAGTTCAGTCCGGCGAGTGAGGATTCTAGCCGAGGGGCGAGAAACTTCGTTGTATGTAGGAAGGTAGATTAGGGATTGGTTTTACTGGTGTGAGTTGTAGTGGAGGTATGGTGGTCGCTTAGAGGAAAACACCATTTTTTATTTTATTTATTTTTCTTTGTTTATCTTAATTTGGTTTCTGAATACAGTGGAAATCCACTAAATATTCCTTTTTTTTATATTTAAGAGTTCAAGTGCTTTACGGTTGAGTATATATATCCTTACAATGCTGTATCATAATTCAGTATCGGTTTAGATTTGATTCCGTCTGCAATGAGTTTCCTCAAAGTAACGCCTAAGTCAGTAAGTTTCTCTGAACTACAAATATAGCAGATCATTAATTTTCAGATATATCATTATTGTTAAAAAATTTAGCAAAGTTGTCTAGCAGCTTGTTCTTAAAATTTATTGATATAGCTGCTATTAATTACATATACATATCTGAAAAATATTTGATTATTTAATTTAGTAACATAAGAAACATAATCTCACCATGCTTAACAACAACACCCGAAAATCCATCTTGAAACTGATATCTCAAAAACTCCACGTCCATGTTTATTTCTCCATTTCTTTCAAAATTTCTAATTGTTTTCTCATTATTTCTTACAATTTGCGTCTGATTCTCGTAAGTGTCAAAAATATCTTTATTATCATTTACAGACGTTTCGTTATCAGAAGGCTTTTGATTGTCAACTACTAATCCATTTGTACATTTGTCTATTGCTGTACAAATACTTGTTACTGTGAAGATTGTTACCTGTTTTAGCGAAATAAATCTTAGCGTGACTAGAATAGGGTTTAATTTTGATATTACATTTTGGGCTCCAAGGGATAAATCTGTTGAATGAGCAATGTCACATTTAACAAACAAGCTAACAACTTACACTGACGACATACAGAGGCAAAAGATTCTGGAGAGCAATACAAATTATTTATTGGTAACACCAATAGCGATCTGGGTAACATTCTTTTGTAACAGGTTTTGTTTTTTTTTACATTATATTTAATAATTTTTTTCACCTTATTATTCTTATATTTATTTTTATCATTACTACTAGTTTTGTTTTATTGTTCTATAATAAACAGGTTATATTTGAATTAAATAAATGACTTGCGCTCGATTGTAACGTGGGTATTTATTGATCTCAGAATAAAATTTAATTTCAAACTATGTTACAAATAGATACTTTTTTATATATAAAAATATCGCTCCATATAGTGTTTTTGAGACCCATTTTGAAATTAAAATGTATTTTGTGGTCAACATTGTTATAAATACATGCTCAAATCTATATAAAAAAGTCTAGCTGTAACTTGACACTCGACATTAACTGTGTGAATTTATATTTTCAAAATCTACAACGTCAATTGCTAATTTATTAATTATGTTTTGTTTTTTCTATATATTATGGATACTGTCTCTACGGCTCCCATAATTAATATTGTTTTCACATTATGTTTATTAACTCGTAACAAGAATTCACTTAAGCGTTTTATACCTACTTATCTAATTAAATAGAAATAAAAATCTTTTTGTACATTGCGCTTTATTGTCTTTGAATAGCCTAGCTTAAATTCTTAAATACATAGGTATACTTAAACTTTACTTATACTATTATTCTAAACTGAGTCTTTAAATGTTTTTTTGCTTTGTTTCTGCAGTTTCTTCAAATTTTTCAGCGGCTTCAGTTCCTCTGCAATAAAATAAGTAATAGTTTGTTAGTAAAAGTATATGTGTGTTGTTTCTTCTGGAAAAAAGATGAGTTACTAGCTAGCTTAGTAGTAAGTATAAGCAGCCCACAAAATTTCCCATTGCAGGGACTCGAGGTCTTCAGTCTGTATCTAAGATATAAGCTATAATCGACCACGCTGGTCAAGTGCGAGTTGGCGAATGGCTTAGTAGTTACCATCACTCTGGTCTTTACATAAAAAAATTTAGACTTTAAGATAAAAAAAGATCTGAAATTTCATTGTATAGCAATATCACCAAAAATAAAGCTACTATAGCATGTAAGTAGCTAATACTCTGAATGAACATTGAAACTACCTCTATTAGTATTAACGCTGGTAACATTTTCCAGCATGCATCATCATATTTTACTAAGTCAGGTCTTATTATTTTTTTCTTTTTCCCTGTATGGTGACACAAAAGAATGGAAGTCTTCTACTACACCATCTCTGCATTCACACTCACTTTTTTCTCGCTCATATTAACCTTCACATGTTCTATCCTTTTCTCGCTCAGTCAACCTTCAGACACTCTATTCTTTTCTTCTTCGATCGAACTCTGCTCTCCTTGCAATACTACGTCCATACATTTCCAAGTTATGGAAATAAATATTACCAAGCGTAGCCCTCCGCTGGTCGGAATACGCCTGGCTGTCCCAGGTGACGCGGTCAGCGCTGCCGAAGCTCAGATAGAAGATGTTGCAGACTACCAACAAGCCAGCGATCACCAGGAACACGATGCGCCAGCGACTCACGTTGGTCTGGTGGACGAGATTAGAAAGGTGGTAGAAAAAAATCTGTTATATAGTTTGTAATGTTAAGCTTAGGAAACATAAATGAAAAAACCGAAGAAACTAAATTTATTATTAGAACATTAGGAAGAAGAAAAACTTAGAAACTTAATATATAACATTAAACTTACTTTGGTGCCTTACCCGCGGACATGGGTAAGGACTTAGGTTTAGTATATTGTGTGGTAAAAGAATAAATTATTATAACCTACTTGTTTCTAAAGCTCAAGAGTTGTATCAATCAAAAACACACAGTAATTTTAATTATCAGTTAATTTACTTACTAAGAAAAAAATATAAGATGTTAGCAACAAGAGAACACGTAACAATAAATCAAATCAGTTTTCTTACAGGATCATTGTTGAGAATGAAGCTGGTGATGACAGGCGTGAGGATGCTGCCCAGACTCGCGGCGAAGTTGGTGATAGAGAGCATAACGCCGGCGAAGTGTGGAGACAGATCCAGGTGGTTCACCTGCAGACAGAAAGTTCTTCTTCTTATTCGTGACGCTCTTGACGGAGCGGTCGTGATCGGAGGACTGTAGGGTCACTAGAGTGACTCTCTGTGAAGATCACGACCGCTCCGATCCGACCGATGACCCTACAGTTACTGGATGTCATCCAGCTACATTCATTCAAGCAACAACTCCTGCCTTGATTTGGTCACTCCACCTCGTGGGTAACCTTCCGCGCGCTCTATTTGCTTTTTACCTTCCCTTGTACGACAAGGCTACCGAGGTTAATAATTTGTATGGAGCTAGTAGAGATTTAATGTGAAAATGGGTACAAGACCAGCACAGGACTGATTGGTTTCGTATTCCAGAGAGTTATATTCTCAGTAGTAGGAAAGTATTGTCTTTGAATGACGATGATGATAATGCTATGAAATATAGAAGTAATGGAAAGAAATCAGACGCAAAACTCGTACCATGAATCCAGAGTGTATGCATCCGAGCATGGTGAGCGTAACGACGAGGAAGACAACTGCTATATTCTTGTGATCCGGGCTGAGGAAAGCGAGTGTTACGCAGCCTGCTGAGGCACCAAATAACGCTGGAAAACAAATAATGGCGATTTTAGAATATCAGTATCGTGAACTTGTATCTCCTATAGCTTAGCTTGTATTTACCTTGTAATACATATAGGGATTTTGGTTACTAACGCAAAACCCATTAAGAGCAAAATTAGTAACAACTTTTGGAAATTAACAAAAAAGCAGCTTTATGTAAAATAGTCTTATGTAAAAAAAAAAAAATTAAACGCGAAGTAAAATGCTTGGGGAAACGATTTTTTTTTTCTAACGAATTCTCTAAAACTCTAGAATAAAATTTGTTTGTCTAGACATACTAAACCTGCCCTTAAAAGGTTTTTAATATTTATTTTCAAAAATCATCGGGGGTGTCAACCAGGAATTTCTTAACCTTCACGAATGAAGAAGAGTAGAAAGGATTCTTTGAGTAAGTATTCAAGAAAATTTGTCGTACTATGTTAGAATACTTAATCTCTTGCTGGCATCAAACTTAGCACCTTAAATTAAAAGAAGAGGATGTGTTAACTTACCAATAGAGTTAAAGGTCTTTCTGCAAGCGACCACAGAGAGCAGACCGCGGTTATAGATCCTTTCACAGATGGCGCTAGACACAATGCTGCCCAACCACATGCCCAAGTACGGGAGCGCGGATAAACTGGCACTCTGGAGGTAAAAATATAGAATTTTACAACTTTGCCGTTTAATATATCCACAATAATAGAATGTTGAGATTTAAAGTTATTTTCAGAAAACAAGCCAATAAAACATATGTTAGAATTTATATAAAATGTAGTTAATAAATGTGCTAACATTTCCGTTAGTTGTTTTTAAGTCAAAAGACACTGGCAACCCAGGCATCTTTGGTATCTTTTGACAGATAAGAATTGAAGAAAAGGAAGAGGACGGTGGTTAGTCTACTTTTGGAGGGAGACGAGGCAATCGACGGTTACGGACGAATTGATTAAAGGCCTTTAAAAGTACTTTAGTGTGACGACATCTCACACACATATTTCACACATATTAATAGTTAATGAAGTAGGTAATACATAAGTAATGAAGAATATTTTGGGCTGATGGAACTTATAATTCTTAAATGACACTTGTATCTTATAAATGTTAAGTAAAATACTTTAATTTTGATCGAATTCAACAATTAGTTTTAGGTTTTTTGTACCCGCAATTACTATCACTTATAGACTCTGTAAGAGTTTTACTTAAATAGCTTTTTGATAGAATTGATTAAATTGCTTTCAACGCTTACATCTTTTAGAGAGATCTGCATAGCTCGTTCCAGGTAAGTGGGTAGATCGACGAAGAACAATGTGAATGCTATGGCACTACCAATATGGGCCACCACGATGGCCCACACTGGAACTGTGCGGAACATGTCACCCCACGGTGTTGGCCTGTTTTGCTGTGAAAGAACATATTGAATTGAGTTAAATTCTAAACACCGGTACAAAACAGGGCTATTAACTAAAGCAAAACTTTAAGAGCGTGATAATCAGTACGTTCAGACTAAGTTTTATTTTATGTGCGTTAAAACTATGTTTTGTTTTGTGTGTTCGTATAAAACATATACTAGGGGTAAATTAAAATTCGTTGACGTACGATTAAATGTACTCGTATTGAGAATTGAATTTTTCTATACTAACCCATTATAATAAAGGGAAATTTGACGGAGGCAAATTGCATGACAAGAAAGAGGCCTATACCCAGCAGTTGGATAGAAACAGCTGTGGAGGATGGTAATGATCATCCTTTAAGTTTTTCTTTTATAACCAAACCCTTTTTTAGCCTTTAATACAAATCCCATGCCAAAATGGAAAATGTTTCACTGTTTACTAGCTCTTTAATAATATTGACATAATAATAATAATAATAATATTTACTTACTTTAGACTGCGTCCCAGTATTGAGCTCCATCTCGATATAATCCTTCTCCTCAGCAGAAATCATGCGATGTTCTCCCGGTGAACTGGCGGAAAACCAGAACCAGAAAAAAGCAGTCAACAGCATGAGACCGCCCGTCGAGTAGAAAATCATCTTCCAACCGAGAGCAGTCTCCGCCAACACTCCGGAGACGGGCATGGCAATAATGGTGCCTACTTGAGTGCCTGGAATAGAGAAAAAAAAGCAAATAATGCCAGGTTGATCAAATCTAAAGCAAGAATACATAATTTTGTACATTATAGCATTTGGCGGGCAAGTCAGTGACACTCTAACATAAAGTGGAGTATAGCGCTCGTCCAGAATAGCGCGTTATCAGCAGAGTACCAGTGCTATTATGGATTAAAGACATTCGGTTCATATAGAGGTCGTTTTGATGTAACTCAGCACCAGATAATACAAGAGAGGAAGGTTTGACCCAACAACGGGTCCATAGGCTGATGATGACGTTGAAGATGATCATTATACTTATGATGATGATCATGATATTACCTCCATAAACAAGAGCGGAGAGTGCGGTCCTCTCGCTGGAAGGTAGCCAGCGGCCGAGCAGTGTATGGCTGGCGGGGAACAGGCACGCTTGCGTCAGGCCCATGCAGACTCGGCACACACACACGCTGATCCAACCACCCTGAGACAATATAGCTTCAATTAGCATGTTGACAGGTTTCGTTTTCTTTATATGAACCAAGTGACTAGGCAATGGTTTCAAGAGTATCGATGTCTTATGTAGTGCCATCACTTACATTGTGAGCGCATTCACGCTTCTGGTCCTTAGATCTAAAACAGTTAGCGCTTTGGTGTAATAACTGTTCTGTTTGATGAATAAATGAATTACTCGTATGAACATTACTTAACACGTTTGACTTACACTTATTTGTTTTTTTTTTTACAGCCAGGGCCTACTATTTAGTGTCATCGTCATTAATGCCGAAGGCGCGTTTCACATGGACCGTTACTTTGGAGTCCATCACGATATTTTAAAAATCAAATGTTCGATGAATGTAAGATTGATTGAACGTTAGTTCGAATTTACTTTTGTGCGAAATAGCTTAATATCGAAAAACGTGTTAGCGTCATATCACCAAAACTGGCTTTAGAGGGCAGTACGTAAAGTCAAACATAAAAAACTTATTTTTAAAGTGGGTGAAAAAACTTACATAATGTGCGAGAGTAGGTAACAACAGGCAAATTGTTCCATTGGCCACCAAAGCCACAAGCAGAATGAGTTTCCCTCCATACTTCTTCGCTAGAAGACCGGCTGGGATCTGCATCGTCATGTAACCCCAGAAGAATGATGACAGGATTATGCCTTGGGTCTGTTTATCCCAGTCGTAGATCTGAAACGGTTAACCAAATATGTATCGGAACGTTACTTGTTTGTGAATATAAAGGGTATACTTACTATACGAAATAACAGTCGAAATATAAGTCAAAGTCCAAGTCAAAGAATATCTCATCTTGATTGAAATAAATACTAGGACACATTTCACACATGGCTGGTATAAATGCCATAAATGGTTAAATATGGGGCTAGCCCCGTACTTAACCATTTATAATTTGTATTACGGCTACTAACACAACTGATCTACTAGATATACATACATAAATACTTTATATCGATTATATATTTAACTCCCAGAGCGACAGCCAACAAATCAAGTATGATTCCAAAACTTCCACATAATCGAGACGATGAGCAAGAATCTTTTATGTATGATGAACTAGTCTATTGCACAACATACCTCAACATTGGTGTCATTCCGCCTGGAGGAGTCCGTCATGGCAAGCACGGCCACCCCGAGGCTGCTGCGGCCTAGGAATAGCGCGATCATGCATATGTTCATGCAGATCATCTGCACGTGGCGAATGCCGAAACCGAATTCTGTAAAACATGGAAGAAATGTACTCGTGGACGCAGACGATATATCTACTATGATTTCTTCTTCTACAAATGTATCTCCAAGACTGGAGGTTTACCGTCAGCTTATTGAAATTATTTGTATCTTGTGCCTTGCAAAATAGTTCTTCAAAGCTGGCAATTCTTGTCCACTCCAGTATATTCCGCAGCCACTACTTCTTTCTACATCCAACGCGCCTTTTTCCCGCTATGACTACATGGTACATTTTGTTCTGGGCCCGTAAATGACGATTGTAAAGTTTTATTATGTTGTACTAGCAAGCTTTTAGCTAGTGTTTCATTAGTGTTTATAGTGCTAGTGTTTTGTTTCTTTTAACATTTTAGTGTTAAGATAATTTTAACAAGCCTTTAATTCGGGCGAAGACCCTCAGATAAACTCAAAGGCTCTTTCCAAAATTAACAACTTTGCTTAACGCGTTAAACGTTATATGCCTTCTTAATTATTTTACAATTTAAACTTGTAAATCATCTTAAACTATATTGATATTAATATTGATCTCGCTTTTTTTTCTTTTATTCTGCCTAGTTATATATTATATCTCACTAGTTTTTCTTGTCTAACTCCTATTTTCAGAGTAAGCTCTTCACACAAAAAGCTTTTGTGTTCGATTATTTGGTCAGGTTTAGATTAAAGTGTTTCTATAATGTTTGTTTAGGATACAACTCTCAATAGATTTCCATTTCCGTTGTTTACTCGTGTCTTGAAAGGAAATATGTTTCCCCACAGACTTAATATGCCGATTACATCGATGGGGGCTACAAAGACTATAAGAGGCGCGAACTTATTTGTTTATCTTGATAGTTTTTGAAAGGTCATGTACTAATGCATAATGCATGCTTTTGGATGTTCTAATGCGAAACAATATTTACTCAGTTAGAATAACAATACAAAGTTGAAACTAAATCCATGACACCGAAAAACTATTCTAAAACAGTCATTTATAATGAAGAATGTACAACTAATGTGCGGAATCAGTTAGTTAATCAGTTAATTGTCTGAAGGATTGATATGTATTGTTTTCTCTCATAATTTATTCGATTACTGTTAGTGATACCGCTCAGCGTATTAACAGTTTAAAAAAACTATATACAGTAACGAGTAAAAACTTCTCAACTACTCGTATCATTCTTTTCATGAATTATCGGAAATTCGCAAAAATGTTTGCCCCAAATATAAAATAGGTAATCACTTACGATTTTACAAAAAAAAAGCAACACTCGTTTTTAGCGTACATTAGCTACGTTACCACTGGTGACCAAAATTCCCAAGATGCCGGTAGTAAAGATTGGAAAAAAAACTATAAAAAGTTTAAACAATATATACAAAAACACAATAAACTTACTCTTAGAAGAGTTCCCCTCTCCCAAATATTTTTTAATGTGGCTTTCATTGATTTTCTTGTCTTCAACCATTTTGTGACACTTTCCTCCATTCCCAGTTAGGACAGAAATGAGACTATTTCGCTGAAAACCAAATTATTTATGGCCCTTGTTGTACATTGACAAACAGACAATGTAAATTTGACCCTATTTCGTAATCATTAAGTTCTAAATTTCGGTTAATTTGCTCTCTTTTCCGACGTAACATCTTTTGTGACGGAACACTGATTAAATTCAATCTTAATGCAAATATATCAGTACATTTTGTTGTGTGAGTGCTGATTTAAGCAAATATTGATGTGTCGCGTGAATAGTAGACAAATAGAATGACTTCGTCAAATCACATTTCTTCTTTCACAGTTTTATTTAACTCTTGGCTTTACTTGTTCTTTTTGTCATTGTTTTCTGTTAGATTTTTATTACATTCAATTAATAGCTACGAGTGGTATATTCATATCGCTAAATTGTTGAGTTATTACATATATCAAACATAAAATATTTATTATTTTATTTGTTATCTTATATATAGAATTTCCGAGTATTTATGAGTATGTTAGAGGAAGCCTGAAAGTAGCACTTATTACTGACAAACTAATGAGTAAAAGGTTGTCGTGGTATGGTCATATTATGCGACGTGAGGAAGACCATATCACAAGGAAGACAATGAGTATGAGTGTGGACGGACAGATAGGGAGGGGGCGGCCTAAGAAAGTATGAATGGATTGTGTGAATGACGATATGACCAGGAGGGGAGTGAATACAGAGATGTATGGAAGAAGCGTACATACTGTACCGACCCCACATGAAGTGGGATAAGGTAAAGAAGAAGAAGAAGAAGATATATAGAATTTCCATGTCACGATGTTAGTTACCGCACTCCTCCGAAACGGCTTGACCGATTTCTACCAAATTTTATATGTGTATTCAGTAGGTCTGAGAATCGGCTACTATCTATTTTGCATACCTCTAAGTGAGGCAAAACAACGTTTGCCGGATCAGCTAGTAATTATATGATTATTATCAAATTTGATCTAAATCCTACTAAAGTAATAATAACCTGTTTTTTAAAATCTCATATACCTATTATGATTTTGTTATACTATGCTAGCAATCATTATTCTACAATACTTCCATCTATTAAAAAATGTCACAATAAGCGTTTACAAATCTTAAAACGAAACCTCATCAAATAACTCAAACAAAGATAGATTAGAATATAACCCTCTCTAGACCGTTCCCAGTGCGAAGGTGCCTATAATGCTAGCAGCATTGCCACGCTGTATTGGAATGGAAAATTTACGGTACCAAAAACGAGTCAAGGAGTATTTGAAATATAAGCATAAGCAGCCCACTATACGTTCCCACTGCTGGGACTCGGGCCTTCTATCACAAGGAGAAAGATTTAGGCCATAATCCACCTCGCTGGCCAAGTGCGGGTTGGCGGATGACACACGTCTCCGGATATTGTGGTCCTCAAACATGTCGGTTTCCTCACGATGTTTTCCTTCACCGCAAAGCGAGTGCAAATCCACACATAACTTGAAAAACAAATCATTGGTGTAGGGCTGGCATCGAACCAGGGGTCGTCTAATAGAAAAGCAGGCGTTATTACCACCGGGTCACTCTCGCTTTTTTCTGAAATAAAAAATATTCTGAAATCTACAATCGTTATTTTATATATACATAGAATTCGCATATTCTATTATATTTATATATGTCGTTCATATTTCATGCGGTCCCTATCAGTCTGGAGTGTTGGCTTAGTATTATATATGTTTGATATGAATTAAGCTTCTGCAGTACGCGCGTCTATTTGTATACTATTTATATACTATTATTTCTTGTGATAACATACTGGGCGTGGTTTGCCCTTGAATAATTTTATTACTCTTGTTTTGTTCTAATCGGCGCTAAGACCGGGCTAAAATTGATTTTCTACTAATTCGCAAATTGTAGTACATTATTGTTCTGACAAAAAACACTAAGTTATATGACTAATATAATTTAAAACCTAAATGTAATGTATTAAAGTTTAAATGTTGGTAGTGGCGTCACACGAAAATATATATAAATGAATTGTGGAACATATAAAAAAACAGGTCCCATTTGTCTGTATTTCAAATTGTTTATGTTACTTTCTCATCTATATTAATATGGGCGAAAAAAGCTTTAAAATAAAAGATTTTGGTACGTGTTATAGTAAAAATCTAATAGTAAGAGGAAAACTGTGATAGGGAAAATAAAAATCATTTTATACAAACTTATACTTATTTATTTATTAATATTGAACAATTTGCATGTTAATATTATTTCTAATCTCAACACACTTAGCAACTAAATCAGTCTCAAAGAACATATTTCAGTAGTAGCCACTACAAGAATATGCCTTATACGTATTTATCTATTAAACACTTATTTAAAAACTATTTATATACTTACATATATTACTAGCAAAGGCACGATACTGGGCGTTGAAAAAAAATAAGTTCTTCAGTTTTCTATCATAACGTATTAAAAATTCGGACTGAATATTATGAAAGTCTTCTACATAATTAAGCTAGCCTATATTATTTACATGTTATAGTTTGGTCTTGATGATTTGAGGCTCTTCTTCTATGATGTTTCTCTGAGGTTCCGACTTCTTCTGAGGTGGTTTCTTCCTTCCTCCTGAAATTAGTTAAAAATACGTTAATATCTTCTTATACGAGTATATACAATTTTTATGTCACAATGTTAGTTACCGTACTCCTTCGAAACGGTTCAACAAATTTTTGCCAAATTTTATATACGTATTCAGTAGGTAGTTAATACGTACTAAGTGTTAAAAATTCGTAAAAACTATTTTTTTAAGGATTTTTTTAAGTGGTATTAAGGCAAGAAAACGTATGCTGTGTCAGCTAGTAAGTTTATAATTTCAATGATAGCTATTCTCTCGAGCGTTCACCTACTCATAATCTTATTTCATAAATCTTCAATAAACTGTATTGCCGCTATTAATAAAATATTGATACTAAAGTAATGCAAGCATTCTTTGAAGTTTGGATATGATAGTGCTTTTGTTACTCGTTGTGAGTGTTCAATGGATCCCAACCTAGGCGTGAGCCTGTATCTTAGACAAAGTATATTAAATTTGTAATATACTTTTTCTATTATACTTTAATATACTTTGTCTATGCCTGTATCTTAGCGGTCCGTTTTACTTTTGTTGCCTGGTACGAAGTTTGCGCTAATTTAGTTTATAATTAGGAAAAAGAAGTAAACATATACCTGATGTGGTGGTATATGACTGTGGATGTGTGTGTATGTATGTGTGAGTGTAAAATATACTCAAAGTTAAAAAAATCGTTATCGTCTAAAGAATGACCCTTAGAATACGAGTATATACCCGTTTTGGTTCTAATTAGACTTATCAAAATGAAAATAAACGCATTAAAATATTGAGTTTCAGATTTTCTTGGTAATTTAATTTACTGACTCATTAGTTTTAAGTGAGTGATTCGCAATTCAGTTCTAGAAATAGAAGTAAAAGTTGGTACCATCAAAATAAAGCAATTAGTATACAGATTTCGTTTAGGGAGACTTTTATGCTAATTGCAAAAATGTGGGCATAAATTGTCAAAAAATGTATTACTACAAATACTTGTAAAAAATGCTATTACGAACTCAAAGACTTCTTTGAAGTTATATTAAATTTAAAAAGAGCTGTAATAGTAAATAAGTAATAAATATAATATATTACTGTACAGTACTTGATAAGTCATTTCTTCTTCTCTCTTTTTTTCTACGCCCTATTACAACAGGTCCCTATTGTAACATAGATTTTTGTCATACATGTGACGCAAGCAAATAAATAAACTTTAAACTATAAACATACCCATCAGCAGTTTCTGCAGAGTGGAGAATGGTGCGTCAATGGCGATAGAGAGAATGAAGGCAGCTAGGAACGTCAGAGAGATGTCACTCATAAACCTATAGATCTGGAAGAGAAAGCACATTTATTATTTATATAGAACAAATCCGTTTTTCTAATAAAATAATAATAAAAATAAAATTAGATTCTCTTTTGGAGCTTCGTGGCCAAGATTTAACTAATGCTGAGAGTTATTAAGCGGTTTGAAATCCGCTTGGCTTAACGACTGCCTAAACTAAAACAACCAACATGGATTGTCTTTGGATGGGTGACCATGTACTAGCTACATGGTCACCCATCCAAAGACAGTCCGCATCGGCCTTAGTTTAACCTCGATGATCGCGTCAGATCACCTCAAGTAGCCGAGCTACAGGTGCTACTAAATAAATGCTTGGAGTAACTTTAGCTACTAAACTTATTCTAAACATGTATGGCTATATCTTCTTCTTTGCCTAATCCAGATTAGGAGGGGTCAGTACAGCAGATTTTATTCTTCCACTCTTTTCTATCAAAAGTCATCTCCTTTCTATCTCATGTCCTCATTCACACACTCCATCCATTTCTTCATATGTCATATCATGTTTTTTGTCAATATTTATGTACAGAAATATGTACGAGTATAAATGTGACTCTGATTTTATTTTTACAAGAAAATCTCACATTATCTCCCTCGGAGAAGTAGTGAGTCTTGGTCCAGCTGCCGTTGGCGACCATGATGATGGAGACGTGCACCAGGTACATGGCGAACGAGAGCCGCGCTGGTAGCTTCCACATGGCGAGAGACAGGAACCAGTTGATGGGACCTGGGGGTTGGAGAAACCACGATCTTAATGGTACGTGGGCTACTTATGCTTTAAAAGCATAAGTAGCCCACTATACATTCCCACTGCTGGAACTCAGGGCTTTTCTCACGAAGAGAGTGATATAGGCCATAATCCAACCGGCCAAGTGCGGGTTGGCGGATGACACACATCTTCGGATATTTGTTTCCTCACAATGTTTTCCTTCATCGTAACGCGAGTGTAAATCCTTGCACAATCCTTACTTATAACTTGAAAAACAAGTCATTGGTGTAAGGCCGGGATCGAACCAGAGGCCGTTCACATACAGCCCAACTAAATATTAACATTGATGGAACTCAAATTCTTGTCTCATAAGAAGATAAATTATGGGCATGACCTACGACCCAAGCCAAGCGAAAATTTAGAAAAGACACGTATTCTGATTTTATGGTGATAGGGCATTTATCAGTGTCTCTATGGCACCCCCAAGATGAACAATCTGTTGCCAATATACTTAACGGTGTATTGTATCAGCATCTTTAAGAGCCACTCATAGACTTCCAGACTTTGCTTGCTCTACCTGGCCTGTGTCCTTTCATTGTTTTTATTTTATTTTAATTCGATTTATTTTTAAATGTTTGTATTTTTTATTATATTTCAGTCATATTATATGTACTATTTCTTAAACGGTAACGGAAGTTTATCCTCTATGATCGTCTCTAGCTGTCATATTTCATGCGACACAGCTCTATATCAGGTAAGGCTTAATATCCGGCAAGCTATGGTCAAACGTCAGCCTATTCAACATTGAAGAAAAAGTACAGGTATATTTAAATAGAAACGCTGTGGGTAAGGAAGTCAGAAAACTAACCTCCATAGCCATGAGCACAGGCAAAGATGAGCCAGCCCAGAGCACACGCCCAGATAGCACGCATGTAGGCGTTGAGGATGTTGTCGAAGAGCTGCTCCTCATGGTTCGTCTGCATCACCGGGTACATGGAGAATATGCAGAAAGCCATCATGGCAAGCGATAGAACCCAGAGAAGGGTGACATTGAGCTGGAACAATAAAAAGGTATTATATATTGTGACGACGTCGTTGCTGTAATGGTTACCACGCCGGACTGCCAACCAGAAACTCCTGGGCCCTATTCCCGGCACGGTCAACATCTTTGTGATGAACTAAATTTGTTGGCAGTCGATTTGGGTGATAAATTTAATATGAGTGGTGAACAATATGTTATGATATATGTATAAAGTATTTATATCCGTATATGTAATGTATAAGTTGTGTTAGCAACCACAGCAACCATAATACAAATAAGGAATGATATAGTATGGGGCTAACCAGCCGTGTGTAAAATGAGGCAAAAAAAAACATCTAAAAGCCCCGAAATACGATTACCATTTTATGGTGGCGACATCACGGATTCAAAGTATAATATAGGAAATAGTTTGTATTGTATTGAAAAAGTTGACAATATACGTAATTTTGCAAATAAATGAAATGGCGTAGAAAAAGAGAGCTATGCTTAGCGATGACCTCGTAGGCGTAATGGTTACCTCGCCGGACTGCCAACCAGAAGGTTCAGGGTTGGATTCCCGGCACGGAAAACATCTTTGTGATGAACTAAATTTGTTGGCTGTCGATCTGGGTTAAATATGTATCGATAGTATTATAGTATATCAATTGTGTTAGCAACCTTTATACAAACTTTAAATGGTTAATTTTATGAGTCTTACCAGCCGTGTGTGAAATGTGTCTTATATTATTATAAAATAAAATAAAAATAAAAAATAAAAAAGCCTTTATTCAACTGCACATATTTACATAGCTTGTCATCTTTCATATTATTATTACAAATGTCATATCATATTAATCGTCAATAAATGTTTACATCGGAATGTCAAGTAATAATTGTAATTGTCGCTTATTATACTATCACATGTCAAACTATATAGGTAATTTATGTCAAAAAAATTATTAAGCGGATCCACCTTGAAGTGCAGATGTCGCCTCGCTGGCGTAGGCCTCCCCCAACTTCGTCCATAGTTTTCTGTCCCGAGCTAATCTCATCCAGTTTTGTCCATGTCTCTGTGTAAATACATCTGCCCATCTTCGGTACGGTCTACCTCTACTTCGCTTGTCCATTCTTGGTGTCCATTCTGTAATTTTCTTAGTCCATCTTTTGTCAGTCATCCTTGCAATGTGTCCAGCCCAATTCCATTTAAGTATGCGTATTGTTTTTATAATATCTCTTACTCTAGTTTTGCGTCTTATAATGCGATTACTAATCTTGTCTGAAAGCTTAATTCCTAGCATACTTCTCTCCATTTTTCTCTGACATATGGCCAGTTTGGTTTCGTCCTCTACTCTCAATGCCCATGTTTGACACCCGTATATAAGACAGGGAAGAATGGCTACGTCATAGACTTTTTTCTTAATACTAATGTTTAAATCTTTATTTTTCATAATTTCTTTCATTGCCCAAAGTTTTTTCCATGCTAACGTAATCCTTCTGTCAATTTCTTTTTCTGTCAAATCGTTAAAAGCAATAGATTGGCCGAGGTAGGTATATTCTTCTACGTATTCTATTTCTTCTCCGTCCACAGTCACTTTAATCTTTCCTCCGTTTGTCATAATTTTTGTCTTGGTAGCATTTAGTGAAAGCCCTACTTTCTTGCTCTCTGTAGATACTTCCTGTAGCATTCTTTCCAATTTGTTTGCAGCATCTCCAAATAAAACTATATCATCTGCGAACCGAAGATGGGTAAGATGTTCTCCATTAATGTTGATTCCTTCGTTTTCCCAGTTTAAATTCCTGAATACCATTTCAAGCACCGTACAGAATATTTTTGGGGAAATTGGGTCTCCTTGACGAACTCCCTTCTTGATGGAGAATTCTCGCCCGTCCCTTTCCATTCTTATCTTTGCTTTACTTTTGGAATATATACACTCTAAAACCCCTATGTACATGTCCTCTACTCCTTGTTGTCGAAGTGCCTCCCATATCGACCCGTGCTCCAGCGAATCAAACGCTTTAGAAAAATCGATAAAGCCGATGTACAAGGTTTTGTTATACTCTTTGCATTTACTAATGAGAGTTGCTACTACCTGTATATGGTCTATCGTCGAAAACTTTTTCCGAAAGCCGGCTTGCTCGTTTGGCTGATTATCATCTAGAGTAGTTGTAATCCGATTGAGTATCACTTTAGAAAATACTTTGTAGACACTGGACATCAAACTAATGGGACGGTAGTTGCCTAATTCACTTCTGTCTCCTTTCTTGTGTAAAAGTATTGTGGTTGATTTGCTCCAGTCTTCCGGGGTCTGTCCTTTCTGTAAAATGTTGTTGAACAACTTTTGCAACGGCGTCATTAACGGCTCAAGCAGTGATTTCATAAGCTCATTTGTGATGCCATCGTCACCCGGTGCTTTTTCATTCTTTTGTGAGCATATTGCATGTCTTATCTCACTGTTTAATACGCTTGGTAGCTCTTCGTTGTTTCTGGTTCCGGCCCAATCGTCTTGTCTATATGGTATAGTAGTGGAATATAGATCTTCATAATATTTAGTAGCTTCCTCAACTATATTTCGTCTTTTTGAGACTAAGGTATCATTTCTTGTCTTCAGGTTTGCTGTCCACTCTTTCTTGTTTTGCAACTCTTTGTAGGCTTTTTTCACAGCTCCCAACTTATTAATGAACACCTCAAATACTTGATGTCTATGATGTTTTTTATCTTTGTCTATGTTTTTGTTGATTTCTTTGCTTATTCTAGTGATTTCTTTTTTGTTTTCCTTTGTTCTTTTTTGTTTGTATAGCACTCGTCTTTTTTCTAATAACAATTTCGTTTCTTTACTTATTTCCTCTTTTTTAGTCTTAATCCTTTGAGGTATTGCTTTTTGGAAGTTAGCTATTTGGCTTTCTAGCAACTTGTATTGTTTTTGAATATCCGACTCTGTGTCTATTAACATAAATTTTTCTTCTATATCGACTTTTTCCTGTTCTGTTAGATTGGGTATATTTCTCAAGCATGGTGGTTTTTTTTTTAAAATCATTTATTTATTTTTATACAGGGTTTTAATAAAATGTCACCCTTGTGACAGAATCATGGTGGTTTTGGAATTTTAAATCGTCTTGTGACCTTTGATGATAGCTGGCATCTAACCATCCTGTGGTCAGTTTTAAAATTTGGCTCAATGACATCAAACTTCATGATTTGTTTAGGCTGGTTACTTCATATATTTCCCATTGGGGGTCGTTCATGTCCACATCCTGTGTTTTTTTCGCTTAAATATTGTGTTTACTATTTTAAAATGATTTTCTTGCGCAAACTCTATCAACTTCTGACCATGTAAACTTCTTTTGCCATGAGAAAACTTGCCAAACACCTCTTCTTCACCAACTTTCTTTTTACCAACTTGGGCGTTCAAATCTCCCATTATTATGATATTGGGTGTTTCTGATGAAGCTAGTGCTCTGCTGAGGGTCTCAT
Source organism: Mellilla xanthometata (assembly GCA_035578125.1). Lineage (NCBI taxonomy): Eukaryota > Metazoa > Arthropoda > Insecta > Lepidoptera > Geometridae > Mellilla > Mellilla xanthometata. The sequence goes on along the minus strand of JAPUBQ010000005.1, from coordinate 14,390,334 downwards.
AGAAAGTGTCCAAAATATTGTTGTTTGTTTTTCTCGTTTCTGTAGGAGCATAAACCTGAATTATTGTCCAAGAGTATTTTTCTCTAAGTTGCAACTCAACTAGTGCCACCCTATCTGAGTAAGTCTCGAACCTTAATATTTTGCTCTTAAGATGTTTTTTAATTAAAAATCCTACACCATGTTGCCCTCTAGTCGCATGGCTGTGGTATAATATGTAGTCTTCATATTCTGCTATAATCTCTTTCTCTCTTCTCACTTCACTCATTCCTAATATGTCCCATTTTGTCTTCTCGAGTCCATGTGTTAATTCCGTTAGTCTACTGTCAGATATCAAAGTTTGTACATTTAAGCTTGCTATATTTAAAGGCGTCATATTTTGTGTGTTGTTGGGGGTGGTTGGTCGTTCTCCTCCTCGGTGACCAACCGGCTTGGAGGAGTTATTTTACTTAGTTTTTTGAATTGGTTTCTATGTTTTCAATATGTTTGCTGGTTCCAGGGCTACGTGTATTTGTTGTTTTAGAATGCTGGTTGTTATTCAAATTTAGAAACGATGTGATGGTATGTGCGGGTTTATTTTTTTTCGTCTGAGGTCCGTTGTTACTATCTGTTTTCTTACTTTTATCATTTTTCAACTCAGGAGTTTTAGAGTGAGGTCTTTTATTACGTTCTTTTGTTTGTTGGGTCTCTGTGTCTTTATTGCTGCTAGTCGGATTTTTTTGTTTGGGAGACGTGTCTTTGTCTTATATTATTAGCAGTGGATAATTATGGACTGACAATGAAGGTGATGAATTAAATCTATGAGTTTATAGGTTTATACGATACTTTGACATCAATGTTGGCACTAAATTCATAAGTACAAAAACGTAACTATGCATACGTATATGTACATCGAATGAAGTTTTATTTCATAAAGAATTCAAATATTTAGTCGAAAATATTCCAACGTGACGTGTGTTTGTTTACTATTTAATAACGATATCTATATTTTATCTCTTTAATGTTAAATTAATTAAACATCTGTCTTTGTTATTTTATTTGGTAAAGATTAGAAGAGTTTTCCTAAGAAAATATTTTAAAACTTTGCAAGATAGTATATAATATATGGTACTTATCGGTACAGTATAAACATTTTGCGATTGAATTCATAGTCCGCATGTGTGTATGTATGTTTGAATAGTGATACCAGTATACTAATATAACTACTCGTACTATCTCTACGCAAACCAGTTTTAAAAGTATTTTTGCAGCTTGTTTTATAAGCTTCCGTTTGACCGCTTATTGCATGATGTTATGCTTTGTTGTGACCTACAATGTTATACACTTGCCTAGAAAAAACTTACCTAATTTAGATTTAAGGACCACTTAATTTTACTCGGTATCTATTAGGTTTTTATTATTAGTTTTAATGTATTTTGATGAGAGGGACGGAAAATAAAGCCAAAATGGTTCGTGCGGAATATACGATGCCACAGACATTCCAAACAGTCACGTCAAACTTATGGTACCCCGTAATTTGTTAAGTGTCTATGTATTTAAATACTATTACGTAACAAACTTTGTGTATGCCATTTAAGGTAAATAAGAACTATTACCGTCAAGGGTTGAGAACACGGATAAATGAAAGCAGACTTGGCAACGCGATGTAGAGACGTTTAGTCAGTAAAGTTAAAAATAAAATAAATAATAAAATCTTTATTCTATAGAAATTAATGGTGAGAAAATTAAGTTTTAAATTTTATACTTAATATATTTTAAAAAGTGGGTTTTGTCTGATAAATAAAGTATAACTACTACTTAAAATCGAATAAAAAAACTTCCTGTTAGTATATTCTCCACCATATTATATGTAGCCGGTTGTGCTCTACGTCCTACGCAAGGTTAGTTATAATACCTGAATTGTATGGCGCGGAAGCTCCCGCCTGTCTGACTTACTACTAAAATATACACACAAGAACACAAGCCATTTTTTCCCAAATATGTCGCAAAAAGAGAACTAACCTGAGAGATGCGCACGCGCCGGTCCCGGTAAAGGTG